>OY776305.1:24232898-24675348 GCA_963675345.1 Trididemnum clinides | reverse complement strand
CAAAAGTACAATATTTTTAGAGGAAATCAATTAAGCCTTAAAAAGTCACTAAAAGGGGTTGCACATAGTTGCCATTTTTTCCAGAAGTCTCTGGAGTTCCTGGCTACAATTTACTTGCCCCTTTCAATACCAAAAAACTGAACGTGCTCGCAATTGTGTCGCGTTTTAATATGATCATATAAAATTTTTGGTTCTATCTCAATCTTAAATTTTTTTTAAAATTGAGGCGACGTATGATAATCGCTCGGATAATTAGGTCTGAGTGCAACTTAATAAAACTTGGAAAAGGTTGGCTTCAACTGAAAGCACCTTAAACCACGTTAAGAACAAAACAATGTATTCGCAGAAATAATACTTCACGACTTCAAGCTTCTTTGCTCAACGATCTCAAAATTAATCACTTTACTACACAATCAGAAAACCGCAAAAACTAATTTCACCAATAACTGCTCAATACTCGCCACATCAACAGAATCCACAATAAATTATCACAAAAACAATATCCCTTTTTTACTCTGTCAATCCATCTCTCTCTCTCCCCGCTACAACGTTTCTCTACACTCTAACTACTACTCCAACTAAAAAATCTCGTAGCCTTATATATAAATCGAAAAAAAAAACAATCCAGAAAACGCTGGAACGAAATCACGTGAAAAAAGTATTTCAAGTTATGTAATCGGTTATCGAAATTTTTCGAAGAAGCTAGAATCACTAGATCAATCTGGAATCTTATTATGTCATACACGATTGTGACGTAATAAAGGCGTACTTACAGTAAATTCAATTGCGAGGAAAAAAGGTCTTTTTTCTCAATCAGTAGCCGAGCGAACAAATAATACAGCACCATACACATAGATAAAAACTATTCTTACAAGACAAATTTCCTTATTTGTGACAAATTGAAACAGCCGACGATTTCAAAATGTTTTATTTGTTCATGTTATGAAGTACCTGGAAGGATAATTTCAAAGTTGTACGGTAGGAAAATCGCCAAAGTAATTGATATACGTATTTTCAGGTATAGCCTATAAAACATTATGGCCACTCTTAACAACTAACTTGTAAGAGAATGTGTCTTTGTACAACCGAAACTCTGTATCCTGGCGTAAACGCAGCTAGAGAATGAGCAAACAAGCACAAAGTTATGCATGTACAATTAAGTTATTACAAAAGCAATCATAAGTAATATTGAGGTTAAGAATATCGAATCAGCCGGCTGCCTTGGCTTCACCCAATTGCAAAAGAAATGGCTTCAACATTTAGATAATGGGTAGCTTGATAATGATAGTTTGCTGCAAAAGATAAGAATCATCTTTACCTACATGTTTTTGTGGGGAGATCACCAACTGGTTTGCTTCGAGTGGTTTACTTCATAAAATGTTTATAGACTTCATTTTTGTATAAATCTTTCAGAAAATTTTAATAGGTAATGGCTGAGAACCATGCTTTCAAGAAAGAATTGAAAAAATGTATCAAAGAACTAAGTTTTTATAGCAATTGCAATATTGTGAAGGCCAGGCACCAAAACTTTGGAAAAAATGCTTGTTTCGTAATATATACAATGGCCTCGTCCGCAGGAGCCCCATCAGTAACGTCGGAATTGAGAATGTCTGTTCAGCCGGTCAAGCCGGCTTCACCCCTCAGGCTCTTGTGTAAGCAGTTATCAAAACTTTAATCTATGTGTTTTCTGCACATAAAATTTTCTCCTTTTCCTAATAGAATTTCTGATTTTAAGGTCTTGGCTATTCCTTAATTCTAAGTGCTCTGTTCATTGCTGACACGAACCCGAGAAAACCTTGCATTTCCGTTTGTTAGGAAGTAGGAAACACATTTCTGATATTGGACTATTCGAAAGCAAAAATGTCTTTTGTGTGGAGCGATTTTACACAGTGACGTTGTTTTCTTTTGATTTCTCCTTAAACTTTCTCAAGTCCTCGTTGGCTACGTATACTTTTCTCACTGCTTGACGTGCTCTGAAAAGTTAGAAGAGTCCTTGGTTTTCTCCAAATGTTTTGTTTTGATCCCGGTAGCGCTATGAAGCTATCATAAACCAAAATATCAATAATATCTCTCATGTGGTACAATTTGACTCAGAGACGTTGTGTTTTTTGATTTCGTCTCAAACTTTCTCCAGTCCCTGCTGGCTACGCATTATAATTCATATTCGTTTTCTTTGCTTAGGTATGCTCATAGAACGTAAAAAAATTCTTGCTTTTCCCAAACTCATAGGATTAATTCCGGTAGCTCTATAAAGCTATTATCAAACAAAATAGCCTTAACAAAAAATAATCCATGCATACTTGGAAGAACCAGGATTTTTTTCCTGGTAAAATCCACGAATATCTAAGCAAAACTTAAGGTATTATGGCCGATTTTTCAACTACGCAGGTTATTTCCCGGTATACAAATATAAAACCGGGATTTTTACGGCTCGATAAAATCCATGTATATCCAGGTAAAATGTAGGGTATTATAGCCGATTTTTCAACCCTTCCACGCAGGTTGTTTTTCGGTATACAAGTAAGAAACCGGGAATTTTGCAGCCTGGAAGAATTTATGTATATCCAGGTAAAATGTAGGGTATTATGGCCAATTTTTCAACCAATCCCGACAAAATTCAAGTTTATTCCGTTAATTCCAAGTTTCCAGGAATTTTTTTGTAAGGGAGGAAAAATGTTTCTCCTAAATGTGGTGTGATTTTACCCAAGCAGGGCATACCATCACCCATGCCGATTTAAAACGTATCAATTAATGCACCAGCGCCAGCTTCCCCGAACTAACATTTATCAGAGCAACAACGAAATATTTTAGTAAATATAAGCCATAGCTCCCGCACATGTGGTGATCATGTTGGTCTATTAATTAAGACTGGAAGTATTAAAAAAAAAGAATAATGACACAAACTACCATTTGTGATTTTTAAAAGTGTTGGGGGGGAAAGGTGAAACACAATGAAATGGATGGCGTCGCCCAATTGGTGGTCGTTTTTACAATTAAAGAAACGAGCTATTTAGTGGTAGGCCTATTTGGCGATTTGGTTGGCCTGCTTTCTGATTTGTATTTGTGACATTTACACAACTTACGTTTGTGAAGACTCTACACAACTTACGTTTGTGAAGAGTCTATCAAATCAGTATTGGGCTTTACTATTTATGTTTGCTGTCAAAATGACAGTGGATAATTTTGCTGCCTGCTGCTGTTTCCGTTGAATAGTGGCAGGCATTGTAATGTCATTTGAGATTATTACATGACAGCTTTTGGTTAAAGGTTTCAGGACAGAAGAAAAAAGCTTGCTTAACACGTTCAACTCGTTGTGTACCATCGGTGGTACATTCGTATCTTTCATTCTAAACTCGTGTACCACCTGTGGTACATGTGTATAGTTGCAATATACTCTTTCCTGCAGTCGTATCGTTCAAAAAGTTGTAATTGTAATGCCTTTAACGTGCATATATTACGGTTCGTGTCAGAATGCAAAAGGTTTTATACTTTTTCGATAAAAGTTCAAAAAATTATTTACGTATAAATTTCTGATTGCTTATACATCTACAAACAACCATTATTAGGCGAAAATTCAAGCTTTTATTTTTGAAAAACAATACAATAATGAACAACAAATGAAAACAAATTTTCCTTGAGTTTGCTTAGTTAATGCAGTTTATTAAAACAATCAAGACACAGAGAAGGCTTATCTTCACATTCTTCACAGAATGTGGAAACGCGTTTTCTGGCGACTTCAGTCCCTTCATTCCTTTTTATATTGTCGTAACAGTTCTTGCATCTTTTTCGCATCTTCCGAGCTGGACCATCATGCTTTCCAAGATGATGCCTCTGTAGAGGAACTTTTCTTGCTGTTACTGGCAAAGTTTCTTCTTCATGACTTTCGTTTGCTTGTTTGGTCATTTCATCAATTACAGCATCCCTAAAACGGAGCATATCCATTTTTCTCCCAGAAAGCTTGCAGTGAACATACCAAGAATTTACAATTGCAGTTCCCAAAATTATTTCAAAGAAAACTTTTCTGTACCACTTGACTGTTTTTCGGACGCATGTGTAATATGCTGACATCTGATCAGATACATCTACTCCTTTCTTGGCCGCATTGTAATCTAAAACTGCTTGGGGTTTTAAAACGTCTTTATTGTTTTGTTTATTCCGTCCCGTAGCTATCAAAACATCGAAATGCTCAGGTTTGCTCGTCATCATCAGCACTGGCCGTTTATCCATCCACTTAATGACTCTTATGCCATTTTCTATTTCTGATTCTATTACGTCTCCTCTTTTTTGCTTTTTTTGGCACACTTCTTCAGGATTTCCTTTTCTGTTTTGTCTCAATGTTCCACACATAAATGTTTGTTTAGCTAAAAGAGCGTTAGCTAACGTCAGACTAGTATAGAAATTATCAACAAACAGTGTTCTTCCAGCCAAGAGTAAATTTTCCATCAATTTCATCACAACATTTTCCGAATGAAGATTCTGGACATTTCCACTTCCTCCTTCTTTTTCTCTTCCACAATATACCTTGAAGTTCCATGTATACCCTTCCACTGTGCAAAGTTTGTATATTTTTACTCCATATTTGTGAGCTTTTCCTGGAATGTATTGTCGAAACGATAATCTTCCACGCCACGGTATCATGGTTTCATCAATTACAACTTCCTGGCCTGGGGTAACAGCTTGTTTAAATTGGTGAATTGCCAAGTTAAGGATTTTTTCAATTTTGAAAAGCCTGCCAGAGCTATTGTCTTCGTTATTGCAAAAATGCAAACATTTCAATAGCATTTCAAACCGTTCTCTGGTCATTAATTCTGCAATACGTAAATTTCGATATTTTTTGTCTTTTGACCAATACAAATGGAGTCGAGGCAATGGACTAACTCCCATAATGGCAATTATTCCTAAAAATACTTGAATTTCTTCAGCATTGGTATCCTTCCATTTAGACATCAGTGATCGACGTCGCAGCTGATTGGCTGAAACGTATTGTTGCGTATATCTATTCGTTTCTTCTACGATCAACTTTAGCATTTCATCCGTTAAAAAATATCTATAAATTTCGTACGGCGTAGATTCTGTGATGTTGATCTGAGGGTTTCTAGGTCCAGAGAAGCCAAATTTAGCAGTTTGAAATGTGCAGGGACCCCATGTTTTGGTTATTGAAGCTACAGGAATACAATCACTGCTCGTTTCCTCTTCACTTTCACTCTCAACAGTTACAGACGAACTGCTATCACTGTCAGCAGGTTCAGAACTAGGTTCATACTCCTCAGATGAGTCGGATAAGCCAAGGTCTGAGGACGTGCTCTCCGCCTCGTCTTCATCAGCTTCACTTCTTGAATCTTTTCGACCATAAAACATTGAACTATTCATTTTATTAGAAAGTATCTGCAATTTGAAATGATACTTTGGTCAAATATTAAAAAAAAAATATCGTGTACCACCCGTGGTACACGACATCTAAAACATTAAAAACTGCAAAATACACGTCGTGTACCACGGACTGACACTCAAAATATCACACTATTTCTGCGCTGATTCTACAACTAGCACGTGTTACCGCTACTAGATTAATGTCTAGACATCGAAAAGCTTATATAGCAACTTACGTCCCAGGGGAACATTTCATCAAAAATGTGGACGAGCTGAACGTGTTAAAAGTTATCGACATCAATAATTACTTGTTGTACCTTGATATAGCGAAAGGTGTTATGGAATCACTTTTAGCAAAAACTGACGTTACTTGAAACGCAGCGGATTAAAAAATCATTATGAGCAGGTGCACAAAATTTCTACACGTCACCAAAGCTTTTCAAGTCCCTGAAAACGTCTTATTTCTTCTGTTTTTACTTTGGGCGTTCTTAAACTAAACAAACTTGTATTTGTTAAATTCAGCAAAGTTTGAAAATTAGTTTGAAAAATATTTGATGCATTTGTGTGATTTTTGGTTTTTGCAGAAATTGAAAATGCGTCAGTGGAATCGATTCTTTTTATAACGACTAAATATCTAAGCTGACTTTATTACTGTTTATTGGTAGCAGACACTTTTCAAAACTTACTGATATGGAGTAATGTCTGTTGGATAAGCTATCCTTCTCGGGCTCACTTATTGTTTTCCAGTTTGATTTTTGTCACTTTTTTGTAACAAACGAACCTGTTTTTGCTCAGCTTACCAGTTTTTTGGGAGGGTAGAAAGTTACACTACAGGTGTTAAGCTCAATTGTTTTTGTACAAAAACTACTAGTAAAGTCACATGTCATATATTGTAGGATTCACCTTGAAAGATCCTTTAATTTGTGGACACAATTTGGAAGATCAATTAAGAAATGAGGTCACAAATCAGTTTTTAAATCAATTGATTTTGTAAACTGCAGATAGTAACAAATGGCACATTTTTTGAAAAACCGATCATATTATGATATGTGGTAGCAAAAGGCTGCTTTAATTGTAACCAAACATGTTATGACACCATAGAGTGAGTTTGTAGCTACAAGAGAAAAAGAGAAGCAGTACGCTTAAAAGTAATAAAATGTTAAAATATAAAATAGTTTGTTGAATCGATTTGGTTTCATGGCGTGATCTCGGTTCCTAAAAACATGAAATTTATTGAAGTTGGCAAAATGGGTGCTGGCTCATGTTTAAGCCTAAAATCGCTTATCTTCATCAAAACAAGTAAATTTTGAACAATATATTTTTTAATTTGACATTACATGACAACATCAACTTCCTTATGAACATCACTATGATATAGTAATTTAGAGTTTAGAGTTTTTACATTCAGTAATTTTAAAAGATCTTAGCCTAAGAGCAGTCAAACGCAAATTGGCTTGTTGCATTGCCATGATTTTTCAATGTTGAAACAGCTCTGTTTTAAGAATCATGTTGTTAATATCTCCCCAAAGAACCATTAATCTCGTTTCTAAGGTCAGTATTCTTTAAGAAATGAAGAAAAAACATTTTTTCAATTAATTGGTAATTATGAAGTCATTTTAGATTACAGAAAAGTGAAAATTTTATGAAGTTGGTAGATCAAGCGCTGACTTATCTTCAAACTCAAAATGGCATTCCTCGTTCAAAAAAAATATATTCAATTCTCACGTCATCTTGACGTCACTAATATTTTGGTGACTCTAACTTCAATGAACTAAATAAAGGCCCAAGTTTACAGTTTGTATGTTCAGTAGTTCTGAAAGAGTTCAGCTTAAAGTGCCAGTCAAACATAAAATTGCTTGTTGCGTCGCCAAAAATGGTTGATTTAAAAATTCAATATTGGGAATGAACTTGCTGATATCTCCCAAATGAGCCATCAATTGCATATCAACAATCGGTATACATATCTGAATCAGGATAGTTTCCAAAACCATTTTTACAATTAATTGATAATTATGACATCATTGTAAAATCCTAAAAATCCAAAAAAGATTTTTTAAGTTGGCAAGTGAAGCGTTGGCTTTTATTTGAGTTGAAACTTGCATTCCTCTGTCAAAAATTAAAAGTTTGAAAATTTTTTTCAATTAGTCGTCATCATGATGTCATGAAACTCTTTATGACACTCATACCGGGGTGGTGACTACTCGTATCAAGCGTGATGTTTCTACTCCCAGCAGTTAAGCAGAAGTTAAAGCACATTTGTACAGAATGTACAACAAATATTTACATTTTGCTACTCAAGTGTGATGTAATTTGATGTTGTCAAGACGTCACCATCCCATGAGAACAACCATTCCTGTGTCGTAATAAATTGTGTTCTATTCGACCTCATTGTCAACTATACCCCACAGTGGAGTCTTACAATAGATAAGCAATTATATCCAATGAAAAATAGATGTCCTTTCATTGTCTTTAGGCCCAATAAACCGGACAAATTTGGTATGAAATTTTGGGTGATGACGGAAGTAGAATCCAAGTATGTATACAATCTTTTACCTTATCTAGGTGCTTTTGAAAAAGAACAGCGCAACGGTAAGCCCTTAGCTGAAGATGTTGTAATGAGACTTACTGAGAGCATTCATAACAAAGCTGGTTACAACGTAACTACTGACAATTTTTTACTAGTGTTCATGTGGCAAGCTTATTACAACAAAAAAAGAGTGCAATCGTTGGGACGGTACGAAACAACAGCAAGGGCCTGACAAAAGAAATGACAAAATGTGGAAATGACATGTATGGCAGCAAATTTTACTACAATGAACAGAATGAGCGCTTATTTGTCAACTACCAATGCACGAAGAAAAAAAATGTGAATTTGTTATCCACCATGCAGAATGCACCTAGTACAGACAATACTGAAAAAAAGAAGCCCTTTGTAGTTCACTTTTACAATAAAAACAAAGTCGGGGTTGATGTTTTCGATCAAATGGCCAGACAATATACGACGCATTCTGCAAGCAGGAGATGGCCATTAGCTGTATGGACCAGCGTACTAGACATAGCTGCCTTGAACGCCTGGATCATTTTCCGGAAAACAACTGGAAGTAAAGTTAGTCGCCGTGATTTCATTTTGGATCGCATAGAAGGCCTAAAACAAAATTATGTGGCACAGCGAAAAAACACATCTTTTTGAGTTGATATTCCATTGGAGAGCCGTTTAGGCAAACGCCGAAAATAAAAAATTGCAATAATGCAACGGTTACAACTTGCCGGCTTTGTCTACAACCCACATGCGGAAAATGTGGAAGTGCATCGTACAAGGTTACCGAATGCCATGCTTGTTCATCAAAATAAGTGGCACAAACAAAACAAAAACAATTTTTCCTTTACGGCTCTATGCTATTCTGGATAAGCCGATTTCCGTTGCAGTTGCTAATGCTAGTTGTAATTAGTAATTATACTAACTTTTTTGAAATTTTTGTTGTTTATGTTGTCATATCGTGCTCTCCTAGCTTTTTTTCTTAATATGTATCAAAATACAAGCATATGCTTTACATATCAGGCTTATAAAGCAACTGGTGTCAGTTTCGACACCACCGCCATTCTAGGTGCAGTTTTTTTCTCGTCGTTCTAGTGTTAAAAAATTGTCGAAAAGTTTGAAGTCATGTTGATGTCCCTAACTTCCATATAGAACTTCTTCTGCGGGAGTAAAAATTTGTGTCAAGTTTTATGTTGACCCAGTAGTTTTAAATGAGTTAAGATGTTATGCATACATATCAGGATTTTGCTTTTTGGTTAGGGTTACGTTTTTGCGCATATTTTTCAGGACACTGTCCTACAAAACAAAACCTGTTGATTTCTAGGAAACAATCTGTTTGAGTTGCGTGTATATTTTGTCTTAGCAATCGTAATTGTTTCTCACATTTATTGCTCAAATTCTGAACCTCACAAATGGTATTTGCGTTGCATTTGAAGAAAATTTGCGGCAAATTATTAGTTTAAACTTAAAACGTCAAAAAAATCAACACTTTAAATTGGGCGTACAAATCGTAAATTTACTGCAGAAACATTGTTTTGCCTCGGCTTTCTCATTATTTTCGATGCCGATGGTATTTATTGGATAAATGTTGCTGCAGTTTTTAATTTTTAAGTAAAATTTGTAAATTACCATAAAAATGGTCAAAGGTCGAAAACTAATGGATCTAGAATTCAAGTGTTGGGAACAACAATGTAAAATCAGTTAAAATAGTTAAACTTTAAACTACATCTCAGGCGCTTAATACGGAAGATACGGGATGAGCATAACATCTTGATCTGACTGTAAACTTTTATCTTACTTATGGCGAACCAATTAGAACAATAGTTTTTGCCATAGTACTAGAACATGACAAGAAGTTTTTATTAACAAATATTTTTCGGTGTTCAGGAAATGTTATGAGCATGTTATAAACTAGCTATAAATATGCTATGAATATCGTATCATTGAAAGAAGTGCAATGCGTTTTGTGGTTTTATGAAACAAATTGGCGATCACAGTTCAATGCAATTTTAGAAAAGAATATCGGTGAACCCACCCCCGGATGTCAAATGTATCGAAAACTGGCATGACAAATTTGAAGACGCTAGCGGTGTTGTTGGCTATAATAAAACATAATACTTTCCGAGTGAAAAAGCAGCCCGTGAGGACAAATATATGTATGTGTAGTGCGCAATAAATTTGGTATACATGTAAATTTGGTTCTATCTCAAAGATAATTTTTTGTAATTGAGGCGACGTAATGAATCGCGCAAACAATTGCTCTGACTGCAACTACATTGAGAACTTGATTGTTCAACGCCAGTATTATATCTATCGCTGTAGATTCACACCTCTTCTTGCTAGAAACAACAAGAAATATATTCACAAACAAACTTCACATTTACTTGTGCTACTAGCTAACAACAATCGTCCTTTTCATTTGGTCTTTACGGCTTTCAACCTCAACAGTTTTTTTCCAAATTAAAAAGGCAGATACAAATTAATACCACTTAACTATTTTTCTCTCATTCTTTTTCTAGCTTTAAAAACTTTTGGTTATCTATATAACATCAAAAGACATTTTTTTTTTACTGAAAGACTTTAGATAAACAATAATTGGAAATCATCACGACGTCATAAATTTAAACTTGGGAATTTTACACACCCACTTTTAAGTCACAATTGAAAAGTTATAATCCACACCTTGTAAGCAACTTTGCTCGAATCAAAATGTGGTAAACAAGTAAGTTGTATCAAAATTTTATAAATATATTTGGCTAAATTCAAACGTGGTAAACATGTTTACCAAAATCACGATCTACAAACAAGCTTGGCCAAACCAAAACGCGGCAAGCAACAATACAACAGTATCTCAAAAATGTTAGAAATCTTTATTCGTGAATATGTGATGAAAAACTTCTAGATATAAGTTATATTGATTTCGTGAACACCAAAAAATCTATGTTACTAAAACTTCATGTCTTGTAGGCCTACCAGTAGTAGGCAAAAACTCGTAGTGCTAATATTATACTACCTCATTTACCCTAAGTGCATTGAAAGTTTCTAATCTGGTCAAGGCATTATGCTGACTACATTATATCTTACTTGCAAGAACTTTTTATATTATTTGAGTTATTGCACTTGTAATGGCCACTTTTTGGGTCAAGCGTTGGTAATGATGGACATGTCAAAACTTCACATGAATCCTCGGTGCTCTGTGCGTTAGTTGGCTTGCTGATCTTTTCTAAAACATTAACTATTGTAAACGTTCCAATTATGAGACGCTTTTTACTCTGTTTTTACCTTCACAATGACTTGCGGCTGCTATCAACACAAGCATCCATAGTGATATTCTTCTTGGCATGATAAATTTTATCTGTAACATGTTATGTTAACATTTAATCTGTAAACAAAAATTTTTAATAGATTTTGTTTTGATTTTTAAATAAGCGGTTTTGAAACCCGTAATTATTATGTTTTCACAAAATAGTTTGTTTTACATAACTGGTTTCAAAACTCATTTCTTCCCTGCCAATCAAATGTGATACGCCAGAGCACATAAGATTTGCTTGCAATTGTATTGCGCAGCAAATAGTTTCTTATCGTTTATTGAAATTAATGTTGCTTGTAATTAATTGATCTGTTAGCGTGAGTTAATTGAATTATGTTAGTCCTTGGACTCGAATTTTATCAAACATGTTTTCTTTTAATCTTCTTAACTATATTAGGACTGGAGGGAGTCGATTCCAACCCCAGCAAATTAAAACTGTAGTGACTTAGCAACCGCTTGAAATAAATGTTTGAAATTTTTGGCTTTTCCTGAAATTTATCTAGCTTTTATTTGATCTTATACTGACATAGACATTCGTAGTAGTTTTGAAATAATCATAGCAATTTCGAAACCCACAACAGTTAATTTCTTCATAGATTGCTTTTATATAATAAAGAAAAAAAGGTGAAAGAGCGCACTTGCAAAACAGTGACGTATTACGTAAACCACAGAATTTTTTGAAATGACGCAATTACTATGAAGCTCTATTGTTTCTCAGCATTCTTTTTTCTCAAAACCTTCTCGCTGTAAATATCACCTCTTATTTTGACAAGTCAAAAACATCAAAGTGCCTTCAGATACACGACTATTTTGTAACTTTTCGTCAAATAAATAATACCTTCTTGACGCTAAGCCATAACCCACCAATAAAGTAATGCAAGATAATATTTCGTAATTTTGATACTTGACAAATGCAACTACGAAAACAAAATTGTTCCCAAGCGCAAAGACAGAAAATAAGTTTGGCGGCGTGATAATGTAGTTTTCGCTTTTCATAATGATTTATAATGTTGTTACCGGGTAAAATTGAGGAGTGGTTGATGGGAAAGCAACGAGTGCACTTGCTATTTTTATTGGATGGAAAATATGCATCAGAGGCAGATTAAGGAAGGCAGGGGTGAGAAACAGCAAACTTTAATATAGGTATTTTGTAAAGCTTGATTTTCGTTGCTTTACGAGTAGGCTATTAGTAATTAATTAAACACCGAATTTTATCAGCAAATACAGATTCAAAACGCAAGAAGCCAATCGTGAATCAAAAAACTTAATTTCTTTAAGCGGAAAAGGAACTCCGAAACATTTCCTAAGTTTGTGGCCAACACCAAAAATTTTTTCTGTTGACCCCGCGACAAAAGCGAGGTGTTTGTATTCCACACACTTCCAAAAGCAAATGAAGATCTTTTTTCTTTTCATAATCTTTTATCCATTTTCATAAAAATACCACTGGTAAAAACATAGCATTTGAAATTTGTTCTGATGTTCTCTTATTAACCACTTCTTTCCGGAATTATGGTCTAATATTCAAAAAAATTTTCTTCTAGCCGAATATGCTAAAACCGATAATGTAAACGTGCTTTGAGTGTTAAAGTGTGATTGGCAATTTTGGGAGGGACCGAATTCGGCACAATCGGCATTTAGCCAGCAATTTTTTTAGACACAGTAAAATATCACTTAAAATTTAGCTGCGTTTATAAACATTGTATACGTTACACTTTCATTGTTGCATCATTTCAAGCAATCAATACAGAAAAGACGTGAATACAACTAGCAAATAAACATGATTTCAATGTTTATTTGTGGTATTCTAGAAAGCAAGTGACCTTGCTGTTTAAACACAAATGAACTTTGCATTTGCTGCACTTGAATACGATTTTCCCAGGGAAATTTCCAATTTCACATCTTTGTCGTTTTGCTTCTACTACAGGCCAGTGACCACATCCACCTTTTCTGGTTTTTTCGTTTGGATGTGGAGCCCTGGGTAAGCGAGACCTCGTTAATGAGGTTTGTGCTCCACCTAAAGTGTCCCACCGTTGTTTTCTTGATGGTTGCCACCTTAGTACTGGCAAAAAATCTTTATTGTGTTTGCAGAGCGCATCAGCGATGCTTACTCTGATTTCCAAACAAATCTTTTTGTCGGTTTTGTGGCACATCAAATGATTGACAGTCTCTTCGGTTCAGCAGTTATGCGTTGACTACGCACAAATCCACCAAATAAAAAAAAAATTCGTAGATAATATTTTTTTGACTTTATGTGAATCCGGTAGTAGGAAATAAGCGCATCAACTACATTTACATTTTCAATCGAATTGTTGTACATATCAACGATTGCTGGACAATTGATGGAAACGCGTTGCTTTTTTGACCTGTCCCATCGTTCCACAGATGATAAGGTTTGTACGCCACAACATGAACTTGATAGCTGAACAGCTTTGTTGTCATACCATTTGACAATTCGGACATTCACTCCGTCTACAGAAGTACCTTTTCCTTCAAATGCTTTCCTTCCTCTTTTGCGCATGTCAACATCAGTTGAAAAGCTGCATCCAGAATCTAGATTTGAGCGCATTGTGCCTGAAGTAAAGTTACTGCGTTTAGCTAATTCGACAACCAAAGGAAGGGACGTAAACCAATTGTCAAAGCAAACAACATGGTTGAGATCTGGTTTTACCACTCTAACAAGTTGAAAAACGATGTTTGCAGATGCTCCCAAATCCGGAAAACCAACAGCAGGTAGTATTTTTCCTGCATAAGTTTCAAAATTGTGAACCATTCCGGTTGTATCACATAGCATGTATACTTTGTATCCCAATTTGTATGTTTTTTTGGCATGTATTGTTTCAGAGCTGAATGTCCCATAAAAGGAATCATTTGCTCGTCACAACACTAAACTTGCTGCTGCGGTATGCTTTGAAATTTTGGCAGTAGGTGGTCAATGACTGGTTGGATTTTAAACAATCTATTTGAATTTGCTAAATCTTGTTCGAAAATCAAGGAGTTGTCATTGAAATGAAGATGCCTTTTTATAAGTTTACAACGATCTCTTGCCATAATATTTGCTACATTGGTTGCTCTTGTTTTTGAAGCCCAGTACATTCTTGACCAAGGTAGAAGAAGTATTGTCATATATAGCACTATCCCAAGGAATTGTTCCAATCCAAGTCGTGTGAAATGTAGCGGTTTGGAAGAATTTTCTTGCACAGCATACATGTTACTTTGTTCGACAATGTGATTAAGTAGTTCTTTGCTAAAAAATTGATGAAAATATTGAAATAAATTTCTTATATCTGTCGACTCTGGCAAGAAACTTTTCCATGATGGCGAGAGAATAGCGTTCGCATTTGCAGCAATACTTTTCCAAATAATCCCACGAGAAGCTGTTTGATTTGAAGGCCTAAGTACTCCTGATTTCACACTCACTTCAGAATTTGTATTAACTTCTTTCTCAACGGAAGCGGATGTAGATGGTTGGCCATTAGAGCCATTGGACACTTCGTCTTAGCTGCTAGCTGATGGACACAAACTTCTTTTAGGGGAAGGAAGATACTCATTATCACTATCGCTAAGAGAGCATTCATCACCATCGTAATGTGGAGGAAACCTAAGTTTGTATAGTTGTTTTCCATAAAAAGTCCTTGGTTGCATTCCGAAAACCAAAAAATCACTGGTGTCTTGAAAAAAAAAAGTTTATAGTAGCCTACCCTTTAAGAAGTCGTATCTATTCCGCTTACTTTATGTTAGGCAATGTAGCCTACAGCTTATAAATGGACAATACTTGGCTGTTTCAACAGTGGCTAGTTTCTAACAGCACTGTGTTAGGTTTCCTTGACCTGAGGTATCGAACCCAGCAGTACATGCTAGACGACAATGTGCAAACAACTATACCACTGATCGGTAAGTTGTATCGCAAATATCGCACACAAAAACTTTTAAAAAATTGGCCAACAAACAATCAAAATGAAGTTACTGTATTTAATTACCATATGGGCTTATCACAAATTTCGGAACCGAAAATACCTATTGTGGCGTTTTTGGTACATAGGTTTATACACTCCCACTTCAACAGTGCATATAATAGATAAATAAACAACATGCAGGGCAGTTAGGGAAGCTTGCATAATCCCAACAAAAATTTTGTAAATCAAATAAGTACTTACTTATTGTGATTTTGACAAATAAAATCTGATCTGCACCCTGCTTGCAAAATTTTGAAAGATCACTCAAGCTGGCTTGCACAGACACGTGATCATTAACACCAAAGGCGCCAACGACTTTTTTTGAGAAAGCACCTATCTGGACGCAAACTGAGCAAGTAAAGTTTAAGCGAAAAGTTGCTATTAACTGCACTGCGACAAAATTTGAAAGTAGCGTGATGAAAACGACCCTATCGGCGTGAAGGGGTTAGAAAATAAAACAAAGTACAGTCTGGCTCTATGGAAGTCAAATGAGCGTTGAAAGTGTAATTGAAATATTAGGAGCTGGGTAATCGTTACGTTGCGTGCTGCATGGCTGAACAAAACAGCATCTGGATTAAAGCTTACGTTTCAAGTTCAACCTATAGCTTGTGTCAACTAACCACAACTTTATAAATGTGACTGCTGACTCAAGTACCACCTTGTCATTTTTTATCTTCTGAGCTATGTTCATATGTTCAATTAATTGAATTTCTAATTGTTTTACTTCAATACAGGAACAGCTAAGAAGTCAAAAGCAGCGTCGAATGTGCATCGGTGCGTAACTGAAAAACAAGTAGCTGTTCTTATTACTTAAACAGCAAATACGCACTTGGGATATCGATAACTTTTAATTGACAATATTACATTGGGAATGCAGCTACAACATTTTAGTTTTATGTTTGAAATGTTCAAATTGCTCTTTTCCACTAAAATTAAAATTTTCAGGTCGGTGTATAAGATTATGATGGTTTTATGATATTTAACTAATCTATACATAATTTCAGACATATCAAAATCGCAAGCAAAAGTAGTATAAAATAGCCCATATCAATGTAACACCTGCAGAAGTGTTAAGTAAAATTTTGAATAAAGTATCTGACGAAGAAAACGACAACAATGAAAACATAATCTCTTTGTTTTTTTTTTTGTTAGTAAAAAGAATAAAGACAAATTGCTGGTAAACATTTTATTAAAACGTTTCGCTTTTACACTAAAAGCATCATCAGTTAAATAAATGGTCACCTAAGACTAGGTTAAACAGATACTGCATTGATAGCTAACCGCTGTACAACTAAATTTAGTAAGGTTAAGAATTATGACATCACAAATTGATAAAACAAACAACTGCCATCAATTAGCAAGGCAAGGCTAACTTAAAAAGCGCACTGCAGATATACTTTTTTTCATGCACTCTTTTTCATGGGCTCACAAAAGCTCAATTTAAAAAGTTATTAACCTGGACCACCAAAACTACTACCTTTCAGTTCAACAAGCAATACTACAAACACACAAACGGTGTAGCTATGGGGTCTCCCCTAGCTCCGCTTTTGGCTGATTTGTGCATGAATTGGATCATTGACCAAACAAAACAGATTCGACCACAACCGACTCTATTTTATAGATACGTAGACGACTGCTTTGCATTGTTTTCAAGTCAAAAAGATATTTTAAAGTTCCACCAACAACTCAATATGATTCATCCCAATATACAATTTACCTACGAAGCTGCTGAAAACCATCAAATGCCTTTTTTAGATGTTTGGATAGGCAATTCCGAAGGAATATTGAAGCTAAGCACTTACCGAAAACCTACAAATACTGGTCTTTACATTAGTTGGCAAAGTTTTGTTCCCTCCCGTTATAAATTGAATCTAGTTAAAACTTTGCTACACAGAGCATATAGCATATGTAATTCGTATAGTTTAATCCATGAGGACTTTCAAGGCATATCTTCTATATTACAACGAAATGGCTATCCTCTCTGGTACATCAACAAACAAATACGTTTATTCTTGAACAAGCGACATAAATCACCAATCATGCAGAAATATGATACAAGTAGCAACTGTGAAAGTCTAAAAACGTCATAAGCAAAGAAATTCCCCTTTTTCTGCGATTACCTTACCTTGGCAATATATCGTTGCAAATTGAAAAATAAATTCGGCAGTATTTAATCAAAAATCTTTCTACAAAATTTCGATTCAGATTGGTACACGACACTCACAATATTGGCAAATGCTTCAAATTTAAAGATCGTCAAGCCCTATTACACAATGCAGGAGTTGTGTATAAACTAAATTGCTCGTGTGGACAATCATACATTGGCCAAACTCACCGTAATCTAGCCACACGAATTCAAGAACATGTACCAAACGGAAAACTAAATCAAGAATCAGATGTAGCAAAGCACCTTGTGCGCAATCCTAACCACAAGATGAATTTCGATTCTCCCGAAATACTTGGTCATAGCAACAACCACAGAAAGTTACGAATTAAAGAAACCTTACTTATTCAAAAAATTCAACCGCAAATTAACTTGGATGGAGCATCACAACCAATTTATTTGTTTAATACGTAATAGTTATAGAAAGTATATCTGCAGTGCGCTTTTTAAGTTAGCCTTGCCTTGCTAATTGATGGCAGTTGTTTGTTTTATCAATTTGTGATGTCATAATTCTTAACCTTACTAAATTTAGTTCTACAGCGGTTAGCTATCAATGCAGTATCTGTTTAACCTAGCCTTAGGTGACCATTTATTTAACTGATGATGCTTTTAGTGTAAAAGCGAAACGTTTTAATAAAATGTTTACCAGCAATTTGGCTTTATTCTTTTTACTAAGAATTGCGAATAAATCCCATTTTTATGCTCATAATCTCTTTGGCTTCCGATCATTATAAAAACGGTTAAATGTGAAAGCTGTAAGAACAATTTAAATATAATATGACGCCTCGATAGGGGAGCAGAACTGTCGTATTGATTGGAGAGATAAAAGATAGGGTACATAGACCTATCGTTATTGGACAAACTTCCTATTAAAAAGATTTAAAATTTACAATCGTTTTATGTAACAGGTTTTTGTAGCAAATCTAAAATTTAGATTACTTGAGTACTTTTTTCATATGACTCGTCACGCACCCAGACTTGGGCAACAACATCATTTTGGTTGGCTAATTCGAAAAGCCTTTTTTTTAAGAGATGCTATGCAATGCCGGTGCTAGGCCAATCGAGGCCCCTTTCAAAACTCAGCGCTGGGCCTCTTTCCCACTTATGCCATGCTAGTAATGTGGATAAGGTAAGACAATAGTTGGCCGATGCATAATTCAGCGCTGGCTGTATTCTCTAAAGCTTTTTACAAAAATGAATCTGAAAAAGGCGATCTAAACACTAACTTACATTTTAAATATATCGCCAACACTGCAAGCCGTGCTTTATTAAAAACGATTCTATCAAATTTTTGAATCTTATTAAAGCAGCTGCATAATAAGAAACCATAAACAAAGAAAACACTTCGCCGAAAACTTGAAAAATGTCGCTGCTCAGTTTTCAAAATCTTTTACGACCAGCTTTCTCGGCGGCAAACATATTTACTAAATGATAAAGATCTAAATCTCGCACACACGCACTTTCGATCAAGATCATTGCTAATGACGTAAGTCTTTCATCCATCATGGTGGATCTGTGAAAGATTTTGATTACTTTCAACTTGCTAAAACTTTTCTCAGCACCTTCCACCGAGACTGCTGGGCATGTCAACAAAACTCAAAGAGCTTTACACAAGTTTAAATAAACTTTCCGTAGTTGCTTGTATATAGGGCAAAATATCTTTGTTTTTTCATAGGATGACCACAAATCGTTCCAACCCATCATTTATTTCAAGAGGGTCAATATCTCCCATATTTGTAAAAATTTTGAAATGCACTGGGAAGACGATTGTGCTTCTACTCTCGCAAAAGATTATCTTCATTATAAAGAATGTCAAAAATTGCACCCATCGTATGCATTGGCTCAAAGCGCTCTATTAAACAACATGTTACATGATCTATCAATGGCAAAAAAATTTGCTTTAAATTGGTTTTGCTGTAACATTTTACAACTTCTTTCTCTGCTTCATTCTTTTTTTTGCAAAGGCATTTCACACGTTCAAGTCACCGCACTGTTGTAACCATTATTGTGATATTTTTTTAAGTCTTCCTCTGTTGCTTTAATTTCTCTATCGACTGCTTCTAATAAAGCACCAGAGATTTGCATAACTTTGCTGGTTTTGTTGATTTGAAAAAGAAGGTCATGATAAATAACAATACACAAAATGAAGCCCCAAGATTCAGTTCGAATTGTCAAAGCACAGACATTATGAATTGTTTCACCATCCTTTTTTTACCAGGCATTAATTTTACAATTCTCTCAAAACTTTGAACACACCAGCCAAATAATATCGCAAAGGTAAGATGCAGTGCAGCTCTCCAGGCAAGTAACGGATTTTGATTTGAGTGATAGCGGTGCATTCTTTTCAGTATGGTCCACCATTGCATGGAAGATGAAAAGAGTACATGCAATTGCGTCAGCACATCAAAAAAATAGCTGTGCTTCAGTGGAAGATTTCGCGCTGCCTACCACAACTAAATTCAGTCAATATATAGCTCATGGAACATCCAACGCTTTTCAATTATTTGCAGAAATCTAGCTGTGAAAATGTAAATGAGGAGGGGATATACTTTATTTTCATGGTAATAGTTATAGTAATGGTGGAGCAATACTAGTCAAAAATGTCTTTAATACGAAGTAACAGGTACACATATTGATCAAGCAGGCAGAACACTGCTTATCGAAATTAAATTTAACGAAAAGGCTTTTTGATATTGGCAATGTTTATGCACCCACAAAGGACAAACCAATTTTTTTGACGTTTTTTTTCAACAGTTGTAAAAATTTCTGAACATAACTGGGTTTTTAGCGGGGACCAGATTTTAGTGCTTGACAATAAACTAGATGAAACATGGCGGCCCAATTTACTTAAACCAATTATCCAAAAAAAAAATAAAATCATAACAATGTTTTTTTGATTCATATCACGTTTTCAGAGAGCTGAATCTTTTTAAGAAAAGCCTTACAAGATATCAGTCACGACCATGCCCTGCCACAAGGCTGTTTTTTTTTCTTACTTTAAATAGGTTGCGCCAGCATATACAATGAGCCAACATCTGCCAAAGCATTAAGTTAGATCACAGAATTGCCTTATTAACGGTTAAAATAGGATTGGAGAAACGGGGCTAAGGATTCTGGAAAATTGATAATTCTATTTTGCTAAATGATAACTCATTAAAAATCTGATCAGTAATTTCCAAAACAATACAGTAGACACCGCTTAATATGACCACCTTGGGACGTGACCATTTTGGTCATAATATCCGAATAGTTATAAAAACCGAAGCCGCCATAACTGCACTTGAATCGACGCCGTAAACCGCAAGAAGTCCAAATGCCGTCTAATGCATCGTTTACCCGAAGTAACAGTGTGACGTTAGCAGTAAAACAAAGTACAGTGCTGTAACAGCACAAGTGACGGCAAAACTACAGTAAGTACAGTATGTAACAATATGCTGAAAAGGCGAAGTTATAAGTGAGTGGCGGGAAAAAATACTGTATTTTAACAAGAGAGATGGAGAAAATGTTGGTCATAATAAACGGAGAATTTTAAATGGAGAAATTCCGGACCATACCAAATTGGTCATAATAAGCCGCTGGTCATATTATCCGTGGTCATAATAAGCGGCGTCTACTGTATTCCCAAAGGACATGTTACACCTCATATCAGGCGGGAAACTCTTAAATGTGTAATTAGGGGGATGAGCAATTAAGTACTACTCTTTGCTAAAAAAGACCTCCTACAAAAAACTATCAATACTAAGTCAAAACATGATATCAAGGAATCAAATTTATTATCCCGTGATCTACAGCAAAAAAACGAAATTTTGAATAATATGAATCTCACTCAAAACGATCTCAAAAAGCCAATAGAAATCAAGACTAAAGGTGCTGCTGCAAGAAGTAGAGCCCGTAGGATGGAGTCTGGGGAAAAAATATAAAGTATTAGGTTGTCCGGAAAGTTCTTAGCGTTTTTTTTTCTGTTTTGCAATACAATGATAAATAATGATTCAACAAATTTTATTCAGTAAAATAATTTCCATTATTTTCAATAACCTTTGTCCATCTAACAGTAGCTCATACTGCTCAACGGGAAGCGGACCCGTTGTTGTCCTCGAATTTTTCCTAGGGGGTTTGCTGCCCCCTCTGAAGCTGTACCCCCTCTGAAGCCATTGGAATTGTTTCTCGTCCACCTTGGGCCCCAAGATCGGTCTACGAAGCCAAATGTAGCATTTATTCCATCTCGAGGGGTGGTTGAGACAAAGATGCTTTCTCAGGACGCTTCGCGTCTCACACGGCAATCAATAACACCAGTCGGTTGTCGAGAAGGTGTGAAGTGCCCCGAACTCATGTGTCCCTGATAATTCAACGTGGCCACCCCTGGCTAACGTGGTACCTTTGAGTTGGGAAAGTGACGAATTTACAGTGCCACTCTTCTAGTGGTGAGACATAGGTACAGGACTCAAATAGTAACATTGCAAAACCCAAAATATTCCCTTTTTTTTAAAGAAAAAAAGCATTAATACTCTAATATAAAATCTCTCACGATCCATTTTTATTTGGCCATGAACAAAAAAGACATATATTGAGGCAATGTTAAAATTTAATCAGGGATGAAATTAGATACATTGTGGTTCTGTTAGATGACTTTGCTATAATGTATCACAAATCAGAAAAAGAACGCTAAGGACTTTCCAGACAACCTAAGGAAATCCGAGAACGAATCCTAGGACGAATCCGAGGACCAACCCCCTAGGACGAATCCGAGGACGACAACAGGTCTGCTTGCCGTTGAGCAGTATGAGCTACTGTTAGATGGACAAAGGTTGTTAATAGTAATGGAAATTATTTTACAAAATAAAGTTTGTTGAAATTTTATCTATCATTGTATTGCAAATCGGAAGAAAACGCTAAGAACTTTCCGGACCATCTAATATTTTTTCCATTGGGACAAACGGCATGCAGAAAAAGAATTTATCAAATCCTTACGCTATACTCAAGATAAATTGATTGATAAATAAAAAGATATTTCAAAAGAACTCTTAACCTTTTATGAATTCTTATATTCTGAAAACCAACAATGCTGTGAAAAAGATTGTTGCGATTTTATACAAACGCTATTGCACCAAGTGCTCGTATTAATAAGGCAAAAGCTGTTCGAATGTAAAAGGCCTATACCTGATAATAAATGCCAGCAAGCCATTCTTTATCTAGTCAACAATAAATCTCCAAGTATTAATGGCCTTTCCATTGAATTTTATAAAACTTTTTAGACTAAAATTAAAAGTTTTTTTTTATGGAATGCCTTGATTTTTCCAAACTTACCAACCAATTGAGTGATTCCTAGGATGAGAATGCGATAAAGTTACTGCCTGAACCCCCGGAAAAACCAAATTGTCTGCCTCCAACTACCAGACAATTATGTTGTTAAATTGTGATTATAAAATAATAACCAACAGAATAAACCCTTTTTTGAATGACCTTATAGAAAAAGAAAAAAATGGCTTTCTGAAAGCCAGAAACATTGGAGATAATATTCGATTACTATTTGATATTATTGATTACACAAACCACAAAAAGATACCTGGCGCTGTATTATTTGTAGATCTACACAAAGCGTTTGATTTTTTAAACTGTTTTTTTTTTTTTTTTTTGCTATGTTAAAATGTTATAGTTTTGGTAATTCTTTGATTAATCGGATAAGAGTTCTACACAAAAATCCTAAATGCCACCTTGTTTTCTAAGAATACAATAATTTTCTAAACCAATAATTTTCTAAGCCCTTTTTAATGTTAAGAAGAGGATAAGGCAAGGAGACCCCCTCTCTCCAACTATTTTTATTTTATGTATAAAGCGCTTTTAGCCATCATGTTGCCTCAGAGCAGGTAATACAAAGGCATTACGTTAAATAAACAGACCTTTAAAGTATTTTTGGTCGCAGACGATGATGCTATCTTTTTGAATGGAAATGCTTTGCAATTTAACTACGCCTTGGAGATTTTAAATGCATTCGGGCCAAAATCAAGCTGCAAAGTCAATATGAACAAATTTAATTTATGTTAGATCTAGTAAGGGCAACGTGTCTCAACTCTTTTTCGTTAACGGCTTACTTGACCGCAAAATACCTGGATATACCGATTGACAACTTTGACAACAATTTATTCTTCAGCGAAAATTTTCCAAGTATAACGCGAAAAGTCCAAACACTTTTAAACATTTGGTCATCTCGCAGTCTCACGTTGTTAGGAAAAATTACAGTATTAACCCTTTGTCTACCATGGGGTCAATATGACCCCAATTACATTTTTGAAAAGCTCCTGTTGCTAAGCCGTTGGCAGCAGCGCTATGAAACCTTGTGACTTTTATTTCATATTGAATAGGTTTGTTGACCTAAAAAAATTTCTGTGTTGGACATCATTATCATGAGCTAATAAAAAAAGCAGCATCACATACCAGTGGGGTCAAATTGACCCCAAGCAGTTTTATGAATAAGTGATTCAATGAAGCACGCAAATAAATTAACAAAAACTTCATTACTGCACTGATTACCCACCACAAATAAAGATTAATTTTTTTGGTTAAAATAAATAAAAGCAAAAACGTAAATATATCCAAAAACAAACACAAAAGAGTTAAATACTAGAAAGCAACATGTCAAGATACCTCATTAAAGATTGAGTTTTGGATTTTCTGGCAAGTGACGACAGTAAAGAGGAAGAAATAAGCGACTGAGAATAAATTTCTACTGATGAGAGCAAAGAAGACGAAGATGAAATACCTTTATGTGATTCATCTTCTGAAGAAAAAATGGATGACCAATCATGTTCCACTGCTTCTGCAAACTACTTCGTTTCCAAAACCGAAACGTGGCAAACAACAGCTTTTGCAAATAATGTTATTAAAGCAGCTGCGCATAAGGTCACTCGACAAAGTCTAGGATCGACAAGGTTTGCAAAATCTCAGTGCTCAGAAATAAGTAATACTTACACTTTATTTTTGCGATTTTCTTTACGAAAAACCATATGTCAGTGGACTAATCACAAAGGAGCTATTGTATATGGTAGCTCATGGAAACCCGTGGATGACGGAGAATTCAAAGTTTTCTTGGTGTAGTTTTTTTGATTAACGTATGTAAGGTTAATAACGAAAGCGTTGCACACCTATGGAGCCCACTTGATGGCCGGCCCATTTTCAATCGCCCTGTGAGTAGAGAAAAGTATCAACAAATTTTACGCGTTTTCCGATTTGACAAATCACAGTCAAGACGACATCATTGGTCCCCTGGCAAGCTGCCTCCAATCAGAAAAGTGTTTGAAACTCGGGACTCTTACTTGCATGATTCCCACTACACTTGGAGACCATGCATGACAGTGCCTTAAAAAAATCCGTGTAGCCAATGTACTTTCAATGATGCATAGTCAGCCAAAAATTGAAAGCACTTTGGATTAGAAACCAAGCATTATTCCGTTTTACAAAAAAACAAAAGGTGGTGTTGACACTTTAGACGGAATGGTGAGATCATACTCAACCAAACGTATGACTCGAAGATGGCCATTAGTCTTATTGTAGAATAAGATTACTGTCAGTGCAATCAATGCGTGTATCATTTGGCAAGGAATAGATTATGAAAATGGCAACATCTGCATGAGGCAAAGAAGAAAGTTTTTGATCACTCTTGGAAAAGAACTATGTGGAGTTACAGAAGAAGCACATCCTGTTGCACCAATTTCTGCAAACAGAAATGGGAATGCTACTCTTGCAGGAAATGGTGCTTCATTGAAGGAGAAAGCCCGATGTACTTTGTGTGACGGAAAGAAGGACCAAAAATGTCTATCTATTTTGTTCTAGATGTGGCACACATATACATGTATGTCCTGAACACTCGGACATTGTTTGCATCAACTGTGATTAGTTTGATATTACTATAGCTATTGCCATTATTTTCGTTTGTGTTTATCAGCAAGTGTGTTCAAGGTTTGTGTTATTGTTTGTGTTTATTAGGAAGTGTTTTTAAGGTTTATGTTGTTATTCCTGTTTATTTGCAAGTGGTTTGGTGGTTTGTGTAAGTAGATATTTATGTGAGGCGCATAAGTGAAGTCAGTAGGATACGCTGCAGGATTATTATCTTCAGGGTACTGTTAGTTTCGTATTTCATTGTTATTTTTATTTTGTGAACAATGAAAACATTAATTATTGGATATGGATTAAGCAATATTACCATTTAAATAAACTTATTAATAAACTGCCAAAATTGTGTACGCTTGGTGCAGCAGCAACTTCTACAATTGTAGTTTTCATTTTTTATGGTTTTAAAAGCTTAATTATTATTAAGATGATCGATTATTTTATTTATTACGTGCTAAGTAAGCAAAAGTTGAAAAAAAATACAACGAAAGCAACTCTAAAATAAAAATGATGACTGGGGTCAATTTGACCTCACTGGTACAAAATTCACATTTTTTTGCTGTTAGACAGAGGGTTAAAAGTCTGGTTATTCCTAACATTGTGTATAAAGCCATACATTTACCGGAAACATTGCCAGAAATTTTCATAAAGAAACTCACTCAAATTTGGATAAATTCATTGCAGCTCTAAATAGGAAAAGATTCGTTGTTCTCAATTATGTTGTGATGTGAAAAAAGGAGATAGTAAAATAATTGACATCAAGCAGGATGTGCTTTCTCACAGGTTTAACTGCATTTTCAAATTGTATATAATTACCAATCCAGTTGGAAATCGATTGAAAATCAATGTATTGATGAGAATGTACTTTTTTGCATTTTGCGTTCTAATGTAAAGCTGAATAGCATGTTGCTTGGTAGGATGGCCGTTTTACACTTTACTCTTACCACCTTAAGAACTTTAAAACAATTCACCAATGTCGACAATAATTCCAAATATTTATGGTTTAATAAAGCGGTTAAATACCGAAATCAACCAATGTTTGCTGAAGAATTTTGCAAAGCCGGGATTTTTGATTTTTTTTACTGCTAAACTCGGACTATGAATTATACTCGTACGATGAAGTGATATCAGCTTTTCACATGATCCCAAATAACATAAGCCTTATTAAGCATTAAACTCATTTTAGCTATTCCACTGACCTGGATTGAACTACAAATAGAAACTTTCATGAACCTTCTTACGCTTTTTCTGACTTCAAGCAAACTATAAAACAACAGATTACTGCTCTGCTGCTCGGGGTAGTTCAAGCAAGACAGCATCTAAATTTTTGAGAGACAAAGTTAAAGTACTACCTGTTAAACAACAACTAAAATGGTGTGATATATTGCAATTTCCATCCGATGCAATTAACTGATCAACTATTTATGAAAATAAGTACTATGCCACAAATGAAACTAAAGTACAGTCATTTCAAATCAGATTAAACTTAAGATCGATTGTTACTAATGTACAATTGAAAGTTCTTGATACCGATTCTGATAATTTATGCACGCTTTGTCGTGAATAACCGGAAACTTTGACACATTTATTTCGAAATTTTACACTTCTGGTGAAGCTATCTAAAGTGAATTTGATGTGTTGGTAGGAAACTCGAAAACTGTATTCTTCATAAATTAGCACATGCTAAGTGATCTCGTGAAACATTTGATTTTACCAAAAAATAAAGCTGAATTTTTAGGATTGCAATTAAAGTAGTGGCTCTTTTTTGAACGAGGAACCAATATTGCACAGCGTCGTCATCGAAATGAAAATCTGTTTCGTTTTTTGATTCCAAAGATATCTTGAGCTATTGCAAATACGTTAATAGGCTGATACTTTAGTTAGTATATAAACATAAGGGCAATGAGAGGAGATGGTTTGTAGATTCCAGTAAAACAAGTCTTAAGGCCGTGCTGCTGAACTTGGAAATATTAAATCATTTATACCTCTAGCTCATGCAGCAAACCTAAAAGAAAATTACAAGACAATGGATCTTACAAGTAAATGGTCTTTAGTATTACAAATGTTTGGGAAAATTTCTACAGATATAAAAGCCATATTGCTTAATTTGGATGTACATGTTTGGTCACACTAAATATACCTGTATCCTGTGTCAATGCAATAGCTGCAATGACAGGAATTACTCAGGTCAAAAAAAACATTGGAGACGTCGTAAAGAAGGTATTGCTGGAAGTTTCACTTCTAACTTTTCCCATTAGCTATTTCAAAAAATGTTGTTCTTACATCCCACCTTATAAAATTTATGTTTATAAAATGCTCTGTCAAAATAACAAATTACCAAGGCGAAAAAGTAAAATATTTAGAAGAAAAATTTGGATCACCAAAGTGCGGTGCTAAATTAGCAGCCGCTATTTCAAGAAGTCCTGAAATTAAGAAATTAGCTGATGATGACCATTTTATACATGTAGAGCCTCTCAACAAGAAACAAGAACTAGAATATTGAAAAGCATTCTAGTTCGTCGTGGAAAAATTTCTTAGACACCATAAAGCAGAAAAATGCGCTTAGTAGGCGGAAAATATGGTTCTAGCTCTTCAATTCTTTGGTCGTTGAATGTCAGAAATCAAAAAAATACTACTGCAAGCGATTGCAAATTAGTTGCTTAGGTGATAAGGTTCATTCAACATTCCACCCTCTACCCAGGTTAGTTAGAGCACAAAAAAGCTCGAGTGAATTAGAGTAAAATACAGAAAAATTAGATGCTCTTTTATCTATAGTTGGATGAGTTCCTCACCCTAAATAAGGTTAAAGAAACAATTGTGATTTCATTGCATAAAAAATAATATAGATCATTTTGCCGTTCTTGCTTTTAATATATCGAATTACAAATATTTCGTAGCAACCAACGTTAGGCTAGGTAGCAAAAAATCTACAAAATTCCACGAAACTTTTTGTCTATCATTACCGTTTCATCTTTAATCAACCTAACTTACTGCGTTATATTTTCGCACGAGACCTAATGGCAAAGGAACCACGTTAGATCTACGAATCTAATCAAGGGCATAGGCACAAACTTATTGAGGGGATAGGGAAATGACTATTTGCAAATTTCACGGGACAGTCGCGGTGAAGGGTTATATCAAGAGACTTAACTGTTACCGTTATCAGCATAATGGCTGAACATGATATTTAACGTTTACTAATGGAGACACTAGTATAGGTGGTCCCCTCTGTAGGCCACTGAATCTAATATTTTGCCGTGTTATGTTGCCACCAGTCGACTTAAAAAACGTAAATTTATCATAATATTGTAATTATGCTAGACAGTCTAAAGCGTAGCCTGCTTCGAAACATCCAACCACATTTATTTATCCAGATTATTTGCAGAAAAAATGTTTTCAATATCTTAACCGTTGGAAATTTTTCCAGCAACAAAAAAGAAATAGCACTAACTCCAATCAAATTTGCCAACTTGAAACTGACAACTGCTTAGTCGGTGACTGAGCCAAATGCTGTAATTTTTCAATGTGACAACATGACAAAAATTGAAAACAGTGGTTTGCGCGATCTTTCCCAAAATTTGGTAAAATAAAGTTTACATATTTTTTATGGCCAAATCTAATTTAAAATAATTCCACTTATAGTATAGCAAGAAAATAGGCTATGTATGAATGTAAATATTTGTATAATTATAGTATCTAAATATTTCGGAAATGCAGCATTGAAGCATATGCTGACAAGCCACGGCAATACCATAGCCTTGTTTCAAAATTTATTTTTATTTCTTGTGAATTTTGCCTCCTCACCAACTTTAGAAACCATTGACTCACTTAATCATAATACCATAATAACTCAAAATTTCTCAGTTCCTGTCACAGTGTTTTTATTTTCCAACTGCATACAACACTAGACTTGATCATGCACAGGCAAACACAGCTTTTGTTGCGATTGATCTTTCGTCACGACACGATCAATAGAGTGCTCAACTAAAAGAGTTCCTAGCAAAGCTTTTTTTAACAGCAGGAAGCACACAGCTTTTCTCTTGAAAGTGACGTCATGTGGTGTTAGAAAGCATAGTCTTTATAATTTTTAACAAGCAAACATGATCAAGTGTCAATATCTAATGGCAATGCAATGCGCTGTAAGAAATTAAATGATGATCAAACTGATTTCAGGCTGCTTTCACAGGTATTGCTATTTAGCAACCAGGAATTAAAGTTTATATCAAAATACGCATTATAACGTCTCAAAATGACTACTAGATTTTTGTGATTTCGAAACTTAATGAAACAAGCAAAAAAAATTGTGAAATTATCGGTTCTTTTGTAAATTAGCGTAATCTTAACTTTAGGGAAGAAATGTCGTTGTTCGCGACATAGCTTATGAAATCGAAGGTTTGAGGGTAAATTAAATAAAAAATAATAGTTAAGTAGGTTTACCAATGTGTAAAGTGGCACCTATAAAGGCATAGAAATTTGCTTGAAAATGGATCATTAATCCAACTGGATAATTGCATGCAAGTTATTTCGGAGGGGTATCAGGGGCGGCGCCGGTCCAAAAGAAGTTGGGGAAACAAATTGTAGGCGAGATAACTTCATAGAAAACCTTGATGGTATATAATCCCAAGTCGTGACCAGGAACAACGTTACAACGTAAGAGTTTCCTCAGCACAACATGTGTATGGCTTAAATTAATCTATTTATTTTCAGAAGCTAAATATTATAAAAAAATTTTTCCCAACAAATGAGGTTTGCCACCGGTAGCACTCTTTATTTAAAATAACAGTTTGTGTCACCAGAGCCTTATCTCAGCTATTTGAGTTTTCTTCACACATCATTTATTTTGTATGGCAGCAGTCGTTGAGATGGAAAGGAATAAACAAGATTCTAGCGATGGAAAACTTGCTCGACATTTTTCTGAGCATTAACATTTTGAAACAACTGATAGTTTAATGTTAGTTTGATCTATGCATTTTGCTGTTGCTTGTGATAGAAAACTAAATGTAAACATTTAAACTAAGATACTAGGCACTATTGTACTGTATGTTTTGCAAATTTTCACTCTTGACGAAAAGAAGCAATTATCTGATTCCTTTTTTTCGTGTAACAATTTGTTATATGGGCTTAACAAAGTGGAAGGTCGGAAAGTGGCATATAAGTTTGCTTAATTTAAGCAAAAAAAATGCTTCATTCTCAGAGGAATAACAAACTTGTTGGGAAAGACTGGCTAAAACACTTTCGACATAAGAATAAAATTTTAAATCTTAGATTACCTGAACCAACTAGCCTTGCTAGGGAAATTGCATTTAATAAAGTTATGTGAAAAGGCTGTATAAGCTTAAAATTTTGATTTACTCTTTTTATGGATAAAGTTGATATGTTATTTGGTATTGAAAACAGTTATGGTACAATTGATATGGCATAAAATGATATTCAAATATTTTTAAGTTTTCAAATAATCAAATCACAAATTTTGAAATTCAAAATCATTCAAAAGCGTTGCTGTTTTTGCCGTAAGGGCAACTTGCTTGTTAATCACTCCGTGATGCGATATTACTGAACGCGCGCTTGATTTTTGTCGTTGTATATTTTTATTACCGGGTCGCGAGAAATCTCTACGTTTATGCATGAAGTATTGTTGCATTCAGATCCGCTTTGCAGTTACCAGCACTCAGCACTACTGGCATAGTGCGTTTTTGTACATTATAAATATGCATATATTATATATATATTATACATTTTATATAATCTTTCAATCAAGCAGTACAAATTGTAGAAAATTTCCTTTCCCAAAAACACCACAACATAGCCATCGTGAGGTGCGAACTTACCACCCATGTCGCTATTAATGGGACTTCAACTTACTCGAAAGCGTTGCTGACGTATTTAAAATTTACAGAACTGATGCAAGGAAGTTTTGAATCATCTCTCGAAATAGGAACGTTGTGCTAAACACAGATGATTAGGTAGTCCATATCAGCTTTAAAATTTTTACCTTTTCCATATTGTGTTTACTTCCTCGGCATTGGTGTTGTTTGACTGAGTTGCTTTGCTTGCCGTAAATGTGCTGCTTGTTGATATCCATTAACTAGACGAGGCTTTTGTAAAATATTTTCTGAGCTGGCGATGACACAGATGTTACGAGGTATAAACGCAAGACTATTTGATAATGATTGCGGTTAAAAATGACTTTCAGCTCACTCAGCAATGTTGCAGAATGAGCTTGCTGATTTCCTGGCACTCTAAACGCCTTATTATGTAAGTTACTCTTTCGGGCTGTGGCCGAATACGGGGAATCACCCATCCTGCATCTTTATGACAGATGAATGAAAATTCTTGTACATGTAATTGAAAATTCGCTTGGTAGAGTTCAACGGCCCCTTTTTCGTTCTATCCTTCAAATTAAGGACTTTAGCTCAAAAAGTTAAAACTGACAGCCCACTCTTTAACAAAACCAACTTTAAATGTATTAATATATATGTTTGCTGCAAGCCTGATTAGCTTATACCTCAGAGATATATGAATCAGGTGCAACGAAATCAAACAAATTGGCAATTTTTCAAGTAAAATCAAACAGGAATCATAAAAATATATTCGCATCATTAGCTCAAAAACCTGATTGATGGTTTATATACTCTTGAACCATCACTTAACCTTTTACCGGGCAATGTTCCGAAATAGGAACAAGATGTATCAAAGCCTCTCCAATATTTGTCACAAGCGCTATCTTCGTAAATTTTTTACAACTTTTTCAGGAAACCATGAAGTAATATTATCGTAATAAATTTTGAGTTTGTGCCTCATTTTTGGGGCTTCTAAGAGTACCTTAAAAAGCACAGCTTGCCACTTCTGGTTTGATGTAGTATTACGTCATTTTTTTAATGACATCTTAAAAAGTTTATCTCAATACTTACTAAAATATCAGTGGAAGCTGCAAAATGTTGTTTCCTTTCTTTTTAATTCCATTTTTTAGAACGTTTCCTTTTCGAAACATTGCCCACGATGTGCTATGTTTATGCGTTTCCTTCAGTATGAAGTGGTTTTAAAGTAGTTAGTAGTTTGTTGGTACTATCTTAATTTTGCAAGTTAGTTATTTTCAGCAATTCTAAGTTGCCTCCAGAAGCACTACAATTTTTAACTTTGCCGAAACAAAGAGAAACGGGTTTGAACCTCGGAAAAACGTCTAGAATTAAGCAATGTTACAGCCGCGATAGACTATAAAAGCCCTGGCCTTCTACAAAATGTTGGCAATTATTTTTGTTGGTTTAGGTAAAAAAAGCTTCTGAACAAATAAAAGTGTTTTGTTGATTAGATTTTAATAGATAGTCTTTTTTTAATTTATTGTTTATTTGGAGGAGTTATCATTTTCTGGTTCAGCTTAAAAGTTTCTGATCAACCAAAAGTGTCCTGATAATTAGCTTTTGATAGCGAATCGTTTTCAAGATTGTTGTTGTATGTATTTTTTAGGTGGCTATTAAAATTGGTAACTGCAAAGTCGTAATGATAAATGTAAAATTTTTTTACTTGACCCATATATGTCAAAAGTTGAAAATTTTAAGATTTTTTGCCGCATCTTATAAATTGGTGCTATTTAGGTTCAAGCAACACATTTGTCGTAATTTTTTTCATTTTTTGCGTGGTAATTTTAAAAATACAAGTCATCCTATATATACTACGCTAGGCAAATCCTCTAGCGTTTATTGCGTACCTATCTTCTTTGACTTGACGCGCTTTTCTCCTTTCTTCGGGATCGATCTAACTGTCTGATGTATTCACAATTTGTTTGCATTTGTGCTTGTATTTATAGAAAGAAAACTAGTCTTATTTTCAAGCTTTCTGACACAGATGCAATAACGAACATCGTCTTACTGAATGTGATACTGTATGAAACATTTGAGATGAAGGCCAGTGTCACATTTTTCACACCTCGTAGTTGTTTTTGTATGACACTCCATTCTCAAAGTTTGGTACTTTGGTGGCAATGGCAACACTCAATGGTACATGATGTGCTTCAAAGCTTAATTTCGGACCATTTCCAGGTAAATTTTTTTGGGAGAAATAGGTCTCAAAATCGTAACAAGCAAAATAAAGGGAAAAATCTTTCGTTTGCAGGGTCACAGATACAATTTCATTAAGTTTTTCAGATATTGTGGATGGATTTTTATGAATATCCCCTGGGAAAAGATCACGAACAGCGGTTTTACAAGTTTTGGTAACTTATGTTTACAATAATTACAATTACGATTTCATAACTTATCACAATGAATGCATTTGTATATGCCACAATAATGCTCAAAGTCTGCAATTAAACCTAGATGATTTTTCCAAATATTTAATTTCATTGTTTCAGAGTATAACTCCCGACTCCTTTGAACTAATTTCGCTACACTCCCCTCTAACTCGTAAGCAATAAGATTAATTTTGAAAAAATTCTCTAAGCCAACAAAATCAACTAAATTCACGCCAACAAAATCGTGGGGAACAACATTAAAATAAACAAAGTAATCATTAAACAGCTTTTTGGCTTCACGTTTACACCGACGAGTATTAGCTTCTTGATAAATAGCCGAACATCGAAAAAAGTGTAAACTGTCATCACCTGAAACGTAAGTAAGTCTGTAGTTGTTTGTGATGCAGTCTGGCAATGACGCTCCAGCTCCAAAAGGAGTATCTTTCAGGGTGTTCACATAAAAAGTAATATTTGAAATTTGCACCACTTTCCATTTGGTATCGGGGCGAGTCAAGCCATCATAAAACGATTCCTCTGCCAGTGAATTTAAAAAGTGTAATAATTCCTTTCGATTGCTTATCAAAGCGTTTGAGAGCGTCCGCATCCCAGTTGGTAGACCTAGGGTTCATTCCCTAAGTCGAGTCATACCAAAAGACTTTAAAAAATGGTATTCACAGCTCTTCCATGCTTGGCACTTAGCACAATAGGCAGATAGTGTGGAAAACAAGCCGGCAAGCTTGCTTGTTGTGTCCTTGGGCAAGGCGCTTAACGGGACGCCTACACCTTTATGTATCATACAGGTAGCTCACCCGTACTTCACCGGATTACAATTGTAAAGTTGCTAACCCAGCATGTCGTAAAAGGCGACTCTTGGGTATCCATCAGTGGCAGTCCGCCTTGTTGGTGGTGGGGCTACCAGTCACTCAAGACTGGTTCGAAATGGGCTGCCATCTCTCCCCTACCCTAATTTCAATTAGGTCGACGGCATGAATGTGAATTACCGTTCGTGCCGTACCTCCATCCCGAGGAAAAGATGGGGTAATCACAAACAAACAATAAACAATTGCTTATCAGTGAAGCTTTTTCTAATATTTGAGCCTTGTTGAAGCTTGAATGGTAATATCGTAATTCCTTTGCTTTTATGTTTTTAAGTATAAATGCAAGACTGCAGTTGATTTTAAATCGGTTGGTTTGATATTTCATAATCCGGTAGGAAATTTTTTCAATAAAAACTTTAAAATCTCTATCGTAGAAAAAAATGAAAATGTTTTACACTTTTCCTCCTTTGGTGAAAGTTCGAATACTTGTCCAATACTTTGCATAAACGCTCTTATTTCAGAATCAGATTCCATTGATTGCTGGTTTTCATCTTCTTCAATGTCTTCATATGGGTTATTAATATTTAGACTCTTGTGTTTTTTGTACAGTTTGTAGAATTTCTTTTCAAACATTTTTTTTTGTAGGTGATTCGTAAACAAAGGAAGCTTCACCAGCAGACGTATTAGCAAGATGCTTGTCGGTTGGTTTTTCAGTTGTCACATTATTTGAAGGGGCTTTAATTGAATCAGGTGAACACCCAGTTTCTTGATCTAGTTTAAATTTATGTCTTTTTAGATTGTCTGCTCTTGCAAACGTTTTTTTACATTTTGAACATTGCACCTCAGTAGACATGAAGTGCGTACTTGCCTTTTGTCTACGTAAATCTTCCGCTCGACCGAAGACTTTGTAGCATAACTTGCATTTGTAAATGTTTTTTTCACCATGTGCATTTTTCTCGTGTCCCATAAATTTCTTTTTTTCAGTAAATACTTTAGCACATACGTCACATTTATACACTCCCATTTTGTAGAATTAATACTCTTGGCAAACCTTGTTTAATATAAAACCGCTTGCAACATGGTGGATTGCGCAATACAGACGCAACTACATTTTCACGGTCTGGTTAAAAGCTTACGTAATGATGTATTGTGCAATAGGGATGCAATCGCAGTGTGGTTAAAAACAGATTACGTCATGAATTGCACAATAAGCATGCAACTGCATTCCCACGGTCTAGTTAAAAACTTACGTCGTGACGATTTGCGCAAGAGAAATGCAACTACATTCCCACAGTCTCGTTAAAACAGAATCGATTACATCATTGAAATACAGAATTATACCCTGAAAGCCACTATGTAATTGTGTGACAATTAGGACAAATACCATAAGTTTTGCACCAAAATAGGGTTGGCATTATTTTTTTTGAGATTAATGTTAACTGCCTCAGATCTAGAGTTAGCTCCCTCCTACCTCCTTCAAATAAAATTAGTGTCTAAGGTTAGCTCCCTGACATAGATTCAGGGTTCGGTTAGGGTTAGGGCTAGGGCTAGAATTAGGGTTAGGGTTAGCATTACAGACCAGCTCCCCCGCAATTAACACTAAATAAATCATTTTATACCACTATTATAATGCCCTGCAATTTTTGATTAACCCTTTGGGGACCCTGTTAGGAGCGCTAACTAACTAATTTACAAGGCTTACTTTTTCCTTCAACTAAAAATCAGATAGAAAGCATTACTGGGATCATAACGAATCAAAATTGCAATTGTAATTGTTACGTCACAATACTATTTATCAAAACCTAGTACATTTTGCTGCTTTAAATCAACGAACTAATCTAACAATATTACAGTGATTACAAAAGCGTGGCACCAAGGCCTGCGCTGATGCTTTTTTACGCAGCTTTCGCGAGCAAATAGTTAACTAATTGGCTGCATTAAGGTACTTACCTCACTGCGTTTAATCTACTGGTTAGTGGACAGCGAGGTACCAGTACCGACAAGCAGCCAAGTGTTCGGAAAGAAGTCGATAAGATGCCAAAAGGCGTGTCTTTATTGATTCTTCTTCGTTAGCACAGAGGATATTAAGCTTACCGGTATGACGTTATAGGAAAAAACGAAGTCCCGCTCGCTTTTCAACGAACTAGAGGCTGACTGACCATAGGCTAAAAGATTTATTTAATTCATAGCATGACATTTAATTTAAGTACCGCGTACGTGTCTCTGTTATTTATTTTTGTCAAAAACTGTGAAATATCTGCACAGTTCTGAGTGAACTATTTTCTATCTCTGTAGATCTCGACTATAAGACGGGGCCCCAATTCGAGCCCAAAATCTCGAGGAAAAATCCCCGTCGGTACTTATGGGTTATCTGTCACCACTTTTTTTTTAATTTAATAAACCTAATAAACCTAAAGTAAACAAGGTCTCTATCCCCCACCCTGTACACTCCCTTCCAGTGTACACTGCCCCGTACATTTACATACCTGGCCTGCCCCTTCAGTGTACACTGCCTTTCTTTTAAATTAAGTTAAATAATAGTAATTTAATACCTGGTGAAAAAAAGTGGTGACAGATAACCCACAAGTACCTCCCCGTCTTATAAGCGAGTAAACACACAAAAAAGCAAGCTTGCTTTCTTGTTCTCTACACTATCCCTTTTGTGCTAAGCACCAAATAGGGAACCTGTGGCAACTTATCAAATAAACCCCAGAACTGCTAAGCGAACGCTCTAATCACAACGCCATTGGGCCGGCTAGCTGTTTAGAATAAAGTCAGATTTATTTGAAGTAACACCAACATATTCGTTATGACCAAATACAATGAATTGTGACGAAATAAGACAATTACATTAAAATATTATTGGCAAAAAAATTGCCATGCGCATATAGCTGTTTATTAAGAAGTGGATTGATTTGTTTATTAGATCGATTCTTAATGATCACTAAAAGCCATAGGCAACAGTGTGAATCTTGTTCTAAAACTAGAATCAATTGATACATGACACTCACAATTTTTAAGAAGTGTGTTTCTGAACAGGCTGGCCAGACAAAAATGTTAAGAAGCGCCCAGACAAGTAATAAATTTGCACTCAAAAACACCCGAAATATTTTTTGCTAGCCCCCAAATTCACCCGACAATATTAGATTTCAAAAAGTAAAGCGTTGTTTGATTACTGATTTAGAACTCATAAAGAAATGATAAATGCAAACAAATGAATTGATAATTAGTCTTTGTCATAAAATTACTGAAGGCTTGCATCAATTCAGTATTATTTGAGAAGCAATCACAAAATAATTCAAATCATAGATGCATATTGGTTAACTCCAGTCGCAAAGCGATAGTTTTTTTATCCTCTTTCTCTTTTTTGTTTCAAAGCATAACTAGGAAATATGAGACAATGTGGCACCTCACAAAGATCCTTAGTCCAATTCCCTATGTTCAGCAATTTTTGAATAAAAAATGTTTACATTAACTCTTTCGCTACGTTTCGCCACTACAGTGGCGCAAATTTTGTGGAAATTGTACGTTGCGCCACTTCAGTGGCGTAGCTTTTGCTGACGCTTGTGCGTTCAGCCACGCTACTGGCGTCTGGGTAATCGCTTTTTACTTTCACCAAAACGAGAGTGAGTCTTTTTTTCCGCATTTGTGTTAGCGACTACTACTTCCAGTGTTCTGTACTCTTATTTTTATAGGGTAGGCTAAAGTCGAATGTGAAAATAAGTACTGTAGTGCTGTAACTAGTTAGTGTAGTATGGAAGCCAGGAGATCGCAATCACGCATGTCAGCCTTAGAAGCACAAAATTTGATTTCTGCTTTGATGTGTGAAGACCAACGGTAAAGGCATCAACATAGTGAAGGCATCAATATTGTAGTGCGTAAAATCTACAAAAATGCAAAAAATCGTGAATTTTTGCCAAAATGTCGATAGGGATGTATATAAACTAACTAATTTTGAACAAAAATGATTGTTATTTGCTTGCTTGACCGTTTTTTGTGATGTTATATTGATAGAACGATAATCCATGCCAATATGACATGAATATCTTAAAATTTATTTTTTTGTGATTTTTTGCCAAATTAATTCCGTACAGCAATGGAGAAAAATTACGTAGCGAAAGAGTTAAACTGCTGCTGTGCTACAGTAAGAATATAAAAATGATTTTTTCTGCTTTCTTTTTAACTTTTGGTACAGTTGACTTTACTAGGCTTTATGAAACCAGTTCTTCAAGGAGCGTATAATTGCTGTTGTCGAAATCATTTTACTCTTCCTATTACGTGCAGATTATTAAAACTATAGAAGATATGAACTCAAAAATGGCGCTAATAGACGACTTCAATATTTAATTTTGGGAGCGAATGCTCACTTTTTTTTTGCAAACTAAAAAATTTTTATCTGCTATTTTAAAAGTCAACACGGGTTTAGTATATTTAATTTATAAAAACATGGATTATTTTAACTAGCGGTAATTTAATTTTGATTTATTTTTCATTTAGAGTCTTGTTTGCCGTTTAAGCTATCAGGCTGAGCATTCTACAGATAGCTGTACATGCATTACGTGTGAGCTCATGATCTGTATGCGAGTTTTTGGTTAGGCTGGGCCACTTCTACAAGTGGACTACTTGGCTCCGTCAGCTGTCTGCCTTGTGAAGATAGAGTATCATGTAAAATGCTTTGCCCTGGGGCACAACAAAAATAAATCCAAGGTCTACAAACTGCAAAGCGGACGCTCTGTCCACTTTAGTGAATTTATATTCTTAAACAAAAAACAATCTAAAAAAATTTTTTGTTGATTAGTGTAATTTATTGCTATCACTAATTAACATACAACTCAATTTTTGATCGGTCATTCTAGATTTAGCAATAATTTCATTATTTGTCCATTTATCTAAAATATCTTTAAAGTTTTCCCTGAAAACTGTTTCTCTTTTATCCGAGGAGTTACAAACTGTTTTCTGTAGGATATTTTAAGGCTGCGTTTGCACAAAGCGATTTTCGCAATCAGGAATAAAACTTTATACCGATATTTAAATCACGTTTCGAGACGAGTTTCATTGCTTGATGCTGGGTGCAAAAAAAGCGCGACGCTGTTTGCTGTCAAGAAGTAAAACCTCGTCTCAAAACCTGATCTAAATATTGGTATAAAGTTTTATAACTGGCTGCGAAAACCGCTATGTGGGAATTTTGCTCACAACATAAGTAAATTTTCATTCTTAACCTATGGCGACACCTTACAAATGGAAAAATAACTCTAACAATAGCATAACCTTTGATCGAATTTTTCTTAAAACTAATTTTTCTATTTTAGAGTTTTCACAAACATTTATTGTCAGAACTCGATTATTTTTTTATGCGGATTTGTGAAGACCAATCATATGTTACAAAATACTTTGCACGATCAAAATCGCACAGAATGGCGAAGATTCATGTTCGTAGCGCGAAGCGGGAAATGACCCCCTAGTCAATATTTTAACCAATTCCAATCACTAAATTTTAGGTGCTGCACTCAGAGATATTTTGCGTTGAACTAACAGTGGTGTAGCTGCCCTCTGAATATTGAGAATATATCCAAGAGCGGCAGGATCGTTGTAGGAGGCAAAATATACTTTCATTTTTTGTAGAATTTCACTCATTCTGTAAGGTCTGACGTAGAACGTCGGCAAATCTAAGTTTATTCTGAAATTATATGCAAAATTAGCCAATAGTGAGCTACAAATAAAAACATTCTTTCTAAATGCCATATTTTTCCAGTGCACGGGTAACATACTAAAGATATTTTTATGTTTATTCTCAATGAGCTTCAAGAACATGTCTGGGACGCAACGATATGTAGAGGTCAAGCTTATGACCACATTTTACAAAGGCACCAATTCATTATGAAGTAGGCTGCAATGCAGAATAATGGAGATTAATTTAAAAGCATTATTTGCCCCATCTGGAAATCACTCGTTAAATCTTGATGGCGTTTATGTAGTAGAATCGTAGGAGTTTTCCTAAACATTGTCTTCTGTGGAAAGGGTAGCCGAAAACTTATTCTTTTTTTGGCGTCCACCCACAGATGGAAGGTCCTACTTGTACATGATTATGCAAAATATTGTGAAAAAAAATGATTGATACACGACAAAAGGAAAATTTTAAAGGTCTGAAATCCCTTCATTAATCTATTTATATGATGTAGGGTGTGCATTACACGAGCTTTGCGATCAAACAGAAAATATTGATCCATGAGATCAAGCTCGAGTAAGCTAAATGCGATCTAGCCTTTTTCTTTTGTTTCTTATTTCCATTTTTGAAGGAAGTTCCAAGGGGATCCTATGACGCATAGAAAGTATTTACCGCAAAAAGTTTTGCAAAGGATTTATTGTTTTTTTGATTAATGAACGCGATGCTCTGATTGATTAATTTACTGATAATGTTCAAAGAATTTGTGAAGAGTAAGAAATTCCGATTCAAGAGCGACGTGTACACAAAATGAAATAAATGCCTGGTAAACATGTGGAAGAAATATAACATATGTCTACCTACTGCTGAAGAAATTAAGTGTTGCATGTTTGAAGCTGTGGACCGATTTCGGAGTAAAGCACAAAAGAGAATCGGTAAAATTAATCTGCTGCTGTATATAAAACATTTGACTTTGTAAATTCCGGCGCTTTGTTGTGAAGAGAAGCACTAAGTCAGACATGAACGACTTTTCAAGAAAATGTATACGGATGACGTTGGTTGTTCCGAATTAATTTATCAGTAGAAATCGCTCGGCTTGTTGGGTACTACCAAGCAGCGTCACCACATTTCAAGGCGAATTATGCTACAGCATAATGTGCTGCAGTGCTGGTTTACAAAACATCTCCGTGACTCAACGCTGTGTTCAATACTTCCGTCTTAAGCTTTTACTCAATGTTTTTGTTTCTACTGCAACCTTCGAGAGAAGTTTTTTAAAACTCGAGTTGATAAGAGGGTAATTGAGATCTACCATAAGCGAAAGTAAGTTGTCCGCGTTATCGATCCTATCAATTGAAAGTGATTTTGACGAGGCGCTATCGTTTGAAGATATTATTTTGGAGCTTGCTCTAGTAAAACTCGACCAGCTAATTTTTATATAAATCAAAAATTTAGCTTTTTGAGATTTTACTGAAGTAAACTCCGAGAATTAAAAACTAAATAAAATACTACTTTAGAGGGTAATGATGAATGTATGTTGTACCTCCTGAGGAAGTATTTTTTGATACTGCAAAGACCTTTTATTGTGCAGTTAGCCTACTTTTGATGGTGTAATAAGGGCGGTATTTTGTTTCTAAAATCCAAGAGCGGCTACTTATGTAGCCACACCACTGGTAAGTAGTAGGCCAACCCGCTCATAACTTAGTTGTTTACAGCTCATTTCTCTAAATACATCAACCACTTTGGCTTCTTTCCATAACTTTGGATTTACGGCCTCATGCATTCAGTAAAATCAGTGACTTCGATGAAAAGAACAGATAAAATTTGTTTGCGATAAATATTTCGCTGTTTGTGAGTAAGTCAATTGTTAAATCAAGATAAGGCAGATTGGTTTTACAAGCATAAGTCATACAATCCAAAGTTTCCAAAAAATTTTTAAAATGAGTCAGTAGATCTGTACCACTGAGAAAATTGTGATTATGTGGGGAAAATTTTTTGCTTGAAAGTGGGTTCATTACGCTCCCAAAACTGTATGCAAAATATTTGATAGCAGGCATGACCTTTTTTGCCCTATGACGCGACCATTTTACATAGCTATAGCCTAGGAACTTGATGTCACCCATACAATTACGAGAGGGTTGGCACCAGGTTGTAAAATGAGCTTAACACTAGATAACTTAATTTAGTAATGGTCATACGACCACCATCATGGCATGGATCCCCACCTTGTACTTTGTGCCACCCCTCTTTATGCATAGAAAGAATAGAATCGGTAAAATAATTGGGTGTTTGTGAGTAAAACCAGTTTCAATTCAGGAATATCAACATTGAAATGGCGGGGGCATAGGGGCAAGGTCACGGCTGGTAATACATTTTTTTTAATGCTGGCAAAAACATTGTTTGAAGGAAACCGATATATTCACCACATTCTAAATAACTGGGAGCCTTGTCTTGGGACAACAGCTTATCTTCAAAACATATCAGCCACTTTGCCTCCCTCCCACAACTTTTGATTCATGCCTCCTAAATTTAATAAAATAAAGGGATAAGATTTTGTAAACACTTGCCTACTTAGTTTGCTTAGTATTTGCTCTATAGTGTTATTTGCTATAAACTAAATGACAGTCATTTTGATGATTATTGGCGATATCTAATCGGTGTTTTAATACTGCGTTAAGAATAATTAAGTAGATTTTCGGGGATAGTTTGCTATCAATTTTTCAAAATTTTAAATTAATTTTTCAACTGAAGAAAGAAAAAAGAAGGATTTGTATTATGATGACATGAAGTAAACCGCATAGGCTCATTGAACACATGATGAAACGTACATTTTGAGAGACTGCCATATGATTTTACGATCTAAATATGCGTTTGGAATCGACGATAATAGTTTTACATTTACAAAAGCGCAAAACTATATGGGCCCATAATGACAAATGAGGCCGTGCAGGAACAGCCACCTAGTTGATTGAACAATCATGATATAATACTTGAATGACTAAAGTTTAAACTCTGGGCCTACGCATGTGAAGTAGCCACAAGACGCCATTGGGTTCTATCAATAGTAGTAGGCAAAGGTACAAAATATTGTTCTCACATAATATTAAACGCTAAATCAAATTGGCAGTAATTGTAGTACCTGTTACTAAAGTATCGGTAGCTAAATAACATTTTATTTTAATCATTGCTGCAGAATGGGTAGCAAGTTTGTCTAAAAATTACCTTTACATAAACAAATACATTTAAAGCCTTTTTTTTTATCTGTCGTTTTTAAATAACGTTTAGAGGCTAATCGGAGCCCTGTACCAAATCATCGAGAGGTCAGAACAATAACCTTTTTCAGAAAACACATTAATTTTTTTGGAATGTAAATATTTGGGCTAAAAAATTTGAGCAAAAACAAAATATGTTTGCAAGCGCGCATTGGGACACGTTATTGCCATATATTCAGCCACGTAAACCAATCACAGATTCTTAGGTAGCTACCTGACCCCTCTCAAGCCAGTTACTATAGTTTTGTTTGGGTTTCACGTATGGTTTCAGAAAGTAGCCAATAAGTAATTACCGTGAAAATAGCCTCGTCATATCGATTCCTAGCCAATTAGTATATATTATACCCAGGGAAGAGCAAAAGTTTTTGCACACCGGATAATTTCATGTAACTGGATGATATCACAGAATTACTTTTAAACCATTGTTTTATGGGTGTCGAGCGATACAGTTTTGGCTGATGTCAATAACTGCATTTAAAAATTAATGCAATGTAAAGTATCGCTTAAACAAAATGTCTAACAGCAATTTTCCCAAAACCTTGGTTATTCAGCATGAAATATTTAATTAACCAGCAGTAGAATCACACTCTTTGCTTGAAACAACAAGAAATATATTTACAAATATATTTAACCTCAACTACATTACCAAATACAACAACTATCAGTTCCGCTTGGCTTTTACCGCTTACGACAAACAGGTATGCTATCGCAAAGATATGAACGTTCTTGCGACAATTTTTTTATCAGCTTAGCGTTTTGCTTCCATTTGCAACTGGGAAGTTTCCTCAGAATACTGTATATGTTATAACTAGTGTAACATATGAGCAATTAAAAGAAATAATATCAAAACAACCTCTCCTATTGAACGCTTAAAATTATTACTAACAAGGCAGGCAATTACGTAGTCTGACAACAAAAATCATTATTACATCTTAAAACCAGGGGTGGACAAAAGTAGAAATTGTTATATGGCACCAAAAACATCATTTATTGGCGATAAACACACTATGCACAGCAGGAAATTTGCATCATCATTACGACTAATTACATTAAATGAAATCTCTCTTTATTTAATCAAAAAACTTTCCGTAACGCGACGCCTGTATGCATGTGTCTCTGATTTCTTTATTTCGATGTTATTTCAATCTATTCCATGATCGAAATCTAAAACATGTTGACTGGGTGCTGCCTATTTAGTGTTCATAGTCTTAACCGCATCAACATATTCCCATTTTCTGGTTCTAACACTACGCCCTTGTTTCACCTACCTACACAGCAATGCAATTCTGGCAAGAAACTTGATAAACCAAACCACGTATTTTCTCAAAATTGATAAAGTATTTCGGCTTGAAAAACAAAGATAATAACGTGTAACGAAGTTTCAAAGCCACTTCGATACCAACTTGAGCCAAAATTTGACTAATAGATTCATAGATACCTTGTTAGATAAGGAATCGAAATAAGTCGTTTCATCCCATCATTTAGTTAATCAAAATGCTGATGTTACTGGTAAGTTGCATTATACTCCAAAGCTGATAAAATTACCAAAAACACAGAAAAACAGCAACGGTTTACTTCGATTCCCAATATACAAGGTGAAACTTTTGTTCATGAATAAATTAAAGATTTCATATGCATTATTTTTTATGGCAAGTTACCAGTTCATAGTTTGGACTCTCTCATCAGCAAGCACTGTCATAACTTTCGACAGCAACAGTAAAACTTTCCTACATTGGCTTTTAACCTTCCTTAATTCCTGCACAATATAATTAGTTACGTATACGGTGGCGATGTGCCTACCAGCCCGCGTCCGGCGCTCATCAACAATATGCTTTAACAGTCAGTTAAAAATGTGTGTGACATGAATGAATCAGCAATTTGCTTCAATGTTTTAGAAATATCAATACTTGTAGAAAATGAATTTATTTATTTTACCTTTAAGAAATGCGAAATAACTGAGGATAGTTTGCACAATGTCATGTACATGTAATTTGATGCTCCTCACGCTTTATTTAATAAATTCTTTATTTCAAACATGGTTTACGCTCCAAAGTGCCATTTTCAAACAGAGTGCAATTCAATGGCGATTCAAACCCTTAACTTCAGTAGAAAGTTATCACTAGTTGTAAAATTGTTGCCTGTAGTTTCTCGCAATATACAATAGCATTATTTTAAAACTACGCAACCGAGCGCAATTTTCCTGAAAAATGTCGTAAAATACTGAGCACAAATTGAAAAATATCCAATGACAGGGTATATCACAATAATTCATTACCACATACAAATGCAGACAATGTCAAACGTGCCAAAAAATAGTGAAAAAAGCGACTAATGTCGTATTCAAGCGCAATGCGCCTCTAAGAGCTCTCCCACCATATCCAACTCTCACGGGTTCAAACCTGCGACTTATCTTTTGGTAATTTACAGATACGTAATATGTGTAAGTGAGTTGAAGGCGAGTTCGAGTCTGCCAATAAAAACGCAAGATGAACACAATTACATTTTTAGTGTTTCTGTCACATCAGCTGTGTCCGACAAAAGGCTTATACAGCATTGACACCAGTCAAGATTGTAAAGAAAAAAATTTATATTCGGGTTTTTTTACAGCAAATAGGTTCTATTATTTATGCCCGCAAACTTTAACTCTTCTAAAGTTTCTATCAATACTTGGTCTAACTATGAAACTATTTGCATTGCTTTGGTTAATTGTTTGTGGAAGATGTCAGGAATATAAAAGAATTGATAGTTGTACAGGAGAACCGACCGTTGATTGCATCTGTGCTAAAATGGGAGTCAAGTCAACACCCGGAGCAAAAGGACAGAAGGTAGAGATATGTAATCATAATACTCAATACCCCTAAGTTCAGGATATGGTTTACTGCATGTTAAAGTGGTGAAAAGCTGGAACAAAAAGTGTTGGTTTTTGCAGAATGTTGTTTGTCACCACAATATTTATGTGTGTGTGTGTGTGTGTGTGTGTGACTGCATGGGTGTTTCTGATGCCAATTTAGTTATTGTGTACAACAAAAAAGATTCCAGTTTTCCCAAAAGTTTGGAACTCCCCACGCATCATTTTGACTCATATAATTTAGTTTGCCGGTGGTTGGAGAAGAAGAGGATTTGTTGGAGTTGGCGCTGAAGTTGAAACTAAACTTGTCTGTTTTTCGTCGCTTTTTCCAGATTTTGACGCTGAAATTCATTAAAAAGTCGGCACGTTTGAACAGACTTATTTTGTCTAACAATAATTGTCTTTAAAGGTTAACTTACATCAGTTTTTATGATTGGTCGTTTTCAAATGATCGAGGCGCTTTTACTTTGACAACAACATTTACCGACAAAATAACCATTTCCCTAGAACTGTGGTTCTTAACTTTTATAGACCCGCCGAAATCCTACAGTATTTTCAAAGCGTTGAATAAATCCATCAATTTGCTGCGTATTGATGGATCTAGTCTAGAATATATTCAACAAATTTTTAGCACAAAAACAGAAATTTATCACTTGACTAAAATAAAGCAACAGATCAACATTAGATTATTCGGTTCATTGCCAGAGACGATAAGAGGCTGACCGCACCCAGTGCTGTATTGTTTTAAGTCAGAACGACGTTCAATATTCTTTAAAAGTCATTTAGATTTTTTTCAAAAAAAATTGGGGTAAAAACTCAAAATTTTTATAAATTTAAATTGGGTCGCTGCATTTTTAGAAGATTTGGGTAGTTTAAATGAACCTTTCTCAACCGATGGGCCTCCGCAAAAGTTTGATGGAAAATAGAATTTTAATATAGCTTTGAAACACCTGTTTGAGTCATAAGCTTTTCGTGACTCTCTCATCAGTGGCGATATTGTGTCAAAAGGAAAGATCTAGAGTGAATAAGTGTTTTATGTGAATAATTTAGACGTTAGGCAATCAAGACAAGCCAATGATAGCGCTAATATTGCAAAGCGGGCCACTAGCGCTATCATTGGCTTGTCTTGATTGCCTAGAGTCTAAATTATTCACATGAAACACTTATTCACTCTAGGTCTTCCCTTTTGATGCGATACCGCCACTGATGAGAGCGCCACGAAAAGCTTATGACTCAAACAGCTTTATTCAAAGCTATATTAAAATACAGTTAAAATTTATTGTTTTGAAGAGCGTTTCTGAAACTCGTTTTAGCATTCCCGTAGATACCCTTAGAAGCCCACTTAACGCCACTGAGCAATGCAGTAGATAACATAGACAAAAAAATGCTATTTTATTTTAGTGACAATCCATGGCATACATTTTCAAATTTTTGTAATTCAAAAAACATCATCGAACACTTGAGACGGCTTTGTCGAATCCAATGGTTTCCACCAAACCCAGGTTAAGAACCATTGGTCTGGAAAGTGTTGTGAGATTTTTCTGATGCTGTTTACGACAACATGAATCAAAAATACCAGAGAACTGTTTCCTAAAATAATAATTACCAAGTTAAAATGAGCTACTTTATGCCTAAACAAGCATGCAGCTATACTTACCCGGTAAGAGCAAGGGCGTTGCCAAAACTCCGTTTAGAAAATCCCAAACTTTTTCAAAACTATTTGATATTTCTAAACAAAAGTTAGCCCAAAAATATGACATTTCAATTAAAATCACATTTCAGGTTTTTAGGAAATTTCACATTTCTAAGTGAGTTGCATGAAAATGGTTTTGACCGTAATTAATTGATTTTATAATAACAAATGGAGTATTTTTATTTTGATGATAAACAACAAAGAAAAAATAATAAGATCAAAAATTGGAGAAAAAATTGAAAGAAAATAATGTCCAGCTCCATTTTTTGCTATTTAAAAATGATTTAATATTGAGGTCGGTTTCAATACATTTTGGGGTCTGTACGTTTTTGTATCCGCCAACCCCCAGCCTATGCCTATGGATGAATAAAAGTATAGTTCTTAGCATTAGCTTTTTGCTTCTTACAGGGAGAAATGGGTGGGCTAAATTACACATTAACCAACTTGCTGAAGAAAGAACTCAGTACTGTCGAAATGAAACTTACTTTAGCAGAAGCAAAATATGATACACTCAAGGAAGAACTTGATGATATCAAAACAAACCTTTCATCGTCAGAAGAACAACTTCATTTGATAAAACAAAAACTAGGTAAGTTGTCAACAAACCATGGTTACAATCAAAGGAGGCTTGCACATACAGGCTTCAATCCTCTGTCTGATGAAAAAAAAAACTTTCCTTTAACTTTAGGTTTAATTATTCAATAACACCCGAATTAAAAGAAATTTCAATACTTGACTTTATTTTAATTTACTGTAGAAGATAAAGATGAATAGGGCAAGAACACAACATTTTTTGATACCGACTTGGATCACAAAAACCGGACTGCGTAGTCTTACACTTTTTCAGCAATTATTTCACAAAAAACATTTATTATGGCAAAAAAATTTGGCAATGAAATGCCTGTCAGGTTTTATCACAATCAGGGCTGTGAATATCGCCGGTGCAGTCGGTGCAATGCACCGGAACTCCAGCACGAGGGGGCTCCGCATTGCTACATTTTATTGTGAAAGATTTTCGTTAAAACTCAAGTAAACTTATTGTTATTAAATGTCACACTACATCAATAATTTTAATTTATATTTAACCATCTAATTTATTTATTTTATTTAGTGTTTCTTAATATGTTTAAGTTTCAATAGTGATGTATTCATTTTAATAGTGACGTACTCATGACGTAATTGTTACGTTACCTCAACTCAAGTTGGTTTAGTAAAATAAGTTTAAGCTATAATGATGATGCAGCAATATATTTGTCCGCTTTATTTTATCTTGTAATTGTTAATAAGTTTTGCTTTATGACGTAACCATACCTAATATCACGTAATGATTTCAAGATAATTCTACAAATTTCCTCAATATTTCAGTAACTTACTAGTATCATATGTTACATGACTTGTTTACCAGCAGCATGAAAATGAGCTTTCTTTACTAATCTGAGTAGAATAATTATAGCCAGTAAACTAGGGAATATTTTCATTTGAAAAAGGTTCGCTTCATACTTAAAGCATCATCAGCTATAATTAAAATGCTACCTACTAGGTTAAGTTGATTATTCTATTTTTGTTTACCAGCTTTTTAACTTTAGCTATTATTTGTTTAAAAGCTTTTTAACTTGGTGCTTTGTGAGGTAACAGTAACTGTCTGGCTGGCTTATATTGTCGCAAAATAATTGATTGAGAAAATAAAGCATCTTCTCGAAGTTTCTAATTTTTTTCTGATAAATCTTGCCCGTTTTATATAAATAGGTAAAATCGTAATTTGCGCTGTGAAAGTCAGCGTTTTGTTGTGTTGCTGTTTTGCCTTTATAGCAGCAGTTACAGTTTTAAGGGTCAGTGAGATCTAACGTCTTAGTTTGTGAGATTAGTGATTATTCTATTTGAATAAGCTACGTTATTTAGTTTCGCCATCTGGTGCTAGACGTCATTCCATTATTTATACGACCAGATCAAGTCATTCTTTCGACAAATTCATTATTCAAACTTGACGTTTCGGTTCTCTTAGTTACCGGGGAGCTTCTTCAGAAAACGGTAAATGTTACCAGTGTAACATATAAACTGTACAACATAAAAATATAAAGACAACACTAAAAATTATTTACCAACAGGGCAGACAATTACGTAATAACAGAAACATTGTTACATCACAGATCTAGGGGTGGGCACAAGTAAAAAGTCTTGCAAAAAACATATGACATTATTTAATGGCGATAAATACACTACAAACAGTAGGAAAATTTGCACCATCCTTACGATTAGTTACATTACATAAACGAGCCTTTTAATTCATCAAAAAACTTACCGCAACGCGACGCCCATACGCAAGTGACTCTGACAACTTTCCGCAACGCGAAAAACTTTTTTGATAAATCAAAATGCTTGTTCATGTAATGTAACTAATCGTAATAATGATGCAAATTTTCCTGTTGTTTGTAGTGTGTTTTTTGCCAATAAATAATGTCTTATGTTTTTTACAATACTTGTGCCCACCCCTGGATCTGTGATGTAAGAATATTTTTGTTATTACGTAATTGTTTACCCTGTTGCTAAATTATATTTAGTGTTTAGTAATACGTGTTATCTTTATATTTTTATGTTGTAAAGTTTATATGTTTCACCGGTAACATCAATTGTTTTTTGAAAAATCTCCACGGTAACTAAGGGGAGTGAAACGTCAAGTTTGAAAAATAAATTTGTCGAAAGGACGACTTGATCTGGTTGTAATATCATTCCATTCGACAAACGAGAAAGGCCTGCTATAGTCATTCTATCAGTCAGTAATCAGATTTGTGATTTCAATTAATAAACTTTTTTCGTTGAAAGAAGTTGTGATTTGAGCAATTGAAAAATGAGGTTTGAGCTTTCTATTTGAATCCTTTTTGCTAGACATACCGTAGTCCTTACGCTTGCAGCAGTACTATACAGCGGCTAAAACAATAATAAAGAGAGTTTGTTACAATAAACTTTACTAATCTCTCTTTAAATTTTGTTAAACTTTTTAAGTTTTGAGTGACAAGATTGTAAAACTCTAGTTGACTGCAATTTAATATGAAAAGAAATTATCAAAGCAAAGCACAAAAGAGAGAAGCTAAGAGGAAAAAAGTAGCTGAGGCAGCCAGAAACTTTCAGCTACTGAATTTGTGGCTAACTCGACCAGAAACATCCAAAGCGGATGAGCAAGACATCAGCATTCGTGAGACAGAAAATTGCGATACTACCAAAAATAGATCAGATGCAAGCAAAAATGATGACTTTCCCACCATTATTGTAAACTCAGAGATCAAAAAAGCAATTATTGCAGCAGGTTTCAAACAACCTGAAGGACCTTTCCTAAAGATCCGCTCCAAAGCGGTTGTTTATTTTCAACAAATTATTATCATTTTGTAACGTAATCAGGCCTAAAACTACAAAGATATTGGTTATGCTATTCATGAAGCATGGGCCGTGTTTACTGTCACCACTGCTGTTTATTTTTTCATGAAAATGTCTCTCCAGGGACTTCTTACGCACTTCAAAACCCTTGGGGTACAACAGGTTTAAATGACTGGAGGCATTTATTGTAGCAAATTTGAAGCCATGAAACCTCCACACCTCATGCGGAGGCGTGTGTCATACATGAGCAATGGAGAAACAGGGACAATAGAAAAAGCTTTGCACTAGTCTTTGCTGAAAAAAAAGGTTTGGAAAGACTAGCGAATGTTACGTTGATGTTAGCACAGTGCAACTTACCTTTTTGCGGATCCAGTGAAGAACTTTCGAAGGATGACAAGGGCAATTTTCTCTCTATCATATAGCTTCTTGCCAAAATTAATGCGATAATGCCATAGACAAGTTTTTACAACTACCTAAAGGTTTTCCGAAATATTTATGCCCTTTGATACAAAATGAACTAAAATCAGCACTAGCTCGAGAAGTTCTCTGTGATATAAAAAGCAAACTTTGAAGCGCTTTTTTTGCCATTATTCTGGATACCACTCAAGAAGTGAGTAAAAAAGATCAGTTAAGTAAAGCATTTCGTTACGTCAAAATCGATTACCACGACGATGGAACACCATCAGAACCAAAAGTTGTTGAAGCCTTTACCTCATTTATCAAAGTTGAGGATTTACCTGCTATTGGGTTGCACAAACTGATAACGAATTCCATTTAGCAGAAGGGGCTTGACATAAAAAACTGTCGTGGATAAGGATATGAAGGCGCTGCAGTGATGAGCAGAAAGTACTTCGGCTTGCATAAGAAGATCCAAGATGTGGCTCCACATGCTTACTACGTGCATTGTGCTTCGTACAATTTAAATTTGGTGTAAAAAGATGCTATGGAAGCCGTAACTAAGACCCATCAGTTTTACGACACCATTGAGCCGGTATATAATTTTTTTGAACAAAGTATTGTGCGGTGGCTAAAACTTCAGAAAGTCCATGATCGCTCTTGTTCAAATCCTACATTAAAAGAGTTAAATCCAACTCGGTGGTCTGGTCGATTGATGCTGTCTATGCTTTGAAGGAAAAATTTTGTGACTATGAAATGCTTGACTTACACAATACTTACCAGCACGAAGCCAAAGGAAAGACAAGAAGCTATGACAATACAGAAACAGATAAAAAACTTTGACTTTGTATGCATGCTGGTCGTGCAATGCAAGATTTTGCAGATCGTCAACATTTCTTCAAAAGCTATGCAATCAATGTAAGACAATTGACTTAATTTCTGCACAAAACCTTCTGCAAACTGCTGCTGAAGGCATTGTTCAACTCAGGAGCTTCAACGAAGCACTAAACAAAGCTTTCACTATTAATTGTACATGGGGTTTGCCAAGATAGTTTTTAAACAAAAGAGCAAAGAAAACAAAAGCCTACTTTGATAAAACATCCGAAGAAATAGCGTTAAGCAATCCTGAGAAGCGGTTTTTGAGTAACTATTTTTCGTCCGTTGATGGGCATACTTTCTTGCCAACTAATTAATCGCTTTGAAGGAATAAAATCAGTGGTGACGCCATATCAAGTTTTGGAACCAAGTTTTCAATCAAATGCTTCTCATCTGCATCTTAACACTAGAACGACCGCGTTTTCAAACTACCTAGAACGACCAAGTGCGTCAATTGACGCATAATGTAGATAAACTTTAATTCGTTCTTTTATTTGGTACAGTAAACATTCTTGAAGTCGAGATGTTATTTGTTGCACCTCAAAAATGATCAAACATCATGTAATACATAATTAGCAAGAACAAAGTAAAATTAAAAGAGCAAATTTTCCAAACATAAACCAATGATTTTGGATACCAGCAGCGTTTAAAAGAAAATAATTGATAATCAAGCTGCTGTTTACAAAACTGTAATATTTCACAAAAACAAGGAACTTGTCGGTTGCGTTCAATCAACACAGTTTGGGCAAATTTTTGTGGAGCATTCACCACATACTGTGCTACGGCAAATGTTGCGCGAATCCATTGTTCTGTTACGGCACTCTGAGGTAGCACTTGTTTTTCGCTTTTTTTCTGAAGGTTCGTTAGTTTCTAAGGGATTTCTTTGTGCTACAGCATTTTTTCCCTTATCGACTTCTGAAGTTGCCCCTTCTTCTACCACAACTTGTGCAAACTTTCGGTGACTGACGCCCGACTTGCAGATATCTCGGAATGAAATCCAGCTATTGATCAAAGACAGTTCAATAATTGTAAAACAAGTGAATGGGCCACCTTCAGCTGGCAGGTTTTACAGAGTATTTCCTAGCCATCTAATCAGTGACGTCAACACCAGCCTTTGTATTATAACTGAATAAAACAGTCTCTGGTTTTTCTTAAGGTTGTTGTCGGAAGTAATCTCTACATCAGGATGTAATGTGCTCATTATTACTACCGACTTTTGTTTTTCACACTAATATGAAGTCAAAGTAACAGTAGCTGTTTGAGTAGATGCAAACAGGGAAGTTCCGTGCTGCTGTTGCTTTTTTTTGGATGCTTTTGGCAATTCTCTTTGATTCTGTCGGACCTTGGCCATATTATTACATTTTTGATCAGCTAGATGCAGGGCAACATCAAGTCTTGTGAAAAAGTTGTCACAAGTTACATTATAGCCACGTTTGAAAATCAGTTGCATCAACTTTATCAGGACATATTTCGGTACACTTACAGAAATGTCTCTGCTCTCATCTTTCCCAAGATACAGAAAGCTATTGAACAGGGTATTTTGCCTTCGCGTCAACCGCCAACCAGAACTCGATTCCAAACTTATCCCGTTTATTCGGCATCTATTGAATCAACCTGCATCTAGTTTTACATGGAAGTAATTGCTCGTCAATAGTAATGTCAGCGCCAGATTCTTACCCAATCTAACTGTTCTCAATAAAAAGGTTTCATAACGAAGAAGCCACGCAAAACTTGTCACGTATCACCCTTTGACGCTTGTTACTCTTTACGTCAAAACGTAAAAATTGCATTATTTCCTTAAATCTGCGTCTAGATAGAGTGTTGTTGAACATCGAAAATGCCCAGGTTGATTGCCATAAACCTTCCACGGGCAAATTTCTCTGTCCTAAAATTTCTCTAGCAATAATCAGTCCAAAAAACTTGTCCAGCTCATCAAGCGTCACATCCCAGTTTATTTTGTCAGAAATGCAAAGGGTTTCAACTACAATGCATTTTCTTATATTTCTGAGCATTGCCTCATCAAATAAAAAGCGAAAGATGATAGTGGACAGCTTTCCATAATTTTGCCTGTCGCAAATGCAGACGGGCCAGGCTTGAAGCTCAGTATGTTTTGCTATTGCAAGCGCCCTAGTTGTGCATGGGGAGTAGCCAAAGCTTGCCAAACTTTTTCGTCTTTTACAATCAAGTCCTGATTCCCCTTCACTTGATTCTGTGGATCGTTTTTATTGTGTTCGCAAGCACTTTTGTTGTCTGATTCTTCCTCACTTGAATCAAGCTACACTTCTTCTAAATCGTTATCTACTGCATCATCAATCTCGCTGTTGGAATTTTTACCATCGGAGTAGTCGACAGCGAAAGAAAACGCCTGTTGTGTCCTCTCAATATTCAATTATTTCTCGGACAAAACTAATTGTCACGTTGTCTGGTTTCTCAGATTGTAGTAATTCTGCCGATTTAAACCTTTTGTAAACTCTAGGTGAACTTTTTAGCTGTGTGCGTCAATTGACGCGCTTGGTCGTTCTAGGTAGATATATGACTAAATTTGTTGTTTTAATTGTAAAACCCTCAAAAAACACACAAACTCAACGGTGCAATAATACAAAAAATGTCCAAACGTTTTAGGAAAAAAAATTAAAATTCGGTGGAGATACAGGAAATTAAATACTTCAAATGCGTCAATTGACGCGCTTGGTCGTTCTAGTGTTAAGAATGAAGCAAGAAATTTTTCTAACAAATTTTCTGATAACGTTTCTCCGTTGTTTCCTAGTCAAATGCTCTCCATCAAAACGTCGTTTAGAGAACAGATTACCCATTTAAAATCTGTTTAAAAAATGGCTTTTTTTTTTGATTGTTGAAAATGCATCACTTGTCCGAACTAATCCTGACGTTTGTACGGCATACATGATGTATATGACAGTATTTGTAACAGTTGCTATCGCATAGAGGTTTTTGCTGAATTCAAGTTAATCAAAAGCTTTCATTGAAGCTCCATGTCCCAAGAGAGACTTAGCGGTTTGGATCTGCTATCGATAGAAAATGAACGAGTTAAAAATTTAGATTTTAGGAAAGTTATCCAGCAGTTCGCTAATGCTAAAGCAAGACGGAAAAATTTCAAGTTTCTAATCACCTGCAAGTAAATTACATTAGCCTACTTAATTGGCCTCAGCATATTGTGTTTTATTAGCTTGGGTTTTTTGTGGTGATGTCAGTGTATTGTACGTTAATTCATTTTGGGTTAAACAATTTATCCGTATTGCATACACATCTCCATTTTGGCCAATATCGTTAATAGTGCTCACAAAGCATTTTGCCTCAAAAGATTGCACATAATACATTTTTTCATTATAAAACGATTTTGGTTTGCGACGTTTAATTGATTGAACTTTTATCAAACAATCAAAGCATTGTTGTTGCAGCTTGCCCTCCACGGAATTCTTGCTATGCCATTATTTCGATTTGAATACACTGCAATCACAAAAATTTTTTTAAACCGTGCAACCTTGGTAAAATTTTATTCCAATTAAAGCCTTTCATTTGCAGGCACAGTAAACTTAGTTTTATCCCTTTTACCTGTTTAGCTCAATGCTTTTTTGTCTCATTATTTTAAATGAAAAATCTTTCTACATTGCGGTGTCGTCAACAACTCCTGGATAGAGAAAAGCAGCTCAATTGAATATTAAATACAGAAAAAAATGGGGGCCTCTCAATAGATGTTTGCACCGAGGCCCCATCTGACAAAGTTACGGCTATAATCACAATGCCTGTCAAGCTTTATCAGAAAATGCAATAGTATTAAAGAAACTTTCTCTTGCGTAAAAGCGATGCAGAGAATGAGGTGTTGCTCACAGCAGTTCTCTTAACCCCAGTCTACCATGGGGTCCAAAGGACCACATATGAGTTTTTACAGTTTGATATATCAGTCCAAACATTTATGGAAAAATCAAAGTTTGGTGGCTTAGATCAAATTTGTTAGAAGATGCGGTAAGTCAGTTGTGTTTAACTTTCAATAAAAAAGATGAGACTGACCAAAAGTTTATCATCTTTTACCATTGGGGTTTATTGGACCCCATTCAACTGTTATCATTCGGTAAACAGTAATATTAATAAAAATCCATCATTTAAATCGAGAAAAATTATTTGGTCAAAGCTACAAATAGTAACAATTTTTGTTGTATGAAACAATTTAATTTTTGAATTCAATGCTCTACAAAATCATCAAATATAGTAGTAAAAAGTAATCTAAACACATAAACAAAACAGTAAAACTGAAAAACTGGTAACAGAAAAATAGTTAGTTTTCTTTCCCAAAAAGAAGCTACAGAAAGCCTAGACGTTAATTAGTGAACACGAGTGGTAATTCTCAGGAAATGGAGAAAACAATCATTCATCAAATGATAGATGATAATTACTCAGACACCATCAATAATAAAGCAAATGGATGGTTAGCATGTTGTGAGTCTGGAAATAATCAAGAATTCTGATGCTGTACCCTTGCAGCAAGTAATATTGGAAAAACCACAACCCGAATTATTTTTCGTGAACGTGCAAGTTCTGCACGGTTTGCCAATACGCAATGCGGTTTAGTGCTGGATTTATTTAGCTGTTTTTTGACTATAGTTTTCAAAGTCTGCAGGAAAATAAACGTGCGATGAAAAACTGTGAGTACACAAAAGCAGTTGGATGTCATTGATTCTAATGAGTTCAGTCTATTTCTTGGTGTATTATTTTTTATTGGTGTTTATAAGTCAAAGAGTGAAAATATTTCTAGCTTTGAGAATGAAAGATCAATAACTCAATAAAACCATGTGTATATCAAAGTATCAAGAAAATGTTGTTCTAGTATCGAAATTTGATGATGGTCATTCTGGAAGCAGAAGAGATCTGCCAATAAGGTTTTTCAAACTATCAAAAATTTCTTTGAAAAATATGACGATACTTTGTGTGATGCACATATTCATGAACCCCACATAAACATCGATCAGCAATTGGTAAGTTTTGGAGTGCAAGACTTATTTCAGTAGGTTGCAACATTCCATCAAAACTAGACAAATATCTTGTTAAAAGTTCTATCATTTGCATTACCACAGCATCTAACGGTTCTTATAAAAATCGGGTGTCCCAAAAAAAGTGAGACACTTTTTGACTAGTAATATCTTTAAAATAAGACAATTAAATTCAATGAAATTGTGCGCAGCATAGTCTTTAGATACTATAAAAAGTCTGCAGAATAATTAGGAAATTGATTGCAAAACATGCGAGTAAAAATAACTTGAATGGAACATGTCAAAAAACAAACATCAAATCAAACTTCATTCATTTTAGTCTATGTTCAACATGGCTTCCATCTTCTTCTATGACTAAACAAAGTTATCTCTTTCAAACAGAAATGCTTTTACAAATTTCCTTATGGATATCTTTTCTCATGTCATAATTATGTTGCCCTTCAATGCCTGTTCCGTCAGTTTCTCTCTAAATCCTTGGTGAACTTTCTCTTTTAGGAAGTCCCATATGGCATACTCCATTGGGTTAGCTGGACTTTGAGAAGACCATTCATCTTTCTTGATAAACTAAAGTGTGGCTTCTCCGAAATTGGCCTTTGCTTGCATGTGAAGGAGCACCATCTTGTTGCAACACTTATTTGTTTGTTGGTTAAAGTTACCTATTTGCAAGCGGGTTTAATTGAATAAAGTTTGCTCTGACATTTAATTTTTGAACGTCTCCTTTTCAAGTTTTAAGTTCAAGTTGGCATTACTCACTTGTTAGAAAACGATTTCTTTAACATTTTGCAGAGTACAGAATTTCTTAATTTTACAACATCTGTGGTCTTCCCGTTGCAAAATTTCATTAAACTTGGTTGCCTTATTGCAAAAATATTTTTTGTCAAAAATTGTCTCACTTTTTTGGAGACACGCAAAGTACATCAGCAGAAAGGATCATGCTATTTAAGAAAGGAATTAAGATTTTAGAGATCAAATGGATTGAGGAAAAAGATTGAAAATTTTGAAGGAAACATTGCATGTGAAAACTTTTGCAGCAGTTTTCCATTATTTCGGATAATGCTCAAAAGAATAAATTATTGGTATAATAAAATAAACCTGAATATCTTCAAAAATCAAATTTTGTCAAAGTAAGAACGGCAAAATCTAACCTGTTTGGGTTTTTAAAAAATGTTATAATTACATCATGCTGTACAAAGAAAGGCTGTATTATAAATATGTTGTCCACTATGCACTTCTTTCCTAAAACACGTTTCAGTTCTTCTGTAATTAACTCGAAGATATCTATGTACTATAATAGAACCAAAAATGGCGTTGGATAAAATGCTGAGGGCATTTTGTCTAAATGCCTTGACAAAAAGATGATTTGTTATTTTACTTTGTTTTATATTTCATGTGAGAGCGCTTTTTTCTATTTACTTTTGGTAAATTTATTTTCTATTGCATTTTGAAAGAAGACCAATCAGTATTTTGATATTCATATCTATTTCTCCCCATAGACGCCCTCCCCTATATAATATAGTTTCTTTGCCGATGTTTTCATTAAATGAGGGCTTAACCCTTATCAGTATAACTGTATACATTTTGTGAACACAAGGAACTTGTCGCCGTATAACTTTCATCATGCGCAATCTTGAAAGCCCCAGTAAACTATGATGAAGGATATTGGGGTTAGATTGTTGAGTTTGAAAGAAACTTAATTTCAGTTGCAAGTTTTACTTTTATCTAAAAAAGTTACGTTGACGTATTTCTGTTTACATTTTGTAAACAGCCTTTTTTGCTGCATTTCCCCTAGTTTATACACATGATTAGCTGATGCATTGTTGCTCTACCAATACAACTCAAAAAAGAAATGAAACTACAAAACAAAGGAGCGCGTGAACCGGCTTTTATCTCTTTGTCAGCTGCATTCAACGCCATGTGTACTAGGTTAGATCGGATTATCTAGATTCCAAATATACCGGCATAATAAGAACGGGGTGTCAGCTGTATCACTGTAAAGTAGGTCTATGGAAGATTTGCTTTATAAAAAAATTGATTAAGATTGAATACTTTACAGAAGTAGGAAAACTACTTTTTGGACGCAAGTACAAAACCGATGCTAATTGGCCAGTAAAGGCTAATTGGCCAAAAACTGTTTAATGTATATCCAGGTTGCATTGGTAAGAGTTTGAATTTGAGTTAGGTTTAGGGCTAGAATTAGGGTACATATTATACAGTGGCTTTAGATTTGGGGTTACGGTTAGAAGTACGGCAACGAGTAAGATTTATTGGGAGCACTGGGCTGGCTAGGTGCATGCACTGGTACATTGAGTGCTCTGGGTGATTTCTAGGCCTAGTTGAACATTATTGAGTCTTATTTCCTACAAATAGCAATGAGTGTAACTACAATGGTCACAGTAGTTTCTTTCAGTTACACTACACTCTCTTGCTTATGCAGCTCGATATAAAAACTGTAGGATAAGCAGGGGCAACGCTTGTGCAACACATTTTCTTTTGAAGCCCCATAATTTCAATTCGATAAATATGAGTGGACAAATGACTTTCAGGGATGCTTGCTTGCAATTTGGCATTGCAGAAGACAAGCTCTACAATGATGACAGTGACGCTGAAGATAATCTGTATAATAATAATAGCAATCGTTCAGATGAAGAAGGTATGCAAATAGGCGAAGAAGAGGAGGAAACAAATTAAGAACGATGAAGATAATGTAGAAATATTTGAAGAGAATGCTACAGATGAGGAAGACGAGGAGGATGAGGAGACGGTGAATGCTGATGTCAGTGATGCCGACCATGAGGATGAAGAATGTGTTCTCAGTCGAAAAGAAATTGAATACTCTACACCTCCAATTCCAGCTAGACGACAAATGCGAAATATACTAACCCAGTCTTCTAAAGTCATTGCTAATCCTCGAGATATAGAGAGTTTTAAACTGTTTCTGAGCAAAGACATTCTACTAACTGTTTTGATGCATACAAACAGGCAAGCAAGGGAGATACGCAGAACTTGAAGTAGACTGCAGCCCTTCAAAACATTCTTCATGAGTGAGTTGAAAGCAGGATTAGCAATAATTTTACGAGCCGGAAACGACAGAGACAACTTTACGAAGCTTGATAACTTATGGCAACCGGAAGATAGCAAACCGTTTTACCGAGCTGTCATGTCCTTGGTCCGTTTCAAATTCCTCCTTAGATGCCTCCAATTTGACAATTGGTATACTCGGGAAGAAAGAAAAGTCCACAATAAATTTGCTGCAGTAGCAGAAATCTGGAACATTTTTCTTATCAATTTGAGTCGTGCTTGTGTTCCAGATGACTGCATAACAGTGGATGAACAACTGGTGAGGTATCGTGGTAGAATTTTAGACAGAACCTATATTCTGTCAAAACTACGAAAATATGGACTAAAAATGTTTTGGGCCAGTGAGTCCAGTTCTGGATATATACTTAATGGCATTCCATACGGTGAAAAAGAAGGTGATCAAGTTCATCGCAATTTGGCACAGAATATTGCAATGCGATTGCTAGAACTTTATTTTGGAACGGACAGTTATGTGTGCACAGACGCCGTTCTTACCAGTTACAACCTCGCCAAACTGCTCCTGCAAGAAAATCTGACGTTTTTGGGAACGACAAGAAAGCATCGTCGAGAAGTACTGGGTCATTAAACAGAAAAATGGAAATTTATTCTCGCAAGTTTTTATTCAACCATGTGAATGGTATATGCTTGGTTGCTTACCAAGCAAAGAAAAACAAAAATCCCGTCAGGTTACTTAGCTCCAATCATTCAGATAATTGGTAGCTACAAATGAAACAAAAAAACAGTAATGATCTTGGACTATAACCAAAGAAAAAGAGATGCGGACATGTTTGATGAAAATTTGGAAGAATTTTTATGCTCAAGAAAAACAGTTAGATGACCACTTCTTTTTTTTACAATATTATTGATGCTGCAGCAAACAACGCGTACATTTTATTGAGAAAAGCTGGAGAATACTAGCCATTGAAAAAAGCGTTTTTGAAAAAACTGACTTTTGACTTGGCAAAATCTGCTGTTGGAATATGTCTAAGTCTTTTCAATCAAAAACACAGTTTAAGAAGCGCTGTTGTTCTAGTGGGATTTCCTGCACCAAATGTTCTTGCAGAACCACCAAATATTATCAAAACAAGCCGCATAATAAGATGTATGGAGTGCAGAAAACTTACACGCTCGCGGTATGATGACTGTGGTGGAGGGGTATGCCCAAGACATTGGCAGCAGATCAAAACCTGCAAGTGTGGACATTGTGTCTCAGCTGTGAACTGGTTATTTTTTGTCAATATTTGTTTAGTGTTGCTTTTTGTTGAAATACTCAAATTCTTGACAATAATCGCACCATATACAAAAGGAAACTTTTTGTTGTGAGATTGTTTACAAAATGTATTTGCAGTTAATTTATTTAGGATTGAAATAAACATCTTTTGCTAAATGTCTGGTGTTTACAGAAGATAATGCGAAAAAGGTTGTTTAATTGACCCTTTAATTCACAAAGATAAGTTTTAGATGTAGTGCTCCAAACTAAAATACCGTATTGCAATTTGGTGTCAATTAAAGTGTGATACAGCATGCACCACGTCTGTCATAATAGAAAGTTACAAATTTTATGAAACAAGCCAAAATAACGTGCTAGCTGAAGAGAGAGGTGTTGGACTTGATTACACCACTTCAAGTTTTCATTCAGGAATATTCCTAGATATCTTACGGTATGTTCTCTTATTAGAGAAATTTTGTTGTGCTGCAACTAAAACTTGGCGATGCAGGAAATGTTTGGTCGTTTGTTAATTAACATGTAGTTTGTCTCAGTATAGTTAAACGGTAGCTTGTTTCTTTTCAGTCAACAGTCGATTTTGCTTAGCTCGTTGTTTACTTTATTCTCCAAATTTTCTAAGTTTTTTATCCAGCATAAGAAGTGTATCATCCACAAATAGCGTAGTGTCAAACCGATTCGGGGCAAGTCATTAATGTGGAGAAGGAAGAGTAGCGGCCTTAGGAAGGATCCATGAAGGGCTCCACAGGATACCTGTAGCAGTCAGGATTTATAGTTATCGATTTTTGTATATTGATATCTATTTGATAGGTAGTTTTTAAATAGTTGCAGTGGTAATTCACGAACTCCAAAATGTGCAGTAGTATTGCGTTGTTTACACTATCTAATGCTTTTGTTAGATCTAGAAAAGCACAGCAGGTATACAGACTACAGTTAATATTTTTTGTTGTTCTCTCATATATGCTGCGTATAGTTTGCGTAGTAGACATGTTTTTCCTTAAGCAAAACTGCTGCTCGCTCAGCATGTCATATTTTTCGAAATAGGAGCTAATAGAAACAAAAATTAGTTTTTCTAAAATTTTACTGAATGGTGATAATAAAGAAATTGGCTTGTAATTGGTGTACATATTAGGGTCCCCTTTTTCGTAAACCGGCATGACTTCAGCTATTTTTAGTGCATATGGAAACTCACCTTGTTCTATGCAGCAATTAAATAACTTAATTGATGTATGGTAAAAGAATTAGAGTACTGTATTTGAGGAATTTAATACTAATAGAATTTTTTACTTTTAAAGAACATATAACTGTAGTTACCTCTTCAGGGGTAGTTGGCGTGAAAAAAAGGAATTTTTAAATATTACCTCTCTGTTATTAGTCAAGTGTTTGGTTACCGAAAGAATAAATTACAAGTTTTTTTTATGATAGCAAAAAATTGGTTAAACTCATTGTAAACTGTCGCTTGATTGTTCAAAGGCCTTTATCTACTGTCTTTAACTCTGTGGGAAAAGTTTTTGTTTTACTTTTCAGTTGAGCTAAACATTTTACGATATTCTATATCTGGACTTGATTATTTTTATTAGCCTCAATTGCTTTATTATAGTAATTTTGTTTTGCAGTTATAATTACTCGATTAAAGGTGTTGCGATATATTTTGTAATCGTTAAACGCAGCAGCGTTGAAGCATTTTTAAAGTTTAATAAATAATTTGTATTTTCGTGTAACTGAATTCACTAAGTCTCGTGAAAACCACGGTTTTGCAAAGAGCCGTTTCATTTCGCAAGAGGCGTTTTTAAATGGAGCACTGGCATTTACGTTGTTACTAAATATCTAAAATTTTGAATGTGGATACTTTCATTATTATTGGAAGCATTAGTATTTAAGTCATTTGCCAAGTTTTGCAGGAACTTTTCATGATCAAATTTAGATATACTGTATCTCGGATTTGATGTCGCTTTGCTTTATCTGATTTGGTTGATTTTGCAATCACTATGACAAAAGTGCCAAAGTGGTCACTTAAATCCAAAAGGGCTACACCCCTAATATAAGAATGTTTATAATCGTTCACGTAGATGTGTTGAATCAATCTTGTAGAATGATCGGTCTTGCGCGTAGACAGATCAATGGCGTATTTACATGGCAAATGTATCAAATTATGAACATGTTTTGTGACAAAGTTGCTCTTCCCAGCTTTGTGTAAGTCAATATTAAAATCTCCAAAAACATAGAAGGGAATTTTTTTTTGAAAAGGAATGCGTAAAACATTTTTAAAAAGTTTTCCAAAAATTTCTCGCAGTTCCAAGTGGAGTTTGTTGGGTGTCTATAAACTACTCGAACAAAAACTCATCTGCGATTTGTTTTTATTTCAATCCACATGTTTTCAACCAGTGGAAGCTCCAGTTTTATATCATTCTTTCGGCTAAACAAAAGTAATTCCCTAATTTAAAATGCTCCACCTCCCGCTTTGGTTTCGCTGTCGCAATGAAGAAATGAGTAGCCATGTAAATTGATGTTGAGATACAGCGCGGTTTTGGTAATTTTAGTTTCCAAAATAGCAATCACGTCCGGTGGCCGCTCAAGTTCTGATAAAAAATGAGCTAAGCTATCAAAGTATTTTTGCAGGCTTCGAATGCTAAAGTGCATAATAGATAAAGAGGTATTTCTTAGAAATCGCCAAATTGTTTAGTAATTTTTTATCGTGATAAGCACAATTGTCAAAAAATTCTCGCATGTTGGATTTGAAACCACATTGTTTGGTCCACTACGAGTCTTGACTAAATTAGGTTGTTTACACCGATGTCTGCCGAGTTGTTGATATTGATTTTGGTGCTGCAAGACCCACAAACGGCTTCGTATTTGCCAGAAGCATTATTTTTTGGTAACGTTTGTTTGGTAACACAACAGACCTTGTAAAGGTAGTGCGAGTAATCAATGTCTACCGATTTCGAAGTGGACTCTCTAACCCCAACAACACCGCATTGACAAAAATTTATGGTGATAAATTTAGTGATATTTTTCCTATTGCTTTATCTCCTTCTTTTAGCCAAAAAATTAGCTCCCTGGCATAATGCAATCTGGGCTACAAATCTGCATTGTAGAACTCTTAAAATAAGGGCAAATTTTTTTCTCTCCAAGCATTCTGTGAAAACACTGACCATCATTTTACCTGTTCAAATTGAAATCAACAAACAGTCAAAGTGGGACCATAATACGAGAAAATTATGGTAAACACGTGAAAATTAGTACCAAACAGCAGATATAGAAGAAGCAATTCTTGACTCTTAATTATCCTCCTTCAGGATCAATATGGGGTAATCCAAATAACGAAAATATCCGATGAGTTGGCCTGACCTGTGCTTAACTTCAGCCCTCTACGGCTTTTTGTAGCCTCTCTGTCAAGAATGATAATTTCTAGCAGATTTGAAATGCTTTTGTTTTATTGTTACCGCCTGGTTAGGCCAGGATTGTTCGTAATGTTGTGATTTGGATAAACATGTTTATCACGTTTTGTCAGCGAAACATGTTTATGATGTTATGATGTAACTACCTTGCTTACCACATTCTAATTTGGGCAAAAGTTGTTTGCTGTTCAAGGTTTCGATTGTAATTGTGATGTAACAGCGGGTAGTGATAAAATTTGCAAGTTTAAACGTATGACGTTATAGTGATTTCCATGTGTTGTGTATCTGGAATCTTATAAAAAAAAAGAATGTTTTCGATTCTGTATGGGTAGAACCGAAAAATTTTGAAAAAATAGAGAGAAAAGTAGCTACGCAATGCTTATACGTGTCAGTGTTTATTTCGAGAATAACTGTTGTTGTTGGAAGCCTTAAAGGCCAAGTAAAACTAACAAGTATTATTAGTTAGTAGTGCTGTTAAGGGTAAAGTTTATTTGCAAATATATTTCTTGTAGTTTCGAACAAGAAGTGGGTTGGGTCTACTGCTGATAACTAAGATATTGATTGGTCTTGAATCATCATTTTTTCAGTGAATTTTTGCAGTTAAACTAATCATTTGATACATTTTTTCGCTTCAATTATAAAATATTGTCTTTGAGATAGAACCAAAGTTCTAGTACACAACACTTTCTCTTGGAAACATCTTTTCTGGATAGAAATTCTAGAAACTGCAGATGACTGAAACAACGCAGTTAATAGGATATTTTCGTTATTTCTGTCTGCCCAGGCCCATAACTAAGGGTAATAATTTAGAGCAAATAACACCAAGCTTTTTTAACGCGTGAAGTAATAACAAGAATCAATATTTTTCAGAGATTGAAAACGCTCAAAATAAAAAACAAATTAAAAGACTCGATGAAAGTGGATTCCTCAGCTAAACAGAGACCTTTTTAATTGGCCTATTTCCAAATTCACCTGACTATTTCTTAAAATGTTCACTTATGGATTAACATTAATCGGAATACAAGCAGAAAATGATCAGCAGTGGATTTTTCTCCTCTGTTAATAAGAATTCAAGATTTATGTCAATGAATAGTTTCAGGCCGATAGCCAGTCAGAATAGCCCAAAATCATGTTCTGTAGATGAAGAGTATCAGCATGGCAGCTTGCGGGTCAAATCCGGCCAGTCCTGCTCCATTTTTTTGGTCAGGGTCATACCATTTTTGTGATGGGCAAAATAGAACAATTAGGTCTTCTAACACAGTAAACCAGTAATCTAATGCGCATACGCTTTGAGTATCGCGCCCGCACAATAATCTTCGAACCACACTTCACTAACCTTGTAGACTCGTATGCATCTACTAAATGTCAAATGCGTTTTAGGAAGGAAAGGTTATTTTCACGTAACAATTTCGGAGCACAACGCGAGTGTTTAACGCATAAACAAAACTTTTACCATAACTAAGCATGTTTCTACTCTTTATCAACTGCGAGTTAAACAAAAGAAAGGAGGAAATTTAGGCAAACAACATGCCAGAATAGAAAGATAGGAATTGCTTGCATTGCAATGGCGTAGCAACACGTTAGATGTTGAGGATATATCAAACGGCGACAGGATTGTGGGGACGGCAAATTATAGTTGCATTTTTTGAGAATTCCACTCATTATATTGTCGGCAAATCAAAGATTATGATAGACGCGGTATGCACTGTATTGTTAGATGGTGCGGTTAGATACGTAAAAGTATCTAACCGCACCATCTAACGATACAGTTCATACTCAAAAGTGAGCTACAAATAAAAAAATCCTTTCTGAATGGAATATTGGGCGTTTTTCCAAGGCACTGGAAAAATACTGAAGATATTTTTATGTCTGTTCTAAGAGTTGATTTGTGGTACAGAATTTGAAAATTGCAGAAAGTAGAGTATTCATTCTCAAAGCTTTTTGTCGGACACTTTTTAAGAGAATCCGTTAGAAATAGAGTGAAAAGGTGAAGTGAGTCACTTATATAGAGACACAGTTGACGAAAAAGAGAAAAAAGCTCTATCGTGATTGGTAAAAAAAGCGACCAATAGAAGGAGCGGAAACTAGTGTGTGATTTTTAGACCACAAACGAATTTCTTTTGTTTGCATAAATTTGGTTTGGATGTTTTAATGTACGTGGCTTCAAGGGTGGAAAGGTGAAAAGAAGTACGGCCCCGGGCAAGAATAGAACATTTGTTGTCATTATATTCGTATGCGCATGTAGGGTTTTGTAAAAGATGTTGTACTATGGCAGAAAAGGAAGTTTCAGTTTTAAAGCTTCTGATTGGCTTGCAAGAGCGGGTCAATGTGCTTAGGACCTGAAAAATATGCTTCTGGACAATGGTTTTCGGCACGTGCTGCTTAATCCTCTGTTGTAGCCTTTGAGACGTACGACCCACGTACCGACTATCGCAGTGGCACAGAATTTGGTAAACAATGTTGCTTTGATGAAAAGCGGGTAGTACATCCTTTTTGGATGCCGGCAGAAGTTGTCTGGTGGTGTAGACAATCATGCATGGTTCAACTGCAAAGTAACAGCGTTTGACGGCTGTTTTAATTTGCATTTCGTACCTCAGCGAAACATTGCCCAGCCATGGCAAGTAGATATAAACTGGGCATTTCTTCAGACCGAATTGCGTTGGTCTGCCAACGCAATTTTCTATGTCTATTCTCAATGAGCTTCAAGAACATGTCTGGAACGTAATGATATGTAAAGGTCAATCCTATGACAACCTTTTACAAAGACAGCAATTCATTCTATAGCAGGCTGCAATGCAGAACAATGAAGATTAATTCAGAAGCATTATTTGCCCCATGTGGAAATCACTCGCTAAATTCTGCAAGCAGTAGAATTGCTGGAGCATTCCGAAGCATTTGCTACTGTAGTAGCAAAATACTGTAACGGGTAGCCAAAAACTTATTCTTTTCTTGGTGTCTATTCAGTGATGGAATATCCTACTTGCATATGATTGTGCAAAATATTCTAATTAGGAATGATTGATACTCGATAAAGCACACATTACAACGGACTGAAACCGCTTCATCAATCTAACTATGATGTAGGGTGTGCATTACCCGAGCATTACGATCAAACAGAAATTACTGATTCATGAGATCAAACTCAGATAAGTTAAATGCGATTCACCATTTTTCTTGATTCTATTTTGGAAGGAAGTTCCAATGGGATCCTATGACGCATAGAAAATATTTACTTCGAAAAGTTTTGCAAAGCATTTATTGTTTTCTCGATCAATTAACGCGATGATAATGTTCAGAGAATGTGTGAAGGCAAAAAATTTCGGTCGAAGAGCGACGAGCCCAAAAAAATTAACACATTGACTGCCATGTCAGTTATTTTTGCCTGACAGTTGTGTTGCCATTACGGCCACGTCAGTCATATTTAACTGACACGGAAAATTTTATTGCAGACCGCGTCAGTTGCTAATGCTTGACACTACGTTCATTTTCAATAGACATTTCAAAGCGTGGCCTGCTGCGAAATTTTTGGTACGCTTGGTTCTGAAAAATGAGCAGAAATGGAAACTTTATACAGACTTTTTGACTGAGGCAATCATATTATCAATATTTTTATAAATACAAATTAATATGATAAGAAACTATCGTCATCAATTGTTCAAAGTACATATACTACAGCTAGCCTGCCAGCAAGCAGTAAAAATTGTTATTGATGCAGTGCTTTAAAGCAAGATAAGCGCATTTGTGGTTGACCAAGACATTTGTGTTTGTTTGTTTGGCTTATTTTCGAGCTCTTTCACGACTAAATTTTTTCTTTGTTGTTGTAACACTAACTACAATATCTTCGAACTGATTTTCCGTTGGAATTGACCCTTTCTACAATGTCATGATTTGTACTCATTCCCTTTGAATGAGAGTTTTGTTGCTCAGGATCTGCAATACGCAACTTCAGCAAAGCATCAGTCAAGTTTTTTAAATTACGAATTTTGGTTTTCTTCTTAGATGCTTTCTTGTGCAAAATTCATGCGTTTACTATAACAATTCCTAAAATTAGCTCAATTTGCTAATTTGCGATTCCATTTCACTCCTTTTCGAAGAGACATGGCATATGATGCCATTTGGTCCGATAAGTCAATGCCAGATTTCTCTTTGTTGTGTGATAAAATCGCTAAAGGTTTTTCTATTTCCCTTCGAGACCAACGTTGCCTAACTCTAAAAGAATTATCAACTGTTGACGTTTGTGGTGGCTGATCATTGACAACTGATGTCGAAGGTGGTAGTGCACATGTCTATTGTTGTGCAGATTTTGATGACGGTATAAACGGAAGCAGTTGTGTGGGTGTAAATGACTGTGATTGTGTTGATATTGGTGACATAATCGGTGCATGCTTGGTTGACAACATGCGAACATCCGGCGTATCTTTCCATCAAGCTGCCACCCACTGCTATTTGCCTGGCTTAAAATCAATTATCTGCCGGGAAAAATAAAACTGCATAGCTAGCAACCAGGCAACTGAATCAACCATAAGAAATCAAGCAATCGCAAAATTATTGTTTATAAATGAAGGTTTGCATTACAGATCACAACACAGATTGAAAAAACGAACACAATCATCAAAATTAATAAGAAAATTTTCCGTGTGGCCACGTCAGTCATATTTAACTGACAATAGAAATTTAAAATATTTCAAAAAATACGTCTCCAAATTTATGTTGGTTAGCTTAAAACATGATTTTGAGTTAATATAAACATAAACAAACAATTTGCTTTACTTGGCCCAAATGATAATTTTTCAAAAGTTTGCTTGGCAGTCAATGTGTTAAAAAAATGCTTAGCCAACATGCGAAAGAAGTAGTATATATGTCTATCTACTGGTAAAGAAATTAAGCGTTCCATGTGTAAAGCTGTGGACCGATTTCGGAGTAAAGCAGAAAAGACAATCGATAAAGTTAGTCTGCTACTGTATATGAAGCATTTGGCTTTTTAAATTCCCGGAAATGGTGGCGAAGCGGTAGCATCAAGAGAGACGTAAACTAACTTTAAAAATATGTATGCAAATGGTGTTAATTATTCCGCAATATTTTATCTGGAGAAATCGCTTGGTTTATCGGTTAGTACTAAGCAGCAGGCGCCACGCTTCGATGCGATGCTACAGCATAATGTACTGCAGTGCTGGTTTACAAAACATCTCCGTCAGCAAATGGTGTGTTTTATACTCCCGTTTTAAGCTTTTACTTAATGTTTTTGTTTCTACTGCAACCTGTAAGAAAAGTTTTACAAAACTTGAGTTGATACGATGATCTTTAAGATCTATCATGAGGGAAAGCAAGTTGTCTGCGCTATCAATCCTATGCATAAAAATGATTTCGTCCAGGCACTATCTTTTGAAGATATAACTTCGGAGTTAGCTTTAGTAAGAGGCTCGGCCAGTTGATTTTTAAATAAAATAAAAAAGCAACCTTTTGAGATTTTACTAAAGTAAACTCCGAGAATAAGAGACTAAACAAAACACTAATTTCGATAGTAATGATAAATGTTCGATGTTCCTCCTGATCAAGTATTTTTTGATACTGAGAGGAACTTTCATTATACAATAAACCTACTATTGCTGTTCTGAAGAGGGCAGTGGTTTGTTCTAACATTTAAGAGCAGCTACTTGTGTAGCCGCAGCAATGGTAAATAGTAGACCTACGACTTAATAGCTTACACTATTTCTCTAAATACATCAATTACTTTGGCCTCCTTCCAGAATTTTGGATTTATGCTCTCGTTTACTACGGTGAACAAAACAGAACATTTTGCTTGAAAGTGAGTTAATTGCGCTCCTGGGATTGGATGCAAAATATTTGATAGGAGGCACCACTACTTTTGCCCTATGACGGGACCATTTCACATAGTAGCATCCTAGAAACTTGATGTCACATATAATATTACGAGAGGGGTTGACACCAGGTTATATAATGAGCTTAACACTAGATGACTTAATTCAGAAATCATCGTACGATCACCATCATCGCATGCATTCCCATGTTGTACTTTGTGCCACCCCTCTTTATGCATAGAAAGAATAGAATCGGTAAAATAATTGGGTGTTTATGAGTAAGACCAGTGCTGATTAAAGAGCACCAAGATTGAAGTTGCTGGGGCATAGGGGCAAAGCCATGACTTATAATACCTTTTCGTTAATGTTTGCAGAAACGTCGTTTGAGCGAAACAGACACATCTCGCTGAACCGATATTTTTAGCACAAACACAACTGGTAGCCCTGTAGTGGCTCGAAACATATTAGTCACTTTGCCTCCCTCCCACAGCCTTTGATTCATGCCTCCTAAATTTAATAAAATAAAGGGATAAGATTTTGTAAAGATTTGCCTACTTAGTTTGCTTAGTATGCGAGCAATTGCAGTGATTTGTGGTTCACATTAAACAGTAATTATTTGCGATTGTACAACATTAGGTTCATTTTTGGCTCTGGTGTTATTTGATATAAACTAAATGACGGTCAGTTAGGTAATGGCGATATCTAATCGGTGTCTTAATAAAGCGTTAAGAATTATTAAGTAGATTTTCGGGGATAGTTTGCTATCAATTTTTCAAAATTTTAAATTAATTTTTCAACTGAAGTAAGAAAAAAGAAGGATTCGTATTGTGATGACATGAAGTAAACCGCATAGGCTCATTAAACACATGATGAAACATACATTTTGAGAGACTGCCATATGATTTTACGATCTAAATATGCGTTTGGAATCGACGATAATAGTTTTACATTTACAAAAGCGCAAAACTATATGGCCCATAATGGCAAATGGGGTCGTGTAGGAACAGCCACCCAGTTGATTGAACAATCATGATATAATACTTGAATAGCTAAAGTTTAAACTCTGGGCCTACGCATGTGAAGTAGCCACAAGCCGCCATTGGGTTCTATCAATAGTAGTAGGCAAAGGTACAAAATATTGTTCTCAGATAATATTAACCGCTAAATCAAATTGACAGTAATTGCAGTACCTGTTACTAAAGTATCGGTAGCTAAATAACATTTTATTTTAATCATTGCTACAGAATGGGTAGCAAGTTGATCTACCAATTACCTTTTGTTGAATAACTTGTAGGAAGCCATTTTTTTTATCTGCCGTTTCAAAGGAGCGCTTAGAAACCGATTGGGTCCCAGTATCATATCATCTTGAGATGAAAACAATAACCTTTATCAGAGATCACAACAATTTTATACCAAAGAACATGTTTGGGCAAAAAAAAATTAAGGAAAAACCAAATATGTTTGTAAGTGTGCATTGGGACACGGTATTGCCAAAGTTTTAGCCAAGCAATATGATAACAAGTCCGTAAGTAGCTCTTATACCCCTTGCAATACTACAAAGCAGCTACTACAGCTTTGTTTTAGTTTCACATATGGTTTCAGAAAGTAGCCAACAAGTAATTACCGTGAAAATGGTCTCGTCGTATTCACCCTTAACTAATTAGTTTATATTCTACCCAGGGATGAGCAAAAGTTTTTGAATGCCGGATAATTTTTTTCAACTGGATGATGCCACAAAATCTCTTCAAAACCGTCGCTTTTTGGGTGTCGAGCGATACAGTTTTGGTTGATTTCAATGCAGTATCTAAACACTAAGGCAAAGTAAATTATCTCTCAAACAAAATGTCTAACTGGAATTTTACTGAGAGCTTGCTTATGCAGCATCAAATATTAATTAACAGCAGTAGATTTACACTTTTTGTGCGAAACAACAAGAAATATATTTGCAAATAAATTTAACCTCAACTGCGCTACCAAATGCAACGACAAACATGACAACCAAATACAACTACCCAAAACAACTATGCTATCATAAACAGATATAAGCGTTCTTTCGACAACTTTATTTATAATTTAAAGTTTTACTCTCTTTAGCAAACGGAGAACCTCCTCAGAACACGATAGATGTTATAATCAGTTTAACATATCAAACGCTAAATATAAAAATATCAAGACAATCAATCTCATTGAACACTTAAAATTATTACTAATAAGGCAGGCAGTTACGTAGCCTGACAACAAAAAACACAATTACATTACAAAACCAGGGGTGGGCAAAAGACAACATGTCCCTTAAAATTTAACTATCTGCTTAACTAGTATGTAACTCTGCACAATAGCTAGTCTATGTAATTGTGTTTGTCCCTTTAAACTGTTTTTTGATGGGGCTTAACACTAGAATTACTGCTGTGTCAAAATCGACACGAAAAAATAATTGGCGCTTCGCTTCTCTGAACTGCGAGTTCGTACATATCTACTTTTCTCTGACTTTTCCTAGAATTTGCCCTAGTTCTCCATATTAAAAGAATTTAGTTTACATTCATCAGACAATACGACTTTTCGCGGCTTGAAAATTAGAACCCCTTCAATTACGGACGTGTCGATTTCGACACTAACGGCTTTTGCTAGAAAATTACTTCTGTCTGGCTGCTTTTGTAGTTTTTATTGTTGACCAAATGAAGACACAGATGTGATTCAACACAAAATAGATTTATCCGGCATTTCATTTTACGTTCACAATTTAGAAAGCTAACTGAAGGACTTTGTAAGCGTTTTCTGTCTGGCCTTGGCATTCATTTGTGTCTGAGGCGTGGAATGTTTTGTGCTAGGTTTTGGAGTCCCGCTCCTGACCAGTTTTTCTGGTATGTGATTTCCACTGTTTCGGAGGGCAGATCTCTAACTGAAGGACGTACCGTTTTGCAAGCAAGCGTGCATAGTAAACAAAGGCAATATTAGCAGAATTTTCTGGTTAGGCTAAAGTTTTGAAATCAGTTCTTCTAATTTATTTGTTTCTTATGTGTCTATTTTATTATTTCAGGCCATTTGCAAGTTGAGTTTCATGATTTTGTGATACACTGTAGTTCAAAATAAGCAAAATGACGCAGCGAGCGATAACTGCAAATGAACTAGCTGATGTAATTACTATCTGGGATACCGATGACGAATGCTCTGATGAAGACGGATATGGAGATGCTAGTGGCGGAGGAGAAAGCCCAAATGCGCATGTGAGTGACAGCGACGAGTGCCCTGATAACTGTGAAGATGAGTCTGATGAAGATGACAATGTTATGTCACAACAAAGCCAACCTACATCCACATCTGTTTTTGGAAGAGATAGAACGGAATGGACCTGTACTCCATCAACTAACACTGGACGTACCGGGGCACACAATGTTTTCAAGGCAGCTACAGGCGTTCCTAGAGCAACTGCAAGAGGCGTGTCAACTCCATATGACACCTGGAAGCATTTCATCGATGAATCTCTCCTGAGAATGATTGCAAGATTCACAACTGAAGAAGCAGCACGTAGGGGTGACAATGAGTTTGTCCTAGATTTGCATCATCTTGGGACTTTTATTGGACTACAATATGCTCGTGGACTTTACGGGAAAGGTCATCCCGCCTGTTTTCTTAGGAGTAGGAAGTATGGCATGCCTATTTTCTCTGAAGCAATGACCCGTGACTCATTTATAAAAATACTGAAATACTTGAGGTTTGACGACAAACCTAACAGGATACGACGAGGTCCTGGGGCCGACAAGTTCGCACCTATTCGAAAAGCCTTTGAAAAATTTTCCTCATTATGCAGGAGTAAGTTCCTATGTGACTATTCACTGACTATTGACAAGCAGCTAATGCCCTGTAAGTCACGCTGTTCGTTTGTAACGTACATGCCAAACAAATCAGTTAAGTATGGAATAAAATTCTGGGTTTTGGTTGATGTAAAAAGCAAATATGTTTCGAACATTTTTCCATATCTTGGTGCCCAGGAGAAAGAGCAGCGTGGTGTTACATCTCTGGCAGAGTCGGTTGTGATGAGGTTGACAGAAGGTGTCCGGAAAAAAGGGTACAATATCACATGCGACAACTTTTTTACATCTTTGCCACTTGCTCTAAAATTGCAGAAAGAAAAAATCTCAATTGTTGGAACTATTTGAAAAAATCGTCGCGAAATCGCCAAAAAAATGACTGATGCCGTCAAAGGAAACTTGCATTGCAGCCAGTTTTATTGGCACAAAAATAATGATATGCTGTTTGTGAAATACCAGGCCAAAGCCAAGAAAACTGTTTGCCTGCTTTCTTCCATGCATGATTCACCTGACATAGATCAGAGTAGTGTGAAGCAAAAACCACAAGTGATATTGTTCTACAACAAGAACAAAGTCGGAGTGGATTGCTTTGATCAGATGGCCCGCCTATATTCAACTAGATCTGCTTCTCGAAGATGGCCACTGACAGCGTGGGGAAATATTCTGGACATCGCTGCCATAAATGCTAGAGTTATTTTTATGAAATCAACAGGAACGCAGATAAGCCGTCGAAACTTTCTGCTCAAGCTCATCGAAGAACTGACTGCAAAGCAAACAACAATGTAAAGCAGGGAGTCTTCTGATAGGCCAATATGTTGCGTAAATTCAACCAGAAAGCGAAGAAGATGCAGTGTATATGGTTGCGAGAATGCAACAGTATCATTGTGCATGCTTTGTGATCAGCCAACATGTGGAAAATGTTTGCAAGATGGCTCCCGGATCATATATGTAAAATGCAACAAGTGTATGCAATCTCTTGCTTGAGCATTAACAAACACGTCTTTGCAAGCACATTTTCAAATAAACCTCATTTTCAAATAAGTGTTTGTTACTTTTTTGATAACTTCGGAAGGGTTAGGTTGTAAAAAAATGTGAAGAATTGTGCCACGAAGTAACACGTGTCGAAATCGACACGGCCGTAAACGGAGAGGTAGAAAAATGTTGGTAATCCTAGTGTTAAGCTGAAATTTGCTTATCGCACTTGATCAGTTCCTTAAAATTTATTCTGGTAATGCCGCTATTGTTAATAATCATTTAGTCTTGCCTTATGGTTATGGTTGTCTCAACTTAATACTATAGGTTTCCTCCTTGGGTAGCAGTCAATTGAAAAAATTATCAAAACTATGTTAATGTTGTAATCAAAATAAAATGTAATCGGGAGAAACTTTGAGTAGTGAACTGTAGCAGCATCTCCTATATTTGCTCATTTCTTTAAGTAATTGGTTATTCCCATGGAATAAATAAACTGAACATAACATCAAAATTCAAAATGTTGCAGTGTACTATTTAATGTTTTAGCTTTAATAAAATCCCCTCCCCCCAAAAGTATTTTTTGTTACGGCCCTGGATAAAAATATCTTGAAAACTAGAGCCAATTTAATGAAACCAATGTCAGTTTTGGACTTTGCAACTCAACATAATCCAGAAATTGTTAAATAATTTTTGGCACTCAAAAACGATTTTTTTTTATTGTCTAGTGTTATTTGACAACCCGAACCGCTAAATTTTATGTGTACAGTCATGTTGAAAATTTTAGTAATATGTTACTGTTGCAAATAAGTTGCCAATTTGCTCTGTTGATGTAAGCCTAAATAAATGCACCACCAAAAGAATTTGTGAGGTAATTTTTACTCACCTATATAATAAATGCTGGAATCAAATTTATTTTGCAGTGAAGTAAGCGTGCGGTTGCAATGCGTACAATTGTACTCAAATTATAACTTGCATATAATCAATGAGAAAGCAAAGATAAAAAAATTCTTGCCGGTAGTGGCACATACAATGAGAACACTAAGGGCAAAAGCTGAAATTTTTTCATAAAGATGTGCCATATTGTGTCTGAAGGAAGTATATGCGGTCCACAGCACCGAATGAGTTTGACATCCTTGCGGCAGATGACAGTGAAAAAACATGTTTTTAGTAGTTTACAGTTTTTTCAAAGCAGTTTTTGGAGAAACAATACCACCACACATCTCTCGTGGCTACAAGAATCACACGGCGAAAGACAGACTTTAGGAGCAAGTATTCAGCTGGGGCCAATAACATGAAATAATCGTAATATAAGACGGTCGCTGAATTAATTTGTAGATTCATTACCTAAAGATTGGATTGTAAAATGCATATCCAGCTTTATGAAACTAATGTTAAAAACCGGAAATTCATACGAGTACTGTACACACTAGGCAAAAAATGGCATTATTTTGTACCCTGTTCTGTAGAAAGAATAGATACTGAAATAACAAGAATTGCGTGAAGGCTTACCAAATTAGCATTTGGAAATAAAATCAAACAAACCTTTTCAGATCCAAGATCTTTAAAACCAAGATCAGATGCTAGAGGCATAAGTTTTTTCTAAACCAACTGTTTGTGATTCTTTTTCAAAAGCTGAGCGGCAAGAAGCATCCATAACCTCCTCCCCCATCAAATTCGTCTACCTTCTTATTCTCTAAGCCTATTGTTGGCATTTACAAATTGTTACATTTATTGTGATTTTACATTCACGAGAAGTATTTCTGAGAATGACTTTTGACTTGGCTTTTCTTCAACATAAAATTTAATAACTGATGCACAGTACGAGCCTTGCGCACAACATGTTTATAGCCAGCTTGTATTATTTATAAAGTAGCCTTGCAGTGGAACGACAATTATGAGACGATTAGTATGAACATTGAACAGACAGTTTGCATTATTTTATTATAAACTAGCCTTTAGCCAACCAATCCGGCTTCACCTATCAGGCTCTTGTGTGAAGAGTAACAAAAAGCTTATGTGTTTTCTCCAAATAAGATTTTCACGACTTTTTGTGCTCCTTTTCCTAATAGAATTTTTCATTTCAAGATCTTGGCTATGCCTTAGGCCTATGTGCTCTGTTCATTGCTGACACGAACTCAAGGGAGCCTTGCATTTCCCGTAGTTTGGAAATAGGAAACAATTTTTATCATATTTGGTTATTTAGTGACGTATTTTTTTTGATTCCTTTTTAAAATTTCTCAAGTCTTCGCTGGCTATGCATAATGTTGCATGTTTTTTCTCCCTGCTTGACGTGCCCTGGGGAGTTTAAAAAAGTCCTTGTTTTGTAGTAATATCTTGCAGTTACAAGTATCAGTAATGGGCTTTACCATTTACGTTCGCTCTCAAATTGATAGAAAATAATTTTACTTCTTGTTTCTGTTTTCACTACATAATGGCAAGTATTGCAATGTCATTCAAGATCATAACTTCACAATCCATTTTAAGCCATTAAATATTAGGATCGCTACTTACCACTTTTTCGTTATGCAGGCGAATTAATATGAACTTACGACTCTGAACTAACGCGCATAAACGCCACAATGCAAAGAGCAAACTAACTCGAAATGAAGCACTCACAGCTAAGTTATAGCAATAGCGAGGGGCCCCCATTAACAATGCCGAGGTTAAGAATATCAAATCAGGTGGCTGCGCCTTCCTCGCCCAATTGCAAAACAAATTGCTTCAACATTTAGATCATATGCAGCTCGACGCTTACATTTTGTTGCGAAAGATAAGACGGGACTATTTTTACCTGCTTGCCTTTTTATTGGGTGATCACCAAGTGTTTTGCTTTACAAATTAAAATTTGTAAACTTTGTTTTTTAATAAATTTTTTTGAATATTTTGATTGATAATCCTAAAGACCCATGCTATCAAGAGAGAATAGCCAAAATGCACAAAAGGACTTACTTTTTCTAAAAATACCAATGTTGTAAAATGTATGCACCAAAATTTTGAGTGTTTTTAACCGGTAGACTAAATTTTATAAATATTTGGAAAATTCAGTTTTTGATAGATCTTTTAGAAATCATCAACAGATAATGCAAAGGAACGATGCCTGTGACAAAAAGTAGTCAAAATGTACCAAAGAACTAACTTTGGTTTAACAATTGCAAGTTTGTTAGGTCAAATAGAATAATTGTTCAACTAAAAATGGAGCATGATGTATGGTAGCCAATTTTTGATCAGCCATTATAAACTATAATTCTTAACTCTAAGTAATTGGAGTTGCTTATTGCTGAAAAGAAATTTTCTAAGCTTTCAAAGGACAGTAATTGTTAGCACCTTACTATAACGTTTTTCTATCAAAATTATCTCTTTTTCTGAGCTTACCACCTTTTGGGAGGGGTAAAAAGTTACACCACAGGTCTTAAAGTTCAGTTTTTTTAGTATAAAAACTGATGTTAATTGTACATATTGTACACTATTGGAATTGCCTTGAAACAACCTTTAATTGGTTGAAGAAAGTTTGAAAATCGGTTAAGAAATGAGACCACAAATCAGTTTTTTAGTAAACTAATTTGCAAACAGGATGCAATTTTTAAAAACATCTTCATATATTGATCTTCGGTAGCAAAGATTTGTGTTAATCGAACAAGGCATATTATGATATGGTAGAGCCCACTTTTAAGCGCGCAAGCGAAATAAAGAACAAAAATGCTTATAGAGCTTAAAGTGCCTAAATAAAGAATTGTAAAGTTATTTTTATCAAAAGCAGCTTATTAATATCTCCTAAAAAAACGTTTAATCGCGTTTCTGCGATGAGTACCTTTTGAGAAAGAACAGAAAGCAGATTGTGCAATGAAGCATTGACTGTGACGTCATTTTACAGCCCAAGCAAATGAAAGTTTTTGTAATGTAGTAAATCTGAAGCTGGTTTTTCTTTGAGCAAAAAGCGGTTGTCCTCTGTTAAGTGATGCAAATTTTACAAAAATTATTTTTGATTATGACGTCAGCCTGACGTCGCCAACACTCTTGCGACACTCACCACGGGGTGGTGATTAATCGTACCAAGTTTGATGCTTGTACCTCCAGTAGTTTCAGAGGAGTTAAAACAGACACATAGACAGGAAGACAGACAGAAATGCGCTTTATATATTAGATGACAACACTATGAGCGATAAAGTTTACAACTATTATGACGTAGTGTAGGAATCGCAGTTATACACATGTTTGGTTAAATTGTAATCATGGTTGAAAATAAGCGCGGTAAAAGTACGATAAGTAAATTTATTTATTGAAAGTCTGCCTCGAGCAAAAAGTTATACATGCTCTTAATAAGCACTCATTCAGAAAGTCTGTGTTCCTTACCGATAATCCCACGTAATACAATTTTGCAAGCAATTTTACAATTTTTTTTAAATCTAAACATTTTGATAATTTAAAGGGAAGTTTCCGCAGCCGCTCTCCTTAAGTGTGTTCACCTGTGATGTTTAGCCTTGCCTCACAATTCCAATATGTAATTAGTTCGCCTAATTTTTTAAATGGCTCTAAGTACCCGCTTCACTCGATTTATTTGGAAATCATTACTAATTTTATAGATTTATGTTTAAGTCAATCACATTTTAGTCTTTTTTTTAACAGAAAATGTTCGCATTCCTTACCGATCGTGCAGTGACATAGATAATGGAACTATCGAGGACAGTGGAGAATATCTAATTAATCCAGATCCAAAGCACGTTACTCCTTTTTATGTTTATTGCAATTTTTCTGGAAATGTCTCAGGTGACATTTAATTTAAGTGTTTATGGGCTTCTGCAGAATTCACTTAAAAGATTTTGAGCAAGACCAATCTTAATTTAAAAGAAAAATACTTAGGATCAGTGGTACAAGTACTATGGCCTCACGAACAACAACTATTGTTTATATTGCTCTCACGTATGTTGTGATGGTGAAGCCAGCACAGCTGCCTAAATTAATTTTTTTTTAATTCAAATCCATTGAAGAATACCTCTGCTTGACCACGCTGAACCGGCTTGTGTCATATAAAAAGTTGACGCAAGGCACAATTACAAGAATGAGAACAGCTTTATTATGAAAGATAATCGGCTTTAAACTAGATCTTTTAAAGACAATATTTGGCCATACTTTTCGATTTTCAATTTTTCTCTTCATTCTTTTGTTTTTATTGGGCTTTTGATGTTTTCTTCTGTTATTATTCCTTTTCGTTAATGGCTAAAGTACTTTATTAGCTTTTCGTAGCTAAAATGCACTCTTGCATGTTTTCTTTTCTTTTACTCTCTTCAACACTGTTCACAACAATTATTTTTGTCTTAAAATGTGTTCCAATTCATTTTCTTTTTTCTTCTATTTTTGATAAATAATTGCTATTTTTTGTTCACAAGATTCAGGGCTTTTGCATCTGCCAACATGTCGGTGCGTTTTATTATCTCTGTCTTCCTCCAAATTAGCTTTTAGATGTCTCCAGTTTTGCAAAATTTGTGCTTTGATAAACTCCACATTTCCAATTTGTACATTATCACACTTTACACCAGGTTTTTTCCTGTCGTCTCTTTAGCTCCTGTTTTAGTTTACCCCTCAAAAGTGTTCCCAATTAGTAGAAACTCACTTAGAGCCAATGTTCTTTCTAAACATATATCGGCTAAAAATAGATTTTCCAAGTACTTGAATTCCTCCATTTTCTGCAGAATTAGGCTATTTACTTTAATCGTAACAGTACTGGAGAATCTCCCAATATTTATCACTTTTGTCTTCGTGATGTATATACCTAGATGAATCATAAATAATTGTCTGCTGGTAATTGTAAAAAATGTTTTTTAGCATCCTTCGGCACAGTTTTAATTTTAGATTATGGTGCTCATTTTATGCAAATGCTAAAATACAATAAGCATCCAATAACTCTTATGCCGAAATGCAAATTGAGAAAAAAGGCTATTCGTCAAGCAAGCTATTTACTTTGTCCAAAACCGCAAATGCAATGCAAGGTGGGTGACAAGTCCACTCGATGGTACTATTCCTGCCAAATCGCCTCGTATTGCAAAGTAAAGTCAAGTACATCATCTTAAAAAGTTATCAAAGCTTGCTTGCACGAATGACAGTCACTTTTATCAAGCAAGCATTTTGCAACATAAGTAGGTTTACCATATTTTTGTGATTAAAAACGGGACGCTTGATGAAACCACAACCAACTGCGGGTGACGATGCAAGGTTCCGACACACTTTGCGTCGGAAATTCAGGTCCTGAACTTTTTTCTTTCTTTGGAGATCACATCCATTCCAGGTGCGTTTAGCCTCGGATCCACCCAAAGTGGGGTGTTCTCCAAAAGGAAAAGGAAAAGGTCAGCACCTGCTTGGCTGCACCTTTTGTGTCATTTTTGGCCGAAATCGTCATTGAGGTAGGGTTTGTTGTCATAATGCCTTTCCTTATCGGGACAAACGTTTAAATACCGTAGTTCGAGCTATACTGGCCGAATGAATGAAAAACCGGGACTTTTGATGGTCTGACCGGGACAAGGCCTGAAAAAGCGGGACTGTCCCGCCTAAAACTGGACGTATGGTAAGCCTAAACATAACCAGCTATAAAAATCTACTTCTTTGCTCTTACGAGAACATGGTGCCTCGTGATTAGTTGCCTATTGTTGACTAACATCATCCGCTAAATCGACCCAAGTCTTTTTCAGTATCATCTTTTCGCAAATTTAAATAAACTTCCCAACAGCTAATACGCTGTTTAATGAAGGTTCTACACAGCGATATCTTTTGTGACATTGAAACTTCTTTTAAACTGACCAAAAAATTACCGCCATTCATGTAACGATATTGCGAGAAACGGCGTTCAAGAGGGTCGTTTTGAAACCAGGCAGTTAGAACATATTCTTGCTTTTCATATATGAGCTCTTGCGTTTACAGTGCTTGAGAGCGAAGCGATCGAATCATTGCATTGAGTGTTTGCTTCCATCAGCATTCGCTACCACACATTTACCAATTTTAAACAAAGAGAACTTTTTTGACTTCAAAAATAACAGCAAAGCCAATAGGATTTGGAGAGTACCTTTGCTGTTTTCAGTAAGCCACCAAATACATACAAACGACAACAATCCAGCTTCACCAGGTCTTCGGTGAGTAAACTTTGCAAACTGAAATGGTTCTTTAATAAAATATGGCCGGGGTCGAATTAACATTTTCTTTGTTGTTTCCTGGATGCAATGACTCATATGATGATTATGGTGCTCTCCGCAAATTAGAGTCAAGCTGTGAATCAGCATCGCATACAGCTTGCAAGTCACATCAAGAAATGCATTCATTGTCTGATTGAGCAACCAAGATGTCTTTAATATCAAACAAAAACGAAGCAAAATATACTCGCTACTGTTTAGAAGCTTATTTCTGATGGTTTTTAACAAGTGAATTGCATCAAAATACAAATATCTATTCATAGGAATTCGTGGGTGACTAAAAATTGATTACCAGGAAACTTTTGCTGTAAGATGTTAAAAGCTGTAACATGGTCGAAATGATTTTATCAATGACAATTGCCCGTATTTTCAACCCTTTGTCAGCGAGGCTAATCATGCAATCAACAAATGTTCAGCTATCTAATTTCCATTGAGTTAAGTTTTTGAAGAAGCTTTTATAACAAATGGATGAGTCTCTTTTAAGTCATTAATCATAAAAGCCATCACACCTTTTTACAATTTTTCATCTTTGTCAGCTCCCACATAATCTCCACCTCTTCATAGCACTTTTTTTGCACATATATTTCATCAGCAATATTGATAACATGGTTTGCTTTTCGCAAAAGCTGAGCTGCTTCAAGGGCTTCAACCGCTACTATATAAGTCAATGCTACGCAAATTGTGGTACGCGTACCTGTGGCGGTACGTAAGCAGATGACTGCCGGTACGCGGTCAGTTAGAAAATGAGTATGCTGAGTATTATTTACATTGATCAGAGCATGTTTTCACACAGTGATCTGAGTATTTTTTGTTCTAAGCGTAATTTCACATACTTTCTGGGGCTTTCACGACTATATAACCGACGCGGTGGTGTAGAACTGACGCGATGGTGTAGAACCGACGCGATGATGTAGTGGTTAGTGCGTCCGCGTCGCAGTCGGTAGACCAGGGGTTCATTCCCCTTGTCGAGTCATACCAAAAGACTTCAAAAAATGGTATCTATAGCTTCCCTGCTTGGCGCTCGGCATTTAGAGGAGGTTGTGGAGAACAAGCCGGCAAGTTCGCTTGTTGTGTCCTTGGGCAAGGCACTAAACGGGACGCCTCCGCCTTTATGTGGAAGACAGGTGACCCGGAAATGGCAACTCCCAAGCGAGTGCGGACTCACCGTCCAAAACATAGCAATACATCGCTTTCTCGTGAATGGAGGATAAATATGGCAAATAAAAAAAAAAAAAAAAAAATAGAAAAAATATGGCATTTCATTTATATTCACTGATCTGGCGATCTCTACTGAAAGACAGGGCTACGATCAATCAGCTCTCGCAGCTGGAACCCCACTAGTGTGAAAGAAAAAGTGCGTTAGCTAAGAAGCAAAATCTGTTGTTACAAGGCAAAAAATTTTTACTTTGTGACTATTATCCTTTGTCTTCCAACAGCTAGCTATAGTTACACGCAGCAAATTAATGTAGACTTTAGAATACAGCATGGTTTAGCAGTGAGCTGAATGTGTTTGTTAGTAGTTTTGTTGAAAGCAAGCTCTGAAGATGCCAATTTTAATTTATTTAGCAAACGTTTCTTAATAATATATCAACCGCACCAACCAAAAACAACAAAGTTAGTAATTAATAAAATAATAGCTAATTTGCTAGACTTCTTTTTTTTTGCTTATCCCGATGCGATTTATCGTTGGGGCGCTGCAGATAACCAATTTGTTTTTGGTTGTGTTCATCATGCAGCGAATCTCAGGCTAAGACGCTTGGCGGAGCCCATCCCTCTCCAGGCCAGGCCACCTGTCTGCCACATAAAGGCGGAGGCGTCTCGTTTAGTGCCTTGCCCAAGGACACAACAAGCGAACTTGCCGGCTTGTTCTCCACAACCTCCCCTAAATGCCGAGTGCCAAGCAGAGAAGCTGTGAATACCATTTTTTGAAGTCTTTTGGTATGACTCGACAAGGGAATTGAACCCCAGGTCTACCGACTACGAAGCGGACGCACTAACCACTACGCCATCGCGTCGGCCAGACTTTTATAAGCTAGACTTTTATCAGCTGGTAAAAAGTATTTGATAAGTCAGCTTGAAGAAAGTACAGGGTGGGCCAAAAGTAGGTTTACAGTTATTAAACTTTTTTTGAAAAGTAGGTTTACAGTTATTTGGCGAAGGTGCTGTAGGACCTTTTTTTGGTGGAAGTGTGAATGGAGAAAACTATTTGTAAATGCTTCGTAAAGTGGTAGTGCCACAACTCCATACCAAACCTAACTTACATGAACTCTTCTTTCAGCAAGATGGGGCACCTCCACATTATGCGTTAAGAGTAAGAGATTATCTTAACGAAGTCTTTCCACAGCGTCGATTTGGAAGAAGAGATAGCATTGAATGGCCACCACTCTCACCTGACCTGACACCAATGGATTTCTTTTTTTGGGGTGTTGTAAAGAACAAGGTATATGAGACGAACCCCAAAACAATAAATGAATTAAAAGATTACATTCATCACGCATTCAGAGACATTAATGAAGATTGCAATTTGTGCCGCACTGTGTGTCAGAGTGTTTTGGACAGGTGTGGAGAGTGTTACAATGTTGGTGGAGGACGTTTTGAGCACTTAAGAGATTAAACAGTTTCTGTGCAGAATATAACTAGCATTCTCGAAATTTAAAAGTACCAATACAACAAATGTACTTTTAGACTCAAACCCTACTTTTTATAACTGTAACCCTACTTTTGGCCCACCCTGTATACTACGCTCTTTTTAGAAAAACATGCTGCAGGCACTGGTACTTTGTTTTTTTAGAATTTAAATTAAAGTGATTGGATTAAAGTGAAAGCAAAATATCCGAGGTTAAATGATATGGCCATTAAAACACTACTTCCATTTTCTTCCACATATCTTTGCAAAGTTGGCTTTGCGACTTGACTTACTTAAAGGAAAAGCGTAATAATTATGCTCTTCTTTCAGTAAAACTGTCTTCCATTGAACCGCAATTGGATAATCTAATAGAAAAAAAGCAAGCCCATACCTCGCATCAGAGGATTAAAATAAAAGCGTTTTTGACTTTGTTTATGGTGCAGTTGTTTTTTATTAAATAATATTTGCTTTTATCTATTTTTTCTGTTTGAAATGCATAACTGGTACATCGAATGACAGAAAGCGTGCTGTCGGTACACTTCACTAAAAAATTTGAGTAGCACTGATATAAGTTATAAACGTAGCCAAGAAACCTAATGAAGGAAGTGGTAACGGTTTTAGCAAAATTTTTTAATACTGTTATGAAGTGTATCGTAAAAAAAAGTGCAAATTTGATCATTACAGCAGAGTTGGACGACAGCCTGTTAGTTGATCATGTCGCCTCCGTTGCTGTTTATTTAGAATGTTACTTGATGGCTTGTAGGCACAAACGTAAAAACGAACCGTTTTCTGGCATAGCAAAATTTGACGAGTTGCGTTTTTACCTTTTCGAAACCGTTGTAGTATTGAACAGAATTAACTTTGTATTAAAAGTGAACACGCAAGTCCCTACTAATTTTTATGCATTCATTTACAACAGAAAATCTATTAATTTTATTGAAGCATAAATTGCACATATTGATATGTATATAATTTTCTGCTTTATGACATTGGTAGCCAGCTGGGCAACATTTTTCAGTTAGTTCTCCAATCTATTTATCTTTTCTTTGTTGCTGAAAGCTTTCCCCTGGTCTGGTTCATATGGTCTTTCATGGGAAAACTTTCAAAACACGATACAGATGGGGAAAGACACGATACAGATGGGGAAAGACACGATACAGATGGGGAAAGTTTCGGAACGCAGCAACACTTTCAAGACTTGAGGACAGCTTCAGCGCCTCTTCAATGTGAACTGTGGTTAAGGAAATCAATTTCCAGTTGAGTTTTGTTCTCGTTCCGAGGTTTAAGACTTTTTAACAAAACGTTTGCAACATGTAACCAAATTTGAGGATGAAGATCGATCAGCTCTGTTTACAAATGCTATCCATATTTGCAGTAACTCTTGCTTTCCAAAAGGAAATCAAAAAGAACATTCCTTTTTGTTACATGCTCGATATCCACACTCGCAACTAAGAATAATGCAATCAATCATAGAGCAATCTATATAATCAATCCATTCTATACAAAAAGTTCAACGCTTGCTTGCACAGAATTTATCCTTTGCAATTGAAGCAAAAGATAAATTACCGGTAACTTATTAGACTTAGCTGACTAGTAATGTAGCTAATGCATATTTTTGGAATTTTTGTGGACACTTCTCTGTTTTTCTAGAACGAACTATAAATTTGAATAATAAATTTCAAGCATATATACAATTTCAAATACAGTGTTAATTTCATGCTGTAGCTGCTGGAAAAAACAAAACCTTTTTGTAACAAAATACAGCTCTTCAACCGGGGTTGCGCGGAAACTCTTCAACCGGGGTTTTGGAGTTTCATGAATCGTTTAGAGGGGTTCCGTGATCACTGAGGTTTCTTCCTATATTTTATTTGGCAAAACATATCGTTTTTTGTATTTTTTAATAATATTTTGACAAAACTCTAGGGTAAAGGCATTTTGGTAAGGTTAAATTTGGTTTGGGGTCTTTTCAATCAATTGACAATTGTCATTATTTATCGGTTTATTGAGTTCATTTATGCCGCATCATTGTCATTCATTCACGCGTATGAGCTCATGCTCGGTTTGCATGTCTTTCGTCAGACTGGGCCACCACGACGGGTAGACTGCTTGGCCCCACCATCTGTCTGCCACATAAAGACGGAAGCATCCCGTTAAGTGCCTTGCCCAAGGACACAACAAGCAAGCTTGCCGGCTTGTTCTCCACACTAGCCCTTATTTGCTGAGCGCCCAGCAGGGAAGCTGTGAATACCATTTTTTAAAGTCTTTTGGTATGACTCGACAAGGGAAATGAACCCCAGGTCTACCGACTGCGAAGCGGACGCTCTAACCACTACACCAACGCGCCGGTTATCATTGTCATAATACATGATGATTCGACGCCAAGTTCTGTCAGACATTCTCCTCAGCATTTGAGGTGCAACTTTGTTGAAAGCCTTTGTCACTGCTTGCTTCAATTTATCAGTGTTTGTGTAGCGCTGCTGTGCAACTTTTTCTTTTATGAAGTCCCATAAAGAATTGTCACATATTATCAGGTCAAGACTTCGAGGCAGCCTATCAAGTGGAGCTGGCAATATGGCAGATCCATGGCCAATCTAACTACTGGGAAAAACTTCATTAAGATATTCTCTTACAGTTATTGCCAAATGAGCTGGCGCCTCATTTTGTTGGAACCAGACGTTGCTTTCCATTCCAAGAATTTGCAACTGTGGTATGAAAAGATTTTCAAGTATAGCTAAATAATCAGGATCACTGATAGGCCCATCATAGAAATATGGTCCAAACAGGTGCTCGCAATTTATTGCTGCCCATACCATGACATGAGGAGAATGATATTTTACTTCCTTACAATAATATGGATTCTGCTTGGACCAAAACACGACATTGCGCGATCGAGAACTCCGGTATATGGCGAATTTATCATTAAAATGAATCTTCGTCTTTTTGACACCGTGCGAAATTCCTGGAGCATTCAATCACATGCTTCACGTCGGCGGTTTAAATTGTCATCCGAAAGCTCTTGAACAAACATTAGCCTATATGGAAACAGTTTGAGGATTGAGAAACACTGCCACATGGAAAAAATTTCATGTGCTTACTTAAAGTGGTGCGTAGTATTCCAAGCTCTGCTGATAGCTTTCTTGTTGACTTTTTGGAGAACTAATTGCGTTCTCAACCTCTTGGCTTTAAAATTCTCTTGAATATGTTCGGTCAGTTCTTGGTTTGTCGTTTACACTTCCGTTCGGAAGAGCTTGCATTTTTATCTCAAGAGTGTTTGTTTTGATGGAGATTCTTTTCTGAATCGTTGCTGAAAGTCATCCCTCACCTGTCTCATTGACTTTCCTATTTGACGATGTTCATAGATTCAAACACTTGCAACGGTTCTTTCTTCCAAAGTGTCATTGCTTGTATCACACATGCTTCAATTGCCTATTACAAAATATTTATAAAATTTCCGAAAACAAAGCAAATAAACGAAATTAAGTTTAACAAATTTAATAAATAAACTGGTTTGAAAATACCAAAAAAATAACAAATTAAGTTTTTAAAGCAAATATACTTTAAGTTATGTATTGAATTGATTTTACATAAGGGTAACAAGACATTTGGCCCACCCTGAACAGCAAGGATTTCACGACGCTTAAAACGTTGAAGAGTACAACTCAAACTAAGCTATATCACCATATTTTTTTCCAACAACAATTACTTAGAGTTTACTTGCTCGCTTCGTCGTGTTAATCCTGCACGCGCGCGTCTTTGCGCAATCAAGGAATATGAACTGCTCAAATAAACCGTATAGCAATCGGTGAATAACCGAGCCAATCTTGCTTTAAAAAACAAACCGTTGACCTCTTATTTCTGACTGCGCAAGTGCGTTAAACGATCGTTTCTTTAGTAGGCCATAGCAAGACAAACTTTTTAGCAGAACCCTCATTGGTAGCAGTATTGTTGTTTATACACACCTACGCACAAGTACTTGCGATTGCATGCAACACTGTTGGAAACGCGTTACTTGAAGTAAAGACTCGACTCGAGTCACTAACGTTAAGTCTTGAATCGAGTCACTTGTTGTTGACCCCCGACTCCTTCCAAGGAATGGGGGCATGGTGGAAGAACATGGAGCCCCGAACCCGGGATATTCCCCAGGGCCTGGACCAGAGGTCGTAGAGAGACAGAGTGTCGCCGAAGAACGAGCGGCGCAAAGAGCCCATAGCTGGACAGTGCAGAATGACATGAGAGGTGTCCTGAGAAGAATGTCTGCAGGCGCTGCATGAAGGATTCTTGATTCTGCCAATCCTAAAGACATGAGAGCTTAGCAATAGGCTGTGTCCGTTGCAACGAAGTTGAGAGAGGGCACAGTGAGCGTCACGAGTGAGCACAAGTTCCTCAATGGAGATCGAGGGAACCAAGATGTCAAAGAATTTAGAAGAGACAGTACGCCTTCAGTCCGAGAAAAAAGTGGATACGAGAAATGAGAAGAAAGAGATTATAAGGGATTGCAGAAAGCAGGAGTAGACCTCCCCATCTGGCCACCTCATCAGCCGCGTTGTTCCCCGGAAGAAACGAGTGTTCGGGGACTCATTTTAGCCTGATAGTACGAAAAGAGAGAGAGAAGATAGTTCCTGCCGAGAACTTCCCGCCAATAGTTCCTGAAAAGTGGCTGACTTGTTGGTGTAGCCGAGACCAGCAGAGAGCTTGCAGAATGGCGCAGGCTTCAGCGGAAAAACTTGGGCATACTGGGCCTGCTGAAAAAGAAAGAGTGACTTCAGTGTCACAAAATGAGCAGTTGGCAAGTACGCCAAAGACGCCCTTCCCAAAAGGAGAAAGAACAAAGCCACCCGTTTCAATCTCCAGATTGTGAAGTGGAAGAGAGTCAAGGTAAGCAAGAGCCTCACCTCGGCGACAAAAGGGGGATCAGATCGGGAGCATAGGAAGGAACGAGTCAGCTCCATAGTGAATAAAGGCAGTTCCAAAGAGGAGAAGGAGGGCAAGCAAAGAGAATCTACTTAGGAGAAGTAGAAGAAAGCATTAGCGTATGAGTGGACGCAAAAGCTCCCCAGGACGATCTGCAGAAACTTGGTTTCACTCCAAGTTTGGCCAAACCTGAAATGAGAATGAAGCTTGGGAGACGAAGAGCCTGCTTATAAGATGAAAGAGCGAAATCAGTCAGGATGACTCGTAGGGTAGCTAGAAAAGCCTCAGAAAAGAGAAGTGGTATAGGGGAAGAGGAGAGGCAGCAGGAGATGGCGCGACCAGTCGCTCGGTAAAGGCGTTTCAATTTGGTGATATTGGTAACGCTTAAAAAAGGAAATCATTCGGGTGAAGCATAAGTGAGAAAGAGCCGAAGAAAAGCTTTATACAAAAGAGAGGCACTCCTAAAAGACAAAGAGAAAGGGAATTCTTAGAGGGGCCCCATGAGGAAGCAAAGACACAGCGTAACACCTTGAGACGAAGGTAGGACTTGGCCTTTAGCAAAGAGATACATTTAGAAAAAGAAGGAGTGTGGTGGAAGGCGAACCCAAGAAAAGTTGGAGTGGGATTGAAACGGAGGCGGGAGTTGAATAAAAAAAGTAGAGCTGGAGGTTTGTTTGGTGGGGATTCATGGAGAAGAATGACGCCAAAGGGGGTGATAGCAGTTGAAGTCCCCCAGAATGAAAGGATTTATGGAGGAGGGAAGGATGGAGGGATAAAATGAATCGGCTTTGTTATCCGTCGGAGAAGAGCGAATTGGGGGAGCTTAAACATTAGGGACTGAGAGCGAAGAGGAGTTGTTTAGAAGGATGTCCATCCCTACACAGTCAGAGTAGGGTACAAGAGAAAAAAGAGAAAAGGTAGAAAGTTCAGAGAAAGATAAACCCTGCCTGACAAAAGTGATGATGCCGCCGCTAGCGTGCGTGACATCGAGAGAGAGAATGCCAGACCCAGTGGGTGCGATCAGTTTGCTGAGCAGAGAATCCAGAGATCTGGAAAGAGAAAAATGAGTTAAGGTTAGATTCTTGGATACAAATAAGTTCAAAGAATGAGGCGAAACAAAGTGAAATAGTTCAGTGCTCCTGGCTCGGAGACCGCCAGCATTCCATTGAAGAACATTGAGGGAGTCAGGGGGGAAGAGGAAGCAGGAGGTACAGAAAAACAGCCAGGAATACGAGGCGATGAGGAGGGTGCATGGGAGAAGATACAAAGTAGGTGGAAGGGGGATAAGAGGTTTGAAGACGTGGGTGGAGTGGGAGTGCTGCATTAGCGAGGGGAGCCAAATTGAACAGTGAAGGTATACAAGCTGGAAGAGTTCGTGGAGGAAGTTACAGTGTTGGTAGAAATGGAATCTCCAGAAGAAGCAGTGACGCAGCAGGGAGGAAAGCTTCAAGAGTGAGAGCTGCCTAGAGTTTTGAATCTAGAAAAGTAGAGAAGTTAGAAGTTAGCACATTAAACGGACTTATTTGGAGCAGGTGCATCATTGCACCAACCTATCCTTCCAGGTCTCATTACCAGCGCACACTAAACATGGAAAGATGGGGTCGGACTTAGGATGAACGTTGCCGCTTATCAGGAGAAGGAGAAGAATAAGAAGACGGGCAAGAGAGAAAACAGGTGAACGATTTTAAAGAGGCTGCGTGCTGCCCTTGTGCGGTCGTTCAGGGGGCAGCTCGAAAAAAAATGGTTTCTGTGAGTAGAGTTCCCGAGGTAATTGGGACCATCTGAAAAGCCAATAGCCGTTTCGACCTAACCCTAAAGGGTTCGAGCACCGCACCACTACATTGAGGCGGTTGTTAATTGGTACAGATCGAGTCACTTCGCGCAAACGACTGTAGTTAAATCGTATGACTTAACTCTTTCCAATAATAATTGCCAGTGTTGAGTTGCTAGCTCCCTTCTAACGTGCAACTTGTCCTTTAGCCAGCCCCAACACGACTTTGTTACTTGATGAGAAGGAGGAAAAAATTGTAGAACTTTTAGTTTTACTTTAAAGCGTGCGAGTTGGCACTGCCCTTGATATCTTTTCACTAGAGAGATCACGAAGTTTGAGCAATTCAGTTACAGCCACATTAAACTTTTGCCTTTTTGTGTGTTATTCTTAAAAACTGCAACAATTTCATTTTTTAGAGAAAACTCGACAGTTTTGGCAAGTCTATTTATATTTTTTCAAACTTTATCAAAAGAAAAGACATACTTTCTGAAATCGAAAGCACTTCACTCTTTTCGGCTTTCGAGTTCATCAACTGGGTAGCATTATTGTAACAATCATGTCCTTTCGCTACTAAATCATCAAGTTGATCTTTCTCTTTTGTCACTTCTATTTCAACAAAAAAGTCAATTAACTTTAGGTGTTTTCACTCGTACAAAAGTTGAAAACATCATGTTCCAACATATCGAACATAATGTTTATACAATGATACGTAATTTATGAAATAACATCACCGAACATGATGTTTGGACATACATGCCGAATACAGTTTTCGACTGTTTCAGCACAATCATTGTTAAATCCGGAAGTTTTGGCTTTCTCAAACAGCCGCCATAGATAGAAACAATTTTTTAATAGTTTGTTAAGTAGCCTCTGCCTTTCAACAATCTAGGTAGATAATGAAGCGATCAACACACAAAACTGCAGTCTACAAGATAGTGCTAGCATTATTGCGTATTTGTTTGAACCAATTCTTCTTTGCCAAATCATGAGACCCTAATGCAATTAACAAGAAAAGAAAAAGACGAGTGGATATTTGGCGAATTTCAAGGTCCCTAGCGTACTAAAAATACAAATTCATGCAGTAACAGTTAGTGTACATCCAATGGGACCAAATGTTTTTGCGTTTAAAACTACATAAAATGTTGATAAAATTTTAATTGATTTTCCAGCCTGACTTCAAATTGAAGGACTTAGAACGAAAAGTAACTAAGCCATAAAATACTACTTTTGAGTAAATCGCATTTAAAGTTTTGAAATGAGTCATAAAATCAGGATGTAGAGCGATTTTTGTTTTAAGCGTATATCAGCGTCTACATATCTTATCTCAAACTTGTTGTATCATTTATTGACATTTTAATTGCCCATATCAAATATTATTATTAATATATTAATTTGGACTTAGTCACTTCTATGCCGAATTGATGGACTAAGGCACTTTTAAGCACAAATGATGGACTAAGGCACTTTTATTACAAAGCTCATTTATCATAACAAACCAAACCTGCTTGATCACAAATTATTTACAAAGCGAATTTTCGACACACAAGTAAAATATTTGCCCAGATCACATTTGCTCATTGTCGCGTTTTGATATAATAATATTATTTTTAATAATAAAACTTTCGGTTCCATCTCAATTTTAAATTTCTTTTAAAATTGAGGCGACGTATGATAATCGCTCGGATAATTAGGTCTGACTGCAACTTAATAAAACTTGGAAAAGATTGGCTTGCACTAAAAACGCTTTAAACCACTTTGATAACAGGATAATGTATTCACCGAAATAGTACTTCACGACTTCAAACTTCTTCTCTCAACAATCTCAAAACTATTCACTTTACCACACAACCAGGAAGCCGCCAAAACCAATTTCACCAATAACTGCTTAATACTCGCCACGTCCACAGAATCCACAATTCTTCTTCTTTTGGAAGGGTTCCACATTTTCAAATGCTGGCAGTGATGGTACTCAGCCAGCATCGTGTGTCGACATCCAAAACCGTCAGTCCACGTATTCCTGTGGGTGCCCGATGTACGGGGCATGTCAGAATTATGTGTTCTGTGGTTTGTTCTACAGCGCCACACTCGCAATTCGATGTAGGAGCAAGGCCCCATTTGTGCATGAACGACTGAAAGCACCCAACACCAGCCCGCAAGCGGTTGAGCCTGGCCCATGATGATCTGGGCAGGCCCATCCCCATTGACCTAGTGCTTGTCCTAGGGATGAAAGCACGGAGATCAGATGAACACTCCGAGTATTCCGTGCTCCATTTAAAGTCAGTTTATTGAGCTGCACGAATATCTAATTCAGTTAGATCTTGCAGTAACTTCCGTGCAGCGGGTACAAAGAGGCGTCTGGATTTTAATCTCTCTCTGTAGCCGTGTGTGGACCCAGCCAATAATTCATAGAGAATATGGCCAGGGTCCAGGCTGCCACGATATGCCAGGGAGAGCGTTGCTCCTAATCGGCGAAGCTCAGCCGGCTGGATACCTGCGAGGACGGGTAGATAGTCTGTTGGAGTTGGACGCAGGCATCCAGTGACAATGCGCAATGCGTCGTTGAAAATACTATCGATGAGGCGAGTGTGTGCACTGCTACACTAAACTGGTGCACAGTACTCCGCAGTGGAGTAGACCAGAGATAGGGCGGCTGTACGCAGTGTTTTAGCTCCAGCGCCCCAACATGTGCCTGCAAGTCGTCTCATTAGTGCAACGCGCATTGTTAGTTTTTTGCGCAATGCCTCAAGATGGTGACGAAACGTGAGTGATCTGTCCAGTTTAACTCCAAGATAGGTAGGGACTGGACAGAATGGCAGGCGTTTGCCATTGCTGTAGACATTAAGCTCACGTTTGGCCTCTCTGTTGTTCAGGTGAAAGGCCGACGTCACCGTTTTAGTGTGGCTGAACTGTAGCCTCCAAGTCTGGAGATATGTTGAGATTGTAGTCATGTCTTGGCTTAAGACTCCCTCCAGGTCCTTCCAGTCATCAGAAGAGTATAACAGTGCCAGATCATCGGCATAAGCATACCTTCTGGAGACCGTTGAAGGAAGATCGTACACATAGATATTGAAAGAAGGGGTGCCAGGACCGATCCCTGTGGGACGCCGTTTTTCAGACGTCGCAACCTGCTTCGCTTGCTGTCACCGGTAGTAAGGGTGAAACTTCTATTCCGGACAAGTTCCATGATCATACGAACTGTGTGCTTATCCGAGAGAAGTCTCAGCAGCTTGCAGGTGAGGCCACGATGCCAGACAGTGTCATATGCAGCTGTCAGATCTACAAACACAGCACCGGCCTTCTTTTTTGCCTCAAAAGAATCCTCGATGTTTTGTGTTAGTAAGACAACTTGATTCACTGTCGATTTACCATGTCGAAACCCAGCCTGCTCGTCTGGGAGCAGGGGGTCGACAATAGGTTCAATACGAGCGTAGATCAGTCGTTCGAGGATCTTGTAGGGGACACAGAGCAAGGAGATGGGACGGTAGCTCTTTGGGTCCTCTACAGGTTTGTGTGGCTTTGGGATCGCAACTACAAGTGCTCTTCTCCAGACTTTGGGAATTTTGAGTTGGCGCAAGCAGGAAGAGAGGAAGCCACGTAACCAGGACTTCAAAGCAGTTCCAGCATGGATTATAAGCTCCGGACAAATAGAGTCAGGGCCCGGAGCTTTCCCTGGCTTAACGTGTTGGAGAGCGGCAGCGAATTCTCTGGGCCAGAAGTCGCCAGAGAGATTCACTGGAGATGGTATCAAAACCCTCCAACGGTCAGACACTTCTTGAGAAATGAGTCGAGACGACTCACGATCAACACCCTCTTATTTCCCGTTTCTTACCAGCTGAGCAGCAATGGCGTTAGCTGAAACGGGACAGTTACGGGGGCTGTGTCGCGACCTGCCAGTAAGGCTATTAATTATGCTCCATGCCTTTCTGCTTGAGTGTGAGAAGTCGATGTTTTGGACTGCCTCCAACCATCGGTCTCTGCGTTTCTTGTCAAGCCAAGTTATTAGGGCTGTAGCAGCCCTGCTTGACTGGTCTCCAGCAGGAGATTGCAGAAACGTTTGGTAGAGGGCCTCACACTTAGCGTCCCAACACGGTACGTAGGTGTTACGACGAATGCGTGGTATAGCTTTCTTGGCTGCTTTGCTGATGGTATTGCAAAGGTTTTGGTAGGCCTGATCCACATTTGTTGAATCAGGTGATGGCAAATTCCTTGCAAGCTTATTTGTCAAGGAATTATAGTGGCTCCAGTTGGCCTGGCGGAAGTTCCATCGCTTTACAGGCTTTCCCAGTACTGTAAGGGAAAGCCTTGGTGGTGTTATAAGCGAAGGTCGATGTTGTGACCTAGGAAACTTTTCCAAGACGCGTCTATAAGGCAAGCGACTATCAGGACCGACGGTGGTAAAGGCAAGATCCGGGTTAGTGCCAGTGTTCCAGCGCCCAGAATGAAAGCTAGGTTCATCCTTGGGATCGTGGAGAAGGGCAAGATTATTGGAGCTTGCCCAGGCCAGTAGGCAGTCTCCATCCGCGTTGTTGGTGTTATAACCCCAGTCTACATGGGGGCAGTTGAAATCACCCGCATACAGACAAGGGTGAGTGAACACTGGGAGATCGGATACTTGCAACCGCGTTGGTGGAGGTTTGTAGATGTTAACAATTTTATAACCGTCAACATCCACGCACAACCACTCAGTCTCCGATGTCGTGGGAGATTGATCGTATAAGGTCCATTTTAGCCGCTCATGGATAAACGTGGCAAGGCCATGCTTCCTGCTTAGGGAAAACCCAGCTAGTTGATAGTTTGATAGCACTAGCTTTTTTGCAGATATGCAGTGGGTCTCCTGTAGAAAGATGACGAACGCCTCAAGCTGAGTAGCAAGATGATGAAGAACGTTCATCTTGCTAGCTGTGAGGCCTTCGATGTTCAGTTGTAGTTTTGAGGGCCCACGAAACTTTTTGATGATGTGCCCTGAAAAGGGCAGTTTATGTGCAACACACTCATCATCCCGTCCTGAAAAGGACGTTTGATTAGCAGACCCTTGAACATCGGAATGAGTGGATACCCTTCCGATATCCACAATAAATTATCGCAAAAAAAAACAATAGTCCTTCTTTACTCCGTCAATCAATCTCTCTCTCCCCGTTACACGCTTTCTATATTCTCTCTACTCTAACTAAAAAAAATCCCGTCGCCTTATATATACCAACAAAAACAATCCAGAAAACGCTAGAACGAAATCACGTGAAAAAAGAAAAAAAGCATTACAAATTATGTAATCGGTTATTGAAATTCTCCGAAGAAGCTAGAATCTCCAGATCAATCTGGAATTTCATTATGTCGCAATAAGGATTGTGAGGAAATAAAGGGGTACTTACAGCAAATTCAATTGCGAGGAAAAAAGGTCCTTTTTTTCAATCAGTAGCCGAGCGAACAAATGACACAGCACTTTACACAAATATGAAACAATTCTTGCTAGGCAAATTTCCTTATTCGTGACACTCATTGGTCAGTAACTAGTTGAGGTCACAAACAGGTGCGAAAAAACATATTGGGGAGAAGGTTCAAACAAGTTGATAATACGACGTAGAAGAGAAAAGCATATGTTTTTACAAGCAAAATTTTTGAAAGGTGGTTGAACACTTACTCAGTCATATATCACAAACGAATCATACTTAGCAATGACGAATTTGCTTTAAACTAATGTTGTTAAAGCATTTTATGTAAAAATTCTACTCAAATGTACTGCTTCATAAAAGAATAGTACAGATAATAGAGTTTACTTTACTCTATTTTCTCCTCGTGTAAGTGCTGTGCAGACTCAACATCTAGCAATGCAGCATAAAATGTGACATGATCCGGTACAGAAAGATACTGAAGTAGATATTTGATATCTAAAAGTTTTGCTTTTTTAATCAGCAGAAACCTTAAATATGTATCTGGCAGCAAACTAGGATTTAACATATCAATAACGGATTTCATCTTTTTCCCCCTCTTTAAAAGTAGCAATAGGAGTGCTGCATTTACCCGACATGGAAAATCTGCTGCGTAGAAAGCCTCTTCTAAGCAAGAGACTGCTAATGCTAGCAATGTTGTTTGAAGATGTTAAATAAGGATCAAAAGCAGCCTTATAATTTTTTACTTTAACAATTGGAGTGGAATCGTTTTTCAAAGCACGAGTAAAGGGATGCTCTACATACATAGGGTGGCCATACGTCCCGTTTTTGGCGGGACAGCCCCGCTTTTTCAGGCCTGGTCCCGGTTAAATTATCGAAAGTCCCGCTTTTCCGTACAGTCAGCCTGCACAGCTTGACCTAGGGTACGCCAAAATTAGTCCCGATAAACTAGGGCATTATGACAGCGAATCCTAACTCAATGACGATTCCGGCCGAAAATGACAACAAACGGGCAGCGAAACAGGTGGTGACCTTTTTTTTATTTGTTTTTGGAGATTACCCCCACCGTAGGCGAGACCGCGGTCTCGATCTGAATTTGAGCGTCCCGTTTTTGATCAAAAAGCTATCATCAGCCCAAATATATTGGTAACCCCAAATATATTTGGGCTGATGATAGCTTTTTGATCAAAAACGGGACGCTCAAATTCAGATCGAGACCGCGGTCTCGCCTACGGTGGGGGTGATCTCCAAAAACAAATAAAAAGGGTCACAACCTATTTCGCTGCCCGTTTGTTGTCATTTTCGGCCGGAATCGTCATTGAGTTAGGATTCGCTGTCATAATGCCCTAGTTTATCGGGACAAATTTTGGCGTACCCTAGGTCAAGCTGTGCAGGCTGACTGAACGGAAAAGCAGGACTTTTGATGATTTACCCGGGACCAGGCCTGAAAAAGCGGGACTGTCCCGCCTAAATCGGGCCGTATAGCAACCCTACAAATATGGTAGCCCTAGTCATAATAGCAGTCTGCAATAAGCGTCCCGGTTTTGCATTTCGTAAAAATGGCCAGCCTATACATACACAATCTTAAATGGGTTGACTTGATCAGTGTTTTTGATCAATTGAACCCATTAGGAGGGCATATTAACTTTGTCTTTCTTTCTTCTCTTCTTTTTGATTCGACCAAAGTGCCTGTTGCAGAGCATACGACTATGCCTGGAAGTGGATAAAAGACGTGGATTTCATCCAGCCTGCTGTTCGCAACTGCATACAGATACGCAACGATATACCTGTTTCTATTTTGAAAAAACAATTGTCTGCAAAGATATACAGCTTACTTATCTCAGAAGGCAGGCACCTTATATAAAAATCCAAACAAGAAAGTACTTCGTTTGCTCCTTTACCAGCATAGTTTTCGGCATAAGCAAACATAGTTGCTTGGTTTTGTACGGTGCCATGTATGCAAAAATTGTGAATCCAAAGTTGGCGTTTATAGTATTCTTGTGATATCCCGGTAAGTGGCAGTGACATATTCTTTTGAGAGTCTGTGCATGTCTTGGCATTTTCTGTAGCTTCTTGAATCTGGAATGTAAAAACATATGCTTTTTTGATGATGAAGCGCAATTTCTTGCTTGCGCTTTTTTTTGTAATTTTTCGATACCAGCAATTTGGGCTTTTTTTTATGTCCACTTTTCTTTTACATAGATCGCAAATATTGTGTGAAATGTATTAGATATCCGAAACCGATATTAAACTCATAATCGAAAATTTGATAATAAAGGCTCTATTTGCATGCATATCGAAAGTCTGGATTTGCTTCAATAAAAGCTCTGTGTATTTTAGCCACCGACAGTAAAGCATCAAGACATTTTTGTGCTTGCTTTTTGTACCGCTATAGTGACTCTCGCGAGCTGAAAATAATTTGACATGCTCACGCACACAATTTTTAGTTAACTCATCAACTTTTAGAAGGTTTGCATGTGAACCTCAGCCATCCAAAACATAAGCTTCAAAATTTAGAACTTTCCATTTAAGTCTTGATTCTGTTATGCCGTGTAGACACAGAAATGCTTCCTGACAAACGCGGATTTTCTTTCTTTCAAATGTGACACTGTTTGTGAAACTCTTGCGTTGCCTTCCATTTTCTTGTTTAGGTCTTCTTCTGATCTTTTCAGAAGATTTAACTTGAACACAGCCTCATAAGTGGGTGTTTTGAGTTAAATGATCTTTAAAATTATTAAAAGTGTGAAATATTTTTGTTCACTCTTCTAGAGCAAAGAACGAATAACATTTACATCGACATTCAATGACAGGCTGTTGTCATGCAGGAATTTCTTTTCCATTGTGTGTCACATGAGTTAAATCTGAATTGAAAACAAATATAGTTGATCTACTGAGCATCTACTACACTTGTGCTTACAACGTGGCCATGCAAGCATTTTTCAATAAAATTATTAAGCTCATCACGACTACCGTATGTTTTAAGACACCAGTAACTGTAGAATGGGTAAATTTGAATGCATTAAAAGCTTTATTTCAAATGAAGACACAACCACAGTAGACCTGCTGATATATACCTGCTGTTCTTTCCTTTTACGTCAGTACAGGTAGGGCTTAAAGTAAATATCAGCTCAACATGATAATTACAATGACTTCTTGGAGGATATATTTAAAGTTAGAAGAGAGTGAATCAGTTTATGATAAATCTAGGATAGCACAAGGTGGTAGATCCAGCAATACTGAAATTGTCTACATTATTATATGTGATTTAAAATATATTATTTCTTAAACACAAATAAGCTTATGAATGTTTATCGCTCACCTTCAGCTTTTGCTTTTTTAATTTTTGAAGCACACCCCCCAGAAGGATTAGATTATTTTCTCCTTTTTGCTTTAATCGGTGAAGAAGTAGCCAAAACATTTGAAGTTGTCCTGCTCGATCCAGCAATTTTATTACTGGGTATTGGTACAGCCGGTGCCGGTACAATGGAATGCTCCATAACAATAATAATTATAAGCTATTGTATATACTTATGATTTAAAAAAATGCCTGCTACATTGAAGTTATCTAAAAAGCCAGAAGACTAGAGTATCAGTAAGATTTAAAAGACAAAAAGATTTGCAAGGCTTGTCCGCTGCCCAAATCAGAAGATTAAGTTCAGTTAAAGCCCTCATGCATTACCGGCAATAGCATTTACCAACAAGCTCATCGTTCATTGACGGGGGTGGAAGCTTAAACTAAACCTCGGCCCAAACCCAAAAGGCCACCAATATGTAACTGGCTCTGATGCAGCTTAAACTTTAATTTCCACATAGCTTGCAAGGTATGCAGGTGGCTAAGGGTACGATTACTAACCACACCTATTGAAAACTCAAGGGTTTTAGTGGCATCGTATTAGTTTACATCTACTCGCCTAAGAGTGTGGAGCTTAAAATGAACTGGGTCCACACTCCCTCAAACTTCAAGCCTAGATCATTGACGCAGAAGTTGAATTCTAACAAATATTAGGTCTCAATAGGAAAATATAAAACAAAAGCTCTATTGAAAAAATAACATTTTGTCAATTGTAGTTTGGAAAGATAGGTCACTGGGTCAGTACTGTATATTTTTGGTATGACTTCTGTGATATTTTACAGAGACAGTAATTCGACACAACAGCATGGATGAGTTTGAATTTACCGGCTGCGAGTCTGCATTCTGCTACAAAAAGAAAATTGTATATGGCCCTAGTTTGAGACAAATATCAGCACTCATTCAAATATCGAAAAACTGTCGGCAGTTTATCAAGGTATTAACAAATTAAGGTTGTTTATGTTGTTTATAACTAAACATTTTTTCCGCGAATTGCGGGTCTAGGAAAGGTCAAGTTTATCATATAAGTCAGTCCACTGTTTGTCTTTGCCACATTTGTAACAGTCAAGTAAAATGATAAAAAATATTGCTCAAAGCACTAAAAAATTAACTGAAACGCTGCTTACGCAAGTAAATTCTCTGCCAAGCAGCAACAAACTTCTTTGCTCAATGTTGATGTCGGGTTATTCGGTAGCCTAATCTTTTTAACGCGTTAGCAATCAATAAATTATTGCCTGCAAATGCTAGGCTATGCCAAATCTTTACTGACATTGTATTGTTAAAAGTGTGATTTTTAAAATGAAGTCGGTTTCTTTATCGCAAAAAAGTATGGTGACTACAAACTTTTTGTTGCTTTTGATTCTTTTACTTTTTTGGCATTTTTGAAATTTGCTATTTTGAATAAACAGCCGATACATTTAATGACGTTATTACTCTCATCCACCAATAGCATCATTTGAGTTCGTGGTTCTCAGTACGGCTTATCTTATCAATTCATAAAAATTCTTATTAATTTGAGAAAATTTACAAACAACGCTTTCAGCTTAAACCTGCTACAATTTTAGCCTTGAAAAACCAAAAATCAGAGAGTTTTTCAAAGATGTTAGCGGGGACTCACCACTTCGTTCCACCCTGTTTGTGACGCCTCAGTTTTTCCAATTAAAAACTTAGAAGTATTCAGTATTTATGTTTGATGATTCTTATTAACCCTGCTGTGGTACCATGGGGTCAATATGACCCCAGGCTTATTTGATAGGCTAAATATTCCAAACTTTGAGATTATAAGCTTTCATCTCGCTTTGTATTTTCTTTGCAGGTTCTTGTCAACTGTTTCCATTCATTCAATCTTAATTTTAATGTTGCCTTTTTTGTATATTTTACATTTTATTTGTTTGAGGTCATATTGACCCCCTGAAAGAACTACTCATATTGTTGATTGTTCTCCAAGCTAAGCGCAAATTGGTGACCCCGCAAACACCTCAGGTTGTGAAACAAATCATTTGCAGCTGTGGAATTTTACCAGAAGCATCTCTAGCTGTTCAAAACATCACCAGGTATTGTCCATCAAGGCGCAAGAGATGCAAGATTGTCCGAGATTGAAGGACAAAAAGTACAGATTCACCTGTAGTAGATGTCATTACACCACTTGTGAAGAACACAGCAAGGTGGTCTGTAACCAGTGTCAGAAGTAAAATATTTATGTATTGTGCACTCCACTAGATTTTTCAAGCAATAAACACAGACTGATAACAAATTGAGTTTTTCTACTGGTGGCAAAATGTATTTTTAGTAATGGGGTCATATTGACCCCAAGGTACTGCTAACGTGATTTTTTTCATGGTACCAGAGCAGGGTTAAGTTTTTTTGCCTAAAAGAGATTTAACAAGGGTGATGTAAATTTTTTAAGGCTGGCAGTGTCCGCTTATTAAGCCTACCATGACACCGGAAAATTTTAGGTTTATTAAGCTGGTTTTTTTATTATTGCAAAAATAAATGGAACAATTTTGGACCGGTCTATTGTGGGGTGATTAAGTGGGTAGAGTTTTAATCGTGGGCTTAATAAGCGGGGACTACTGTATATAAAAATTACCTTGACTGTTCGCATGGTTAAGGAACTACCTCTTTCTGATCACGCTTATGCAAATACAATATTGAGTGCTAAGCAAATTTAAGAGCACTTGGCAGTTTTTCAAAAAATTTTCTAGATATCATTGTTGCTTACCAAATATTTAACACTTATTAGGCATTTCATGTTACATATAAGCAGTGCTGAATCTTTTTTATTTGTACCAAATTGAAAAATTGTAAATATTTAGTATGTTATTGCTTGTTCTTAATGGTGGTCAGTCATTGGCGGAACTTGCTGTGTATTGGGTTTCGGCAATATTTAGCCAAAATTTTAGTTACCGAGCTTTGTTATGCTATTTTTTCCGTTATGCGTTTGCGAGAGAAGGATTGCTTTCAAGCAATTTTTATCTTTTCGTATTTTCCAGAGATTTTCGCTCAGTTTAGTTCATGATTATTTTCAATGTACTGCGATATTTTTACTTTCTGGTTTTCATGTAGGCAGATACAAGTTTTGATTTGTGGCATCGTGCACCATCATGCACAAAAATTCTTATACTCGTTAAATTCCATATGAATTTTCTGCTTCACATTTTAGTTTTTTAAGTAGCTTTTGCATATGCAGTAGTGGTAGCAATCAGAAAGTGTAGACCAGCAGACCTACGGCATGGTATAACCTTCACTAATCATTGGGCTTGAGAGGTGTTTCATGATTGAGATCAGAGCATTGAACTTAAGGACTTTTTGGGTTTTATCTCGGACTTGCGCCTGCAATTTTTTGTCAAACAAGTTCAAGTCACAAAGATGCTAAGCGGGCATATCTTTGATAAATTTAACTTTGCAACTAGGTTTAGCTTAGCTAAAACTTGAGTTCAAAAACGCTTCGGCTCCCATTTTCCAACGCCCTTGATCACACATAACTAGCCGGATCTGCTCGAGTCGCCTGCAGGACCCCCATCAGCAACGCCGAGATTGAGAATATCGGTTCAGCCGGCCAAGCCGGCTTTACCTATTGGTCACTTGTGAAAACAGTAACGAAGCGTTTGTGGTTTTTTGGTCATAAAATTTTCACAACTCGATGCGCTCCTTTTCTTAATAGAATTTTTGATTTCAAGAATCTGGTTATAAACTTCCTATGCGCTCTGTTCACTGCTCATGCGAAGTTAAAGGGGCCTAGCGTTTCCTTTAGCGTGGAAGTAGAAACATACTTGTGATATTAACGTAATGTATTTTGAAGCAAAATAGCAAAAATGTCTTACACGTGGTGTGATTTACACAGTGACGCTATTCTTTTTAAATTTTTATTTAAACTTTTTTAAGTCTCCACTGGCTGCGCATTATATTGCTCGTTGTTATAACGCTTTTCCATGATTAGGCGTGACCCGACAAATTAAAAGAGTTCTTGCTTTTCTCAAAATGTTTAAGTTTGATCCCGGTAGCTCTATAAAGTCGTTATAAAGCAAAATAGAATAAATGATTCTCCTAGGTGTGGTGCTATTTTACTCCGACAGTGCATGCCATCACCTATGCCAAGTTAAAACGTATCAATTAATGCCGCAGCGCCAACTTCACCGTACAAACATTTGTGAGAGCAGCAAAGAAAAGCTTTAGGAAATATAGACCACAGTTCCTGTACGGGTAATGGTAATCATCACTTTCGCTCTCCTTTTTGCGCTTCTCTGTCACATAATCTACATCTGACATGTATATTTCTATTTGCATAACTACAGAATAGACATTAAAAAGTTTAAACCCCTACAATATGTTTCGCCTAGAGGATCATCAGGTGGTACATCTGCAAAATACATATAAAACGGTATAAAACGCTCTAAAAACCAAATAAAAATATAAAAATTATATAACCAATAAGTGCAGTACATTTGAAAATTTCAGCAACCACCAAACTTTAGTAATGGCGAAACACATCAAATGTAATCACTTGGTTTAAAAAAAGAAAAGCAAATTTTCTGCTTTCAACGTGGTTGACTTCTATGCCTCGATCTCAGAGAAGCTGCTCAACAACGCCATCAAATGCGCCAAGCAGTTTACAGTTATCGATGACCATGCCACTAACATAATTTTCCGCTGCAGAAAGTCGCTACTGTTTCGCATCGACGGAACTTGGATAAAAAAAAAAATTGCTCTCTTTTTGACATAACTACGGGATCATTCGACGGCGCTAAAATAAGCGAACTAGTTGGCTTATTCATGCTCCATAATGTGGCGAATGTCGTGGTTGCCCACAACATCGGCCTCTACCGAGACAATGGCCTTGCCATATTGAAGAACGCATCTGGACCCACAGCGGAGCGCTCCAAAACAAAAATAATCAAAATTTTCTAGAAACACGTTTTGAAAATCATTGCAGACACCAATTTATTGGAAATAGACTTTTTGAACGTAACCCTAATTCTAAAGTCAGGGAAACACAGGTTATTCCGTAAACCCAATAACTTCTCATTGTATGTGCGCAGTCAATCCAACCACCCGCCTAGAATTAAATAGTAATTGCCGTTAGTGCTAGCGAAACGCCTTTCCAATATTTCTTGCAACCACGAAGAATTCGCAAAAGCCACCCCAGACTATGAAGAACCTATGCGCAGGAGCGGGTACAAAAGCACACTCAAATATGAAACGAGTTTTCACCCAAACAAAAGAAGATCTAGAAAACGATGAATTGTATAATTCAACCCACCATATAATAGTAAACATGTTGGCACCAACATCGGTAGGGAATTCTGCCGACTGCAAACTAAAATCTTTCCGCCCACTCATCGATTGCACAAGATTTGCAACAATAACAACGTAAAATTGAGCTACAGCTGCATGCCTTACGTGGCAAATCTTATCTCCAAGCATAATATGACCGTGCTAAAAAGTAAAGCCATATTCAGTAACACCACACCACCGTGCAACTGTAGAGTCAAAGCCAGCTGCCCTCTAAAAGAAAAGTGTGACGAAAAGTGCATCATATATGAGGCTACACCAACATCTGATGACAACACCAAGCACTACGTTGGTAGCTGTGAAACGGAGTTTAAAACCCTGCTTCTATAATCACAACCAGAGCTTTAAATATTAGCGAAAAAGCTATGTTACCGAGCTCTTATCCCGGCTTACCCAGGGGTTTAATAATCAACTTTTGCCAAGGGCTTCATCACATAGCGCCCGACGGCTTAATTGTTATCATTCCTTGTTTCAGAGACGTGTTGAATTAGTTGCTAAAATTTTCAAATGTACTGCACTTATTAGCAGAATAATAATTTTTATATTTTTATGCGGTTTTTATAGCGTTTTATACCGTTTCATAGGTATTTTGCAGATGCATCATCTGATGATCCTCTAGGCGAAACAGACTGTAGGAGTTTTAATGTTTTAATGTCTATTTAGTAGTTATGGAAATAGAAATATATCGTGGCTCCGGCAAGTTTGCTGCTGAGCTCTGTGAAGCTAAGTGACTTTATTATATATTCTGACATGTATATATAGATTATGACAAAAGCAATTTATATCATCTAAAAAGCTTTAGTTAGTTTTGTATGGGTTGAGGAATAAATTGCTGCGGTTTGTTGATTTATTGTTTGTTTTCTTTTAAGGTATAAAATGAAACACGGTTTCGATAAAAGTGCATTTTCGACACTTATTACTATAATCTATAATGATATAATCTCAAGTTTTCTTTTTATAAATGATTAAATTTATTAATAAATGATAAACCGCAACAATTTATTCCTCAACCCATAACATGATTAAACTGCCTGGAATGCTTATATTACCTCCAAATCAAAACAGCTTTGCTTGTAAAACATGTTTTCTTACTTATGTTTTAATTTTTGCTAATGCATTGCATCGCGTTGTTTAAGCTCTGGTTTCTGCGACAATCGGACAAAGAGAGCAATAAAAAGCGTCCAAATGGGAAAAGGGGAGCGCATAAAAATGGTTGGCAATCACTGTATTAAATAAAAAACTAATTAGCTTCGCAGGCGAAACTTATGTTTTCTTACTTATGTTTAAAGTATCGCCAGCGAAACAGTTTTGTTTTTTGTTTAATACAGTGGTTGCCAACCTTTTTTGATAGGTTCTAGTTTTCCGGTTTGTAGCTTTTCTTTCCTCCCTTTGATTGTCGCAGAAATCACTGCAAAAACAACACATTGCAACACTTCAGTAAGAGTTTTAAAAAGAAACACTATGTCATTTCGATACTGTAGTAATGGTTGATGTAAAACTAAACTACATTAATGAATCATTTTACATCCGTTTCTAACAGCTCATGTCATTTAAACAGCAAGTTCAAGAAACAATGCTGAAATCTGCAGAACATTCAGTGAATATAACCAAATGATAGTGTGACAGCAGAAATAAATATACTACCAGGAATCTGCCGATGAAGTAACTTGCTCGTAGCGATTCAGTTTAATAATCACGTAATAGAAAATAATACCAAGATATCCCAGATCATTTGAGCTTAAGTATTATTGGATTTTGCCTCTACCTAGGCATTTTCAAGTTCTACAGTATAGACCAGGGGTATCCAAAGTACGGCCCACCAAGGCTTTTAATCCCGCCAGCCGAGCTCTATTTATAATTACGAAAAATATTTACAGCGCAGTGTTTCTTAGAGTGAGCTACTTGACTTTCTAAGAAGGAATTTTAGAAATTTTAAAGTAAAGTAAAGTAAATTTATTCAAATTTATTGACTGGCATTATTGGTGACAGCAAGAAAGATAATGACCTTTTTTTTGGAGAAGATCACCACTTTTTCTAGCAACATAGCATGAGTTCTAACATTGTCAACCGCTACTAAGCAGTGGTAGTAACTTAATCTTGGCCACCAAAGCTTTAAAAATTTAGCAACGTGACCCACCACGGGAAAACTTCGGAGACCCCTGGTATAGACAAAAGAAAAACAAAACGCACAAATCAACTTACCACAGATATAATGAGCCAGAAAGGGAATGCGTTACTAACTACAGGGTGGTCGCTAGAAAAGCAGAAAATTTGAAGGTCAGATGAGATCATAAATAAAATGCGTGCTTGCTCATTTCTATTTCGATACGTTTTTATTTCTTTTAGGTTCTAGGTTGTTTGAGGTTGATACCTTTTAGGTTCTGTTTGATTTCTAATTTGACATCAACATCATGGAAGGAGGCAGGAAACAGCTTTCAGACTTTGAAAGGCAAGTGATTATTCTTTTCAAACGTGAAAATCCGACTTAGGGACTGACAAAATGTCTAGCTGTGTTACCGAATTTTTTTCAACGATTACAAGGAATCAGTTTAATAATGTTGTTGCTACTTTGAAACGAGAAGTACCCGAAACAGCTAGTACACGCAAAAAAGGAACGGGTCCAAAGAAACGAATTTCAGATGAGGCACGTACCACAGAGCGTGGGAAGAGCTTGGAACGATATCCCACAAGTTACCCTTCAAAACGCTGCATGATCTTGGATTTCTAGGTTAAGACACTGCTCTCAAGTGCACGGACGACATTTTGAGCATCTATAAGTGCAATATAACATATGCCTTTAAAAACCTTTGTAAAAGTTATTCTTTGTAAAAATACATAGCTGTTTGACAAATTTTCTGGTTTTCTAGCGACCACCCTGTATATCACACAAGCTGAAAAATGAAAACTGGTATCTCAAAACTGGCTTAAAAATATTGCGAGAAACTAGTTATAACTACTTAGAAACAGGGAAAAATCGTCGCAAGCAAACTGGCAACATAATAGAAAAAAAACACTGCACTATAACCCGCTGGTGCTCAACGAAAAACTAAACATGCAGAACTATATGAAACTATACTGAAGACATAAGCAGAAAAATTTAAAACTTGTTACTCACTCATAGTCAGTTACTATGTAATTAGATATAGAACACCAACAAGATTGTTAATCAGGTGTTCCCTCATAAACAAGACAAAATGTCTAGAAACATACAACATATATCATTTAACAGCTGGCAAAATCATAATTTACAGGTTTATGGAAGTTTCAAGTTCATGAAACCATTTACTTTCACATATATATGGTATATCGAAATGTGATTCTTCCACACATATAACAAAAAAACACTGTGACAAATTAGGACAGCGTGTTAACAAAAGGTTGTGATTAGATTTATAATGCTGCAGGAGAGCGGTACAGTCGTTTTGGATCGAAATATCAAATTCTTTTCATGAATGCCAATGGCTGTTCCATCTAACTGAAAGTTTGTTTTTTGTCTGTTCAACATACTGCGAGTGCAATTTACACTAGCTAGATTAATACCATAATTCCTACCATTTAACAATTCTTTAAGTTTAACAAGCCTATTTTGTTTTCTACATTTGGTATGATTTACACTCCCTACCACACATTTATATTTGCCAAATTTGCCACAAAGGGCACAATTACCAAGTGGAGTTGATGAGCCAATTTTTAAAGTCTTTTGTTGTTTATGTGGTAAAGTTTTAAATTTTGTTCTTGCACTTGCCAAACATGCAGGTCTTTCATTTATAACACTGTCTCCTGGTTTTATGGAGCATTTTTTATCTATGAGCGTAAAGCTTTTTGCCCACAGAATCGGACTTTTTCTGCCTGTCTTTACTGGTTGATAGGTCTAAATCTTTCTGTCCACCTACCTACTTTTTGAATCATGGTCTGTTTCACTTTTTTATTAAACCCACATCTTAAAAATTTATCTTTTATTTCATTTATGCTTTTTATGTAGTCTTTACTAATCATTAAAGTAGTTACTCCGGTTGCGACTAAATACAAACCGCATACTGTTACTACTAAATATAAAACAGGTACTGTTACCACCAAATACAAAACACGTACTGCGGTAAGTAAATACAAAAACAGTTTGGTTTTTTGTGCTTAAATCTTTGGTATAGCTTGGTATAGTATTGTCTGCAGTGGCGTACGCAGAAAGTTTCCGAGGGGGTTCAAATTTTTGTCACAATCGTGTGACGTCACAAATCAACTTCATGGAAAGTGCCGAAGGCACGACCATTCTAGGGTTTTCCTCAGAAAAATCGAAATCCAGGACGAACCCTGAATACTCGCGAAAAACCAGCCTTGCTATTGCTAAAATTGCTTGGTTTGGCTTCACATTTTTTCATTTTTAGGGTCTGAGAAGGGGGGGGGGGGGGCATGGCACAGTGGCCTCCCGCCTCGGTGCGCTAGTGATCGTCTGTTTAGCTTTTCGTTGACCAGCAGTGGGCTATAATGCAGTGTTTTTTCTATTATGTAATTAGATTGCTCCTTAAAATTTCTTCCCGTTTTTAAGTAGTTATAATTAGTTTCGCATATTTTTTAGCCAGTGTTGAGTAACCAGTTTTTATTTTTTAGCTTGTGTGAGATAGTTAGTAACACATTCTCTTTTTAGCTTATTATATCTGCGGTAAGTTGGTTTGTGGGTATTGTTTTTTCTTTTGTCAGCACCAGTGATTCTCAACCACTGTGCCGCGGCAGTTTTGTGTGCCGCGAAATTATAAAAGAATGAAGCCAAATTTTAGATATATAATTTGAAATTGTTATTATAAACTATTTTTCGCAGTGTGTTATAGGTAAGTAAATATTTTTTAAACTTATCTTTTTCTATGTGTGCCGCCAAATTTTGAAATCGTTAAAAGTGTGCTGCAACAAAAAAAAGGTTGAAAATTGCTGGACTACACTATAGGAATTGAAAATGCCTGTGTGAAGGCGAAATTGAGCAATACGTAAACTCATATGATCTGGTGTAACATGAGATTATAGACTGATTGTAACAGGGTTCACTCTGTCTACTACACATCAAGGAAAATATTTATGCACTATGCCGACAATAAGGCAAATGGGTGGACAGGGCAAAAAATGCAAGCTCAGACCTAAAAAATAATTTTATTTATAGCCTGCTGCACGCAGGTACTAAAAATATTTCTACCCAAAAATTAAAAACTTGCTCACTCGGGAGAAATTCCTCTCAGGGAGGAAACTACTAGTTAAAACCTAATGTGAACCATACTTTATCGACGGAGCTTCGCCTTCGGACTTGCTTTTTGCAACCTTGTCACTAAAGAGATTGCAGCAGCTGAGATGAAACTTGTTCAACTAACAATGAGATACTGCCTAAAATTTATTACGGTACTATAAAGCAAATTGGCAGCATTACTCTGCAGCGAAAACGATTCCTCTAGTTAAACAAATTTAGCTTTAAAACTCAACTCTTTGTCTTTTATTTTTGTAGATATAACTGGATTACAAAAATGTTGTTCACCACCACCCTACTTCTATACATATTCACTAATTTAGCATGGCACAGATATAGCATACTGGTTAATGGTTCTGATTTATGAAATACAAAGATCTCAAAGCAGCAAATATGAATGCTGATAATAGAAATTACGGATTTAGTATTTCAACGGAGTTAATCGACGCAGTTTACTAAAATTTATTCGGAACCCATTTTTGCTGAAGCCCAAGAGCAAGTGTTCTCCACCCCCTTTGGTCCGTAGTAGAAGCGAACTTGGATACAAAGATAATACTTGGTTTTAAAAGTGGCTTTAAACTTTTGGTAGGCACTACATATAGATTACTTTGAAATAAAAGATTAAAAAAAGTAATTTGCTACCTATCAATATCGTTCGTTGTTTTCCCTGTTTTTTAAAATTAGGCACGGCAAAAACAATTTTCAAGTTCAAATGTTAAAAAAGCGTCTGCTATTGATAAACAGTAACAAAGTCAGCTTGGACATTTACTTGCCATAAGAAAAATTAATTTCGCTAACGCATTCTCAGTTTCTGCAAAAAAATAATAAAAATCGCACAAAAAAACATTAAATATTTTCAAATAAACTAATGGTAAATCAAAGAAAAGGCTGTACTAAGATAATAAAATCTTCAAAACTTAACAAGAAGCAAAGACATTTATCTGCAAGGGGCTCTACAATAATAAACAGTTATCAAAACCACAGACCATAAAACTAGCTCCGACTCCTTTCAAAACACATTCAAATTAATATGATAGGTAAAGTTATATAGAAATAGATGTGAGATACGAAAAGACATCTAATTACTAAATAAACAAAAGGCTACTATATCATAAAAATGAGTGAAAGGCCATGACCTATAGAAGCCGTGATGTAAGTGATAAATAACGCACTGGTATATGAGAGGAAATAAAAATGAAACAGTTTTTCAAAAACAAAAAAATATTTATCAAATCACCTAATTGAGGGCAAGAACATTTTACTACACCGTGCAGATAAATATTTTTGCTTCCTGTTAAGTTTTGAAGATTTTATTATCTTAGTACAGCCTTTTCTCTGGTTTACCATTAGTTTATTTGAAAATATTTAATGTTTTTTTGTGCGATTTTTATTATTTTTTTGCAAAAACTGAGAATGCATTAGCGAAATTAATTTTTTTTACGGCAATAAAATGTCTAAGCTGACTTTATTACTGTTTATTAATTGCAGACCCTTTTTCTACATTTACTGATATGGAGCAAAGTCGCTTGGATAGACTATCCTACCAGGGTTTGATTACTGTTTTCCAATTTTAATTCATTATTATCGATTTTCAAGTTCCAAATTACCCTAGTCGATCAAATAGAAATTAAGTTGAGAGAAAGTGCCAGTACATTCGAAACTAGTCATGAATACAAATGGCTGACTGATAGCTGCATCATCAAGACTGACTGACATTTATGGTGCACCAAATTTTTCTTTAACTTCATGTTGCATTTGCTTTTTCTCATCAAAAATTTTATGATTTCCGGAAGTCAGCATCTTTTCATAATAATATTCTGTAATCTGAAGATTGCCTTTGACTCAGTTGACTATAGCTTACTCCAAAAGATACTTCCCTCATTTGAAATTTGAAAACAAGCTACATTTATTTTCCAAAACCTGTTTGAAAAACCAAATAGTTACGTGAGAAACAACAATAGAGACTCAAAACAACTACGTACTATAGGTGACTGCACACTGCACAAGCTTTGGTATGGTTTTGTGCGTTTTTGTCGTTTATTGCTCTCAAGCATTTTTGTACGGAAAGTTTTATCCGATTAGATGTTTACTGGATGTTACACAGTTTATTAGCTTGCACTTGGGAAACTACAGTGCGTTCATAAAGTCTCTTCGCAGTTGTAAATTTATGTTCATCTAAATCATTTCGTTGGTGCGCGCACTTACATTACAAACGTTATCTCGCGACGTCTAGGGTATTGTTGGAAACCACATTGAGGACAAGTTAGTGGAGTTCAATTTTAATACATTGTGAAATAGGAGAGTTTTAAGTCTTTATTGGTATAATGTCTTTGGTGCGGCCACTTTTTATTCTGTCTGACAACCTGATATGCCGCTTACAACTGAAGAAAGGATATTTCTGGTCGAGTTTGTTTTTTGTGAAAAAGACAAATATAAAGTGCGTGTGCAAGAAAGACTCATAGAACAATGTTCACATACGAAGGTACCTCATCGTGATACTGTTTGTGATTTGATCAAGAAGTTTAGAAGAAGTGGATCTGTCAAAGACGAAGGAAGAAGTGGAAGACCAACGAAGTTGGATGAAGATAAGATGAATGAATATAGATAAGTTGTGTTGAAGCTGAAGGTTATCATTTTCAGCACAAACTGTAACAACTTTTGTATGATGTTTGATAAAATAATTCTGATGTAATTATGTCTTCACAAATAAACATTGTTCATCACTAAAACGATTTCAAAAAGTCTACAGCAGAGAGATTGTATAAACGCACTGTATTTGCTTCGAGATTTTTAATACACAAATAAAATTATGCTGTTCTGCGACAACGTCAATTAACTGAGGCAGTGCTCTTTAATCTTTCTAACGTCGTGGAACCCTTGCCTTACCATCACAAATAAAACGGGACTGCAGTCACATAAAAATTATGACAACTGCGTTGGCTCTGATTTTCCTGCAAAAAACTGTGGTTTAAGATTTATCAAACTGGGGTAAGCGAGAGAAAAACTGAGGGTAAGCGAGTAAACTTTTCGTACAGGTGCATGAAAGATTTTCGGCCATAGCCTATGCAAAATTCTTTGTTTATGCCCATTTTCTGCCTCAAGACTCTATGCTTGGGAGTCAGTTTTTCAAAAGTGATTATTTTGCTTGTTTCGTCATAGCAAACTATTTACTTTCTGCAGTTTCGATGCTTCCTGGTTTTTAATAATCATTTCGTGAACTCAAATTCTGCTTATGATCTGTTCTTCTTTGAGAATTTGCCATTTATCTAGATTTCACTAAAGGGTTTGTAAATAGACAGAGTTTGCAAATCTATTGCTTTTGTTTCTTACAATTATAAGTCACTCTGCGTGCAGCATAACTTGTTGTCCAAGTCATCAACTAGTCGCATCGTATTTTTTGCAGCGTTCCAAAATCAACAGTTCAAAAAGAGCCAAATCAGTTGTAAATTAGCACCCAAGACGCCGAAAGATGCATCCAAAAGCAAATATTAGATTTTAAAAAGTAAAGTATTTTTTTTTAATTTTTGCCTTTTTTATTTTTTCAATATCATTTTTTTCTGATTTAGAACCCACAAAGAAAAAATGATAAATGCAAGAATATTATTATTAGTTTTTGCCATCAAACTACTGAACAATCGCATTAATTTTGCATTATTTTAGTAGCGATGGCAGAATAATGCGAATCAGTAAAAGCTATTAGTTGAGGCCGAGTGCAGAACAATAGCACTTGTTATTTTTCCTGCCACCAATTAAAAGCAGAACCAATTAAAAGCAAAACCAGGAAACATTAGGCAATGTTCACATCCCACAAATGCCTTCAATCTGATTACCATATTGAGCTATTCTGTGGCAAAAATGTTTGCTGTAAACTGCTGCTTTGCTGCGGTAAGAAAGTAAAGATGATTTTTGTATTTTTCTTGTAAACTTTCGTAGAGTTGATTGAACTGCTTCACAAGAATTCGTGCATCCAAAGCATCATTTAGAGTAATATTGTAGTAGAAGTCACTTTGTTTAACACATAACGAGAAATTTTATTAAAAAAGTGTAAAAACATAGAATATTCTAAATACTGGTAACATGATTTTGGCCAAGTTTTCTCATTTAGAATATTTAGACTCGAAAAAAATCTCCCCCCTAAACATTTACGGTCTCAAGAATTTCCCTTGCAACACCACAAATTAAGGCATAGTATTTAAAAAATTTATTGTCTGAAAAACTACCGAAATTCCTTTCATCAAGCGTTGTTTAAAGTTTCCGAAGACATTTGTTATTTTTCTGTACTTCTCCCATTCACTCAAGAATGAGGTCAGACCATCAAGATAATCCACAATGCAAGAAGTTAAAGATAGGCTTAAACTTTTTTTAATGTTTTCTGCAAACTGCAAACGTCAGGGAGCATCTCAACTTGACAATCTAATACAAAGATCTTTACGATGCTTGCAAATTTCAAAAATTTTAGCAAATAAAAAGTAATAAGACAAAATCAAAAATTCAATGCAATTCGTTCGGAAACATCTTGTTTTTTTAGAATATGTATCAAGATGCCAATAATCTACACAAGATTTTTGTAATTCACGTTTTCAATGCGGGTCAATTTTGGTTTGTGCAGGCATTGATGCAGACAGGAAAATTCTCAATTACTCGATATCTGTTGGAACACTCTGGGTGAATGCTTCAACAGCTGATTTCAGCTTTTTGAGAGAGCGAGTCTTCCCTTTGTTCAATTCTTTTTTAGCAGCGCCCTAGAAAAAGTCTAGAGGCGCAAGATCTGGTCCAAGCAGAGGCCATTATTCTAGCTTTGCCTGCAAGCTTCAAATTCTGTTTCCAAACAATGTGTCCTAATGGGCCATAGTCTCGTGAACCGAATGAAGAGTTGCACCATCCTGCTGGAACCATAAAATGCTCTTTTGGTTTGGTGTGCACATTTAATTGAGGTGCTCAATGATTTAATTTAATACTTCTCTGTATCGCGCTTCATTTACTGTGGCATTTTCCCTGTTGCCCTCAAACCAGTATGGCCCAAAGATCCCTTTATTTGCATTTATTGCTCATAGAGCAGCCACATAAGAGCCATTCAAGCATCTTTCATCAATCTCTTCAGGTCTTTTATTTCCCCAGTTAGAGACGTACGCAAAAATTTGTTGATGGCGTACGAAAATGACATTTTGTAAATTTCACGGGACAGTCGAGGAAAAGATTCTTTTTTCAGAGATCAATATTCTCAGTGCTATATCAGAGAACTTGTTTGTTACTGTTACTAGCATATCAGCAATCTGTTGTTTTCAAAAGCACCCGATAATTGCTGGTTGAAATAATGTTTTTTAGCTATTCTTTCTCACAATTTCCTTTTTCTTGCTTTTGCTTTCTTTTTCGCGATCCATTGTCATATATTCTACCATCTGGCGTGCATGTATAACTTACTAGTTGGCTTTGCCGGCATAGTCCGGCTGGAGCCGTCCATCAGTAATGTTGAGGTTTAGGATTTCGGTTTAACCGGCTGCGCCGGCTTCACCCTTCGGGCTCTTGCGTGAGCAGTAGCGAAAAGTTAATGAATTTTATGCACTTTCACAATTCCTGCACACGAAATGGTGATCATCATATTCTTTAAATCATGATTGGTAATGTTTACAAAGCCACACATTATTGTTGGTATTTCTGAAGGAGAAGGGATCAAAGCACAATCAAAACGAATGGTAAAACTAATTATAGAGGCAAAATGGTGGTTGCTTTCACAATTACAGAAATAAGCTATTTAGCAGTAAGCACATTTTGCGACGTGATGCTGCCTTTTTCCTATCTATATTTGTGGTATTAAGTTCTTTTGGCTGCGCTGTTTGTTCTGTTTCCGGCATAGCGACAGCTTTGGCTTTCCCGAATTCATTCACCATGATTTGGTAGGCGCTTATCAGGCCCAGTCATTTTCGAACAAATGTTCTCTCTAAGTTCAGTTTTGCAAATTGTTATGGTTATGGTTATGGCTTTATGTTGCTTTTTCTCAAACTTGGAATTTTATTACAATGCTGCTTAGTGTAGACAAAAACACCTTAACACGCAGCATATCAGCAAAAGAAAATATTCTTGCTTTATAGTATACACGACGCCGTCACCCACAGAACCCTCATCAGTAACTTCTGGATTGAGAGTGTAGGTTCAGCCGGCCAAGCCGGCTTCTCCTATTAGGCTCTTGTATGAAGAGTAACCAAAAGTTTACGTATTTTCTGCATAAAATATTTTCACTACTTTATGTGCTCCTTTTCCTAATAGAATATCTCATTTCAAGATACTGTTTATGTCTTAGGTCTATGTGCTTGATCCATTGCTGACACAAACTCAAAGGAGCCTTGCGTTTCCCGTAGTCTCAAGGTAGGGATCACATTTCTGATACTAAGATATTTTCAAACAAAATAGCAAACACGTCTTTTGTGTGGTGCGATTTCACACGGTGACGTTGTTTTCTTTTGCTTTCTGCTTAAACTTTTTCAAGTTCTCGCTGGCTACTCACAATGTAGCATGTTCTTTTCTCCCTGCTTGACGTGCCCTGGGAAGTGAAAAGAGTCCTTACTTTTCCCCAAATGTTTGGTTTGACCCCAGTATAAAGCTATTATAAAGCAAAACACCAATAATATCTTCCATGTGGCGCAATTTAGCCCAGTGACGTTGTTAATTTTGATTTCGCCTCAAACTTTTTCAAGTCCCTGCTGGCTACGCATTATGATTCATATTCATTTTTCTAGCTTATTTATGCTCATAGAAGTTAAATAAGTCCTTGCTTTTCCCAAATTTTTAGATTTGACCCCGATAGGTCTATAAAGCTATTATCAAGCAAAATGGGTGCGATTTAACCCCGGCAGGCATACTCTCATCCATAACGATTTAAAACGTACCAATTAATGCAGCTTAATGCAATTAATGCAGCCAGCTTCACCGTACAAACATTTGTGAGAGCAAAAACGAATTGATTTAGTAAATATAAGCCATAGTTCCTGTAGATGTAATGGTGATAATGTTGGTCAATTAATCAAGACTGTATGTATTCAAAAAGAAAGAATGACGTCACAAACTACCATTCGTAATGACAAACACGATTTATATCATCTGCATGTAAAAAAACTACAGTTAATTAAGTAACATGACTAAGCTGCCTGGTTTGCTTATATAACTCGAAAAACAAAACAGCTTTGCAAGCAAAATATGCGTGTTTTTACTTATGTTTTAAATTTTTGATGAAGCACTGCAATGCGTTGTTTATGCTTTAGTTTCTGCGACAATCAGACAAGGAGATCAATTAAAAGCTTTCAAACGAAAAAAGGGGAGCGCATAAAAATGGTTGGTAACCACTGTATTAAACAAACAACTATCGTAAATAGCTTTGCAAGCGAAACTTGTGTTTTCTTTTTTATGTTTTAAGTTTTGTCAGCGAAGCTGTTGGGTTTCATACAGTAGTTGCCAACCTTTTTAGATAGATTCTCATTTTCCGGTTTGTAGTTTTCCATTCCTCCTTTTGTTTAACACTAGAAGGACCATGATTTTGAACTACCTAGAAGGACCAAGAGGCGTCAATTGACGCCCGCATGTTTAAAACCTGTAGTTTACGTCTGTTTCTTCCTAGGGTTACATACACATACTTAAAAAACACCATGCATGTTTTTTTTTAAAAGAAATTACAAAAAATTACGAACATTTTCGCCTAAGTTCATGGTCATCGCGTCATGCAAGTTGCACAGAGTTTTTTTCCACATTTCCTACAGATCGGCTTTTTACAAAGAAAACACAGATCTGTTGTTCTGTTTTTGCAACATCTTATAGAACATGTGCGACGCACTTTAGGCAGTGGTGATCCAAGGTGGTCAACTTCACTGGATTCATCTGTTTTTGCCGCTCGGTGACTACTGCCAGGGTTGCTACCAGTGAGTTCTTCGCAGACCTTTTGTATAAAAGCTCTGCGACTAATTTTGGTTTTGCAAATGATTTTGTACAATATCCAGCCATTTATCAAGGCCATGTCAATTACGTTATAAAACACGTGTATTGGCCATCGTCTGCTTCCAGCTTTGACGGAATATTGACGGGACATTTGGTCTAATACATCCACCCCAACTTTAGTCTCATTATAAAAAAGGATAGTTTCAGGCTTTCGTTTAGGGTTATTCCGCTCCGGAATTGTCACATCTTTGTGCAAAGAGCTCAAAATGTTTACAGATTTAGATTTCTTGCATTGATATGATGTAATGGTTACCGCAGTAGCTCCCACATATTCCAGAATTGTGGATTCATGCAAAGGTTGAGTTTCTTTCAAAACTGTAGGAACTTCTCTACGATTTTGGCGAATTGTTCCTACTAGGCTGCAATGTTGCTCTGCAAGTCGAAGGGTAAGATCGAGTGACGTAAAATAGTTGTCACAGGTGACGTTGTACCCTTTTTTGAAAACAGGTGACATCAGTTTCATCACCACATCTGTAGGCACACTCACATCCCCACTTCTAGTAGAATCTTTTCCAAGATATGGAAACCCGTTGTAGAGATATTTGCTTTCGACCTCAGCAGCCATCCAAAACTTCAGTCCAAATTTATCAGGTTTATTCGCCATGTATTGTATAAATTTACATCTTGCTTTGCAAGGCAACAGCTGTTCATCAATAGTAATATTTGAATTTGGGTTGTATGATTTTTGACAGTTTTCGATAAAAGGGTCCCAGATTGAAGATGCCAAGCAGAATTTGTCAGTCTCCAGCTGTCGTTTTCTTTCACTTTTTAGATCAAATCGGAGGTACTTCATTATTTCGAGAAACCTCCGGCGTGGCATTGTTGCATTGAAAAGGGGGCAACCCCACGATTGATCCCACAAAGATTTTATAGTCAAGTTTCTACCTGCAATTACACCTCGAGCTATGACAAGTCCGATAAACTTGTCCAATTGATCAAGTGTGACTGTCCATTTAGTATCATTTGTAACGCGTTGCGCCTCAGCAATGGTACACTTCTGGATATGTCTCAACATCGGTTCGTTGAAAAGCAATCGAAACGAAGATAGTGGACTCCCATCTATGACACGACATGTAGCGTAAGACGTAGGCCCTGCACGAACCTTGACTACATTTTGCTGTTGTCTACGTCCAACAGCTACCTGAGAAGGAGTTGAGGTTTGCCAAAATGATCCATCTCTACTTTGAATTACTGGCGTATTGTTGTCATCATCTACATGTGAAACAAGATTAGCCGGTTGATTGTCATCTACTGTGCTATCTTGAATATCCTCTTCTTCATCATCTGTCGATTTTTCTGAATCAGATACCTCTGCCTTACTTGCCGATGCAAAAGCATTATTTATTTTTTCATTATCGCTGTCCGAAAACTCGCCATCGGATTCATCTGCAGCAATGTCTTGTAAAAACTCTAAAGCTTGTTCAGCAGTACGCCTACGATGCATTTTATCCTAAATCTAAAAGATACAATATGTTTCAATAAAATGTTATGAAAACCAACGCCCTTGAATGCTTCCACAATGTTTGTAGCAAACACATAACGTCTTTCTTCTGAGCTATTAGTTCTATCAGTCAAACCTAAACGTTAGGACTACCACTGATTCCACGAGACGAAACTCCTGTACTGCAGTACTGTATTGTTTTCCTTACCTGGCGTAAACTGATAATCTCTCTGTCTGCCAGAAGTAGGTCAATCAATTCACACTGCGCGAAATACTCTGCTGGAGACCAAGCAGAGGATTTATTATGTGACAAGATTTATATTGCGACAAAATAGTAAGTGTTATAGTAGTGATTTCACTGCGTCAACTCTCTACCCGTCAATTGACGGGCTCGGTCCTTCTAGGTAGTCACATATTTTTTTCGGTAACCGCTGGCTGAAAAATCCTGAAATTTTGAAAGAAGACATGTATTGATAAAAAAATAAAACTCAGAAAATATCGTGTCATAAGATTTAACAGAAGCCATTTTACAGGCGTTTCGAAATGAAAATACGTCAATTGACGTGCTTGGTCCTTCTAGTGTTAATTGCCGCAGAAACTAATGCGAAAACAACGCATTGCAGTACTTTTAGCGATTTTGAATATGCTGGTAACATTACATTCTTTAGCTCCAATGTCACATAATTAAGGCAGTTTTCTTCAGCCTTTTTAGCGTGGTAAAGTCCTTGCCGCATTTTTACAAATGTTATGGAACTACAATCACATAAAAATTAAGAGAACTGCATTGGTTCTGATTTTCCTGCATAAAAACTTTAGTTTAAGGCTTGGCAAACTGGAGTACGCGAAAAAAATGCCGAGTAATTGAGCAAGTTTTTGTACAAGGCCAATCAAAGATTTTCAACCTAAAGACTTTATGTTGAAGAGATTAATTTTTCGAAAGCAATTATTTTGCTCATTTGGTCAGAGCAAATTGTTTATTTTATTAGGTTTTCTCTTTTTGGTAGTAATTTTGTGAACTCGATTTCTGCTCATTCTTTGTTCTTCTTTAAAAATGCTCAACTCATCTAGGTTCAACTAAAAGGGTTTGTAGCTGGAAAAAGTTTGTTTTTGTTCTATACCAATTATAAGTCGCTATATGTGTGTTATTACTTGTTGCGCAGGTAAACAGCTAGTCGTATCGTATTTTTGCAGGTTCGCCTGACCAAGTTTCAAAAGCGCCGAAAGCCGTTGTAAATTAAATCATTAAGACGCTCAAAAATGCGCCCACTAATGAATATTAAATTCAAAAAGTAAAGCATTTTTTTCTTTTATTATTTTTTCAGTAAAGCATTTTTTCTGATTTAGATCAGAAAAAGAAAAATTTGTCACCATACTACTGAACAATTGAATCAACTCAGTGTTATCTAAGAAGCAATGGCAAAATAATACGAATCAGTGATGTGTATTAGATGAGGCTAGGCGCAGAGCGATGGCACTTTTTAATCTTACTTCCCCTCGCCCAGGTTAAAAGCAAAACCAGGGAACACAAGACATGTTCGACACCCTACAGATATTTTAATCCTATTGCCATGTTGAGCTATTTTATGGCAAAAATGGAGACAGTAAACTGCTGCCTTGCTGCCGTAAAGATGAATTTTTCATTTAAACTTCACTAAAGATTTTTCAGGTTTTCGTCAACATCAACTACGCAAAATTTAAGACTCGTAAGGCTATAGAGTGAAGGCTTAAAAGCATGCCAAGTTTTTATCATCACTGTAAATCGGTTTTTAGTTATATCTTCACCAGTGTGGTCATGAGTAATAGATATAATAAACAAAAAAGTTTTACAGCTTCGAGAAGCTGCGGAAATTTTGTTTTTAGCTATTTCAAGTGTGTTATGAAGGTGAAATTATTCGCAGCGACGAAATTCCAAAATCGTATTCAGTACAGAACCGCTACTTCTTTGTATCAAGAGATTTCAGCGGCATTGGTTTGGCATTTTAAGTAAAACAAGTTGAGAAAGACTAACTCGTCAAATTTGTTTCGTCACAGCAACTAGCAAAAATCACTTGACCCTTGGGTAAGCTTTATTTATCGCTAGTCTTTGCCAGGGTTTCTGTTCTGTCCAAGGCTGCTTTTACGCAAACTTTCAAAAAAGGAAAACGAGATAAGAAGATGCAAGTATATGTGAAAAAAGCAACAGGCGGAAAAATTGTTACTTTTTCTTATTTTTTAATTGATATTTTAGCTTCGATGCATCAATGTTGCAATCCAGTTTAATGGTAATCATTCCCGAGCGTGTTGGCTCTCACGTGACGGCACACGACAATCATATTGGGGAGAAGCTGCTTCTCAACGACCTAACTATTGCGCATGTGAAGAATCAGGTAAATTTTAATTAGTAAAGCAATTTCAGTAAAAGATTACGAAATTTTCCTTCTACTACATGCCGATCACTTAAAAGGCGATCAAAAATGCTAATTAAGAAATGCGGAAAAATGTTTTTTAAACATGATTTTTTGTTTTTTTACACTAGAATGCCCAACATTTTTATATACCTAGTATGCCCGAAAGAGTCATTTTGACTCCCTGCCATTTGTTGTGTAACATTGCAGTGATTATGGCTGGAGAATAGTTTAGTAAGACAGCTCACTTAGTGATTTTTTTAATGATTATTGCATTAGGCAAACTCAAATATCAAACCAACAAAACAGAAAGGCAAAAAAATCCCAGAATATCAAAAAAGGACACCTATTATTTTGAGGAACTGCATTTCACACACAAACGTACGGTTTTCTCTGTACACTTTCCGCACAGTGATTTGCTACACTCATGACAGGTGCCAACTGTGCGATTCTTCTTACATTCACCCTTCACTTGGCAGTATTTTGTCACTTTACTATGTCCTTTATCAAATGTTTCTTCTTGCAAGCATCTTTTCTTAGTGTTGCTCCTTTCGTCTTTGTGAGGCCCAGATAGGTCTTGAGCCAACTGCTCACGAAAAACTCTTCTTGATATGTTGTTCTTTGTGACCACTTTGTAAGCGATCCATGCATTTATAGCCTCCAAGTCCAGTGAGTTTTGGAACGAATGAATAGGCCATCGTTTGGCGAAAGTTTTAACAGTGTATTTCCTTGCCATTTGATCCACAATATCAACACCATATTTTGTATCATTGTAAGCTTTGACACTTTCTGGTGTCTTTTCAGCATTATCAGCAATAGCGATGTTTTGGTGGAGGGTGCTGAGAATAGCCACATTTTTCTTGGTTTTACCTTTATAAATAGTCATTGTTACATCACCAGATTTATATAGCGTGGTGGAGTAAAGTGGCTCTTTCGTGTGCTTTACCACTGCAGGTACTTCCTGGCGGATTCTGTTTACTGTTTCCAGTAAGCTGGTTTTGTATTTTTGCCACTCTGTGGCCAACTTTATTGAGGTAAAATAATTGTCTGTTGTCACGTTCCTCCCTTTGTTGAGGTACGGTTTCAATATCGCATGACGACCTGGTTGGAGACACGTTGATCTTTAGAGCGAGTCTCATCTCTGCCAACGTATGGAAACCCGTTTACCACACACTTACTATCTTCGTCTACAGCCAGCCAATATTTCTGTCCGTACTTGGCAGGTTTTGACGCCATGAACTGCGTAAACGGACATCTACATTTGCCGGGGAAAAGCTGTTTATCCACAATGATGAAAGCCCCAGGTGTGTAACATGAAATGCAGTTGTCGATGAACCTGTTCCACACCACCAAAAATAGAGCAAATCTATCTGTTTTCAATCCTTGAGAACAATCCGACTTTGTATCAAAGCGAAAAAAGCGTAAAATTTTTCTGAAACGGTTTCTTGAAGTTGTTTTTTACACAAGGGCACGCCCCAGTTTTCAGTCCACAGAGTATGATATGGCATGTCATTTGAACCTGTTACTCCTCGTGCGTACATGACAGCAGTGAATGCGAGCAATTCATTGTTTGTAAGACAAAATTCTTCATTTTCGGTTTGTCTATGAGCTTCAGTGATGGTGCACTTACGGATGTGTTCAAGTATAAACTTGTAAATAAATAAAAGCCAGGCACTTGCAGGATTGGCAGCCTATATGTTTCTTCGCGCGTAACTCTAAGGGCCAGGACATTCCTTCAGAATATTATGACTCGAAGGTCTACCTGTGGACTGCTCACCAACTTGTACCTTCTTCCATGTGGTACCATCCTGTGCAGTCAACACTGCACCATCCTCCTCATCAGATTCCAGATTACTTTGCAAACTGCTTGTGCTTGGATCTTGGCTACCTTAAATAGAAAACAAATGAAATTTGAAAAAAACACAAAAATAGAGATATTACAACTTCATTTGCATAACATAATTGCTGCATTTACATTCTCATCTTTACTCGAAGAGTTAGATTCATCTGCTGCTGGTACGAAATCATCATCTGCATCAAGGCTGCAGCTTTCATCCCCATATTCAGACACATCGTCAAGAATATCAGTTAGCACAGACAAAACTTCTTTAGCTGTGAGACCTCGTCTTGTAGACATACTCAAATATTGACTGCTTCAAGTTTCAAACTAAAGCACAGCTACAATCAGACTATACTTGCAATCAGGACCATGCACAGCAATTCGAAACAAAGTTGGTAATTCGTTATCTATAGGGCACTGTTTACACGCAGTAGACAATAGAGTAAAAATTTACTCACAATGTCGCAACCAAACAAACTGTTTTATTCCACTAATAAAAAAAGTGATAAAGCAATTGCGAAGATACATCACAGCTGAGAAGCTTTCAAGCTGTTTCAAAAATACAAATGGCTTTTCAAATTGAAATTCTGCTTCAAAACACAAAAACAGTACCATTGCTTTCTGGCCACAAACTACTTTTCTAAGCATCTCTATACAGGGAGTCAAAATGACTCCTTCGGGCATTCAAGGTAACTTTTTAAACAATCGTTTTTAAAGCTGACAAATGTTCACGCCATTCCAAGAGAGTGTTCGGCGCAACAAATGATGAAAAGTCACGGGAGGATTTTCCCTGAAAGCAAGCAAGTGAAAAGATATGCACAAGCAAACTATCCAAAGGAGTCATTTTGACTCCATTAGGCATTCTAGTGTTAAAACATTTTTGTACAATTCTTTCTCTTCACAGATAATGTTGTAGAAAATCACAAAATTGAAATCAGAATAATTTGCAAAAGAGCAAAAAAAGTTTGTTGACAAACTTTTCGAATTGGTGACTCAATAACAAAATTTTGCGAAACTTAAGCCTGTATTTACAAAAATATTTGTGCTTCTGTCTAGAAAGGCCGCGGTGTCGAAAACGACACCGGAGATTATTGAAATCGCAGTTTCACCCTGATGCTTTTAAGATAAATTGTTGTGATTTCTGGACAATTATTTCTTTTGGATACTTAAGAGCAAACAACATTTGATTGAAAATTTTTTTTTGTTTTAGCATGGGTACGGCCGCGGTGTCGAAAACTACATCTTGTTTTATACAGGTTATATTCTGTCAGTATTACAAAATTGAATTCTTCGGTCTCAACTAAAGATATCACAAATGCTGACCAACTAAATCCGCGATTTTGTTTAAATAGAGTCTGTTTTGTCGCGTAATTTAGTTCATCCGCAGCAGCTTTATTTAGGGGAGAAAAGCTATGACTGCTGACCACTTGCTGGTAACTAAAGATTAGTTGTTGCCTCTGTGGCGTTATCATTACTTTGCTAGTCTTAAATACATAGGAATGAGATGCTAATACAGAAAAAATTGGTACAGTGTTGATGCAGATTTGAATCGCGAAGAATATTCTGGGAATGATATGAGCGGTGGAAGTGAAGACAATGATAATTTTACTTTTCCCGTGACACCCGAATCTGACCCAACTGATTTTTTGGATTCTAGTGGAAAAGAAAGCAAAGGGCCACCAAACGCAGGTGTGTTTATTGTTCATAATATTTATTACTATATATATTTCTAGTGATGTATGGTACTGCCAAATTTCAATTTAAATGATTTGCCTTCTGATATTTTTTGATATTGCTACAAGGTCTGGTACAACCTGGAAGCCGCTCACAAGCACAAGAGTTGGGCGGTCACCACAGGCTGCTGGTTTCAAAGCGTCTGCAGATCTTACCAATGCTGTAAAAAACAGGGCTTCAAATTCTCCGCATGCAGCATGAAAGATGTTTATAGATGAGCTCATGCTAAAAAAATTTCTAAACTGCACCGTTACTGATGACCAAAGTCACAAAGCAGCTAGGTTCATCACCATAGAAATGCTGGAAGCACTCTCAGCTTTAAAATATGCTTGGGGTATATATGACAAAGAGTACAGTAGCTTACTCACTTTCTTTGGAGTAAGATTTGTGGCTCAACCATTTTCAAAGACACAATGTCTAAATTTGCTTGTAAAGAAATTAGAAAGTTACTGCGATTCGATATCAAGAGCACATGATCTAGTCACATTTGGAATGACAGGTTCATCCACATCCGAGACATTTTTAACAGATTTGCGATGAACTGCAGAAAAGTGTAAGCACTATCTTTTAGCCTGACCACTGATAAAGAGCTTTTGCCCATAAAGAGTCGCTGTCATTTCATTGTTTGTATGTCAAACAAGTCAGATGAGTTTGACATAAAATTCTGGATGCCAACTGAAGTCAATCCAAAATACGTCGTAAAAACCATACCATATTTGGGAGCCCAAGAAAAACAATCCAAGGACGGTCCTTTAGTAGAAAGTGTGGTGATGAAGATCACGGAACCAGTGCAGAACAAAGGGTACAATGCAACAACGGACAACTTTTTTTACCTCATTTGAACTAGTAAAAAGCTTCAAGAGAAGGGAACGTCAATAGTAAGGAAAGTTTGTCCAACAGTAAACATTTGCTCAAGGAAATTACTGGTCCTGCAGAAGGTGGAAAATAAGGCAGCAAATTGTACAATGAAAAGCATTGCAAATGTATGTTTGTAAATTATCAATGTAAAGAGAAGAAGTCCGTATGCTTCCTATCAATCATGCGTGCATCTCCTTCGGTTTCAGGTGGAGAAAAAAAGAAACCGGAGTTGTTCTATTGTATAACCAAAACAAGGTCACAGTCGACGTTGTTGATCAAATGATTAAAATGTATTCAACAAGGTGCGCGACAAGACGTTGGCCTGTTGTCGTATGGTGCAATGTTTTAAACTTGGCAGCTCAAAATAGTTGAATAATTTACAAAAAATCAACTGGAAAGAAAATAAGTCAAAAACAGTTCATACTCGAGGTAGTAGAGGGATTGAGATCACAAGGCACATAAGCTCGAAATCCAACGCATGCCCCACTACCAGCAGTTTTCGAAAGCAACCAAAAATCATTTACCAACTAACGGAAGAAGTGTCATGGTAAGAAGTGCACCAACGCTACTGTAGCCACATGTAAGGTCTGTACCAAACCAATCCGTGGAAAACGTGCTAAGGAGCAAAGTAGAGTTGTGCAGTTTGTTTACACAAGCTGTAGTTCGTGACCAAAACATACCATAGGACACAAATATGGAATTTTTTTAGATGCTTTCGTCAATTCACACATTTACTGAATACGACCACTAAATAGTGAGACAATTTTTTGAATTAGCCCTGATTGCTGTCGAAGCACTGTGTAATTTGTTTGAATACATGCAAAATATTGTAAAGTTCCCCTGAAAAAATAAAAATTTTTCCTTTCGTTTTTGTAAATAAAGCAAGTTTGTTGTTAACTTGTTTTTCAAGTTTTACTACTTGATCGGTGATGAAACTAGTATGCAATAAATTTAAACTTAAAAAAAATGTAAAGGTACTGCGAGTGTTATATCGGCGGGCAAAAAGATCTTATAGCTCTTTTTATTCAAGAATACCTCAAAAATTAAGCTTTTCATTCAAATCAAATTCGGTACGTGTCATGAGCGGGTAGTGTTGGTCAAGTGGGGAAATTTTCAATCAAGAATATTCATAAAAACAGGAATAATGAGGAAAAGCAAAGTTTAGGTCAAAATATGCAATGCCAGAGATTATTTTTTAAAGGAGAGCTTAAATTTGCTATTCTATCACTCTGCCCAACCTTACATGGTCGCTGAAAGTTCGATCACAACTGAAAAAAAAGAAATTAGTCACCTAGGCGAGCGTTGAGCCCACGATCATTAGCATGTAAACCAAGTGCCCATTTAAGTGCGCTACGGAGTCTCACGTCGATATCGCTGCATAGCTGGAAAATTTCACGGAGGATTTATGCCAGGAGAACAGAAGAGTTCACAGAGCAGAAACTGAAGGACAGAAAAAAGGAAAGTGGGATGAAATATCAGTTGCCGAAATTTGTTAATCCATATCATCTTCCTGGAAAAAGAGACCTCGATTGGTTGATTCCGAGGATGGAGGCCATATTGACTATCTTCTCAATTAAAGTTGTGTTAAGTAAATTTTAAGTTAACATCTGCCCAGTAGGAAAAATATTTAAACATCGATGATAAGATATCCATGAATAATCAAGTGGCGGTGTATGAAGTACGAGGAGGATGCAGAGATGTTTGTTCGAGATATGCTGCGAAATAAGACCAGCAATACTTAAATTAAAAAGACAAACACAAGGTTAAAGTTGATATATTTCAAGGATATACCCATGGCAATCTTGAGATCATTCAAGGATACATCAATGGCAATTCCCCAAGCTTTCTTTGATTTATGATGATTCCAACGAAATTCTTGAAATGTATTCTTGGCAAACTGGGTTTATTGGTGGATTTTTCCACGATACAATGGCATACATTCACGCCTTGAACTAGACTTTTCCTTGGCCGTTGCCATAATGTTTGCGAAACATTTATTAAAAGACTCTAGCTTCTCATTGGTCACCAACTGCACTGAACAGACCTGATAGGTCGAAACAGTGTCACTGTTTGCAGTTTGCTAAGTGAATCGGTAGCCTCTTGCATAAATTATAAACAATCGCAATGATTTACTCCGTCACGTACTGTAAGCAAAGAGAAATGTAATTTCGATAACGAAATTTATTCGCAATACATTGCAGTAGTAACACTAATAACGAAGACCCTGCCAAAAATGACATATACTTTGAAATATACTCTGTCTATACCATTATGCAGTCTTAATAAAAACGGCCAAGTACTGGTGTTAAAAAAAATTATTGGACAGAATATTGAAGAGGGTCTAATGGGTACCAAGCATTGACGGCCACTTTGACAGTGCTATGATGGTCCGTTTTTTAAATGGTCAAAAAGATCCAACTGCTTTCACGGGCACATTACTACAGTTTTAATGTGAAATGTCATCATTCACAAATTACAAGTTGCTCTCTTTAGGTTCTTGTTTTTTTGTTCTTCATTTTTTTGAAGAAAAATTTCGAAAAAGCAGGAATTAATCACAAACACCTCTTTTTGCTTGCTTTCTACCGCAAAGTGAAAATAAGCATGATTTAGTATTTCGTGAATGTCTCTATTTCTTTGCAAACGGACCAATATATGAAACCATCATATACTCATTGTTAGGTGTCAACTTTAGATTTCTAAGCCACACTGTTTTGGAGTTAGCCACGACTGATCTAACATAATCGAAAACACAAGATGCCTACACGGTCTAGTCAAGATAAGTCATTGAAATAAGATTTCAAATTTGGAAAAAAACTTTTCTGAAACAACTATGAGAATTAACGCATTTGGAAAAATAAGAAACAGGCTAAGTAATCTCTGACCACCACCAAATAACAAACTAGTACCAAGAAAAGAGGAGCCAAAAAACATTTCAAACAACAAAATATTAAATTGCTGCCAATTAGTTACTTTTCAGTTTTGATCATACGAGGGTGTTTCAGTAAAAATGTCCCAGTTCTAGCTTACTCCATCTTTGCAACCCCAGACCGTCCATGAAGAAAACATGAATCAAATGAAAGGGAGGAGGACATAGTATCTTAAAAAATTGATATTATCGTAACGAGGAAACCGAGCATATTTCTGCGAAATCACAGCTAAGATTACTCTCGTTAGCTAATACAGGTTTTTTTAAGAAGATGAATGCAGTTTTGCACTTGGCACAAATATCTTTTTGCACTTAGAGCAGTAATCTCACAACGCCCGACGCACGTAGAGCCAAAACTGCAGATTCAGTGTAGCTGAACTGCTGCACACAGAAAGACTTTCATTGCGTGCTTGTCATCTTGGGTCCATAACAAAGACATATACATATATATAAGCTCTGTGTTAATTGTTGAGACTATGTGTACCTTATGACATCGACTTCTTAAAATGCAATTTTCTTCTAAAAATACAGGAAAAGAAAAATCACTTGTTGCGCGGGTGGATACGAAACCGCAATTGATTTTGTGCTTATGGTTGAAAAATACAAAAAGTATGTAAGAGATGTGAACGTGATTCCATGGGAACTTCACCATAGGCTGGTGGTTGTAGGTCTAAATAAAAAGGTTCGAAAAAAGAATGTGAGAAAGAAATGGACATCAAGAAAAAGGATGTGGAAGTTGAGTGAAAATCAAAAGAGATTCAAAAAAGAGTTAAAAAAACTAGTAACAACAGACTCTGATTCGTGGAAAACTTCAAGGATAGTGTTCTTAAGGCGTGTGATGAAATATGTGGAAAGAAGAAGTCAAGGTGAGATCGAGGGACATGTGGTAATGGAATGAGGAGGTAAAGGATACCGTAGCAAGAAAGAAGGCAGCATTTAAAGTGTTTTGCAGATTCTCATCAAAAGAAAATAAGGCCCAATACATACGTTTAAATAATCAAACGTAGAAATTTGCTTATAGAGCTTTGAGAAAGAAAGCCAAACCTGAATAATTTATATTAGAATTCCAGCAGTGTTTTCTGCTTCCTGGGAAGAATGAAAAAGAAACAGAAGAATCTTGAAGGAGGAAGATGCTCAAGAAGAAGAGACGGGCGTTTGAGTTTTATTGAAAAAGACAGGACAAAAATATGGAAGGAGCACTTGGAAAAATCATAAAGAGAACGAATGGAACCAGATGGCGGAAACTCATGTAATAGAAGGACCAGTAGAAAAAGTCACTTGCAATGAAATTATGGAAGTAATGCAATGGATGAAATCAGGAAAAGCAACTGGACCATCTCAAGTAAGTGTGTAGATGATAGTTGCGAATGGAGAAATTGGGGTTAAAATGATTATTAAACTGTGGCAGCACGTATTGAATGGTAGAGGAATACCTGATGAGTGTAAAACTAGTGTAAGTTTGCTTATCTTTAAAAGGAAAAATGATGTGATGAGTTGTGAATCATACAGAGGAGTGAAACTGCTAGAGCATGCCATGAAAATTGTGAAAAGGCTACCAGAGAGGCAAATACGAACGTTGATTGGTTTGGATTTATGCCAGGAAAAGGAAAGTGGATGCAATATTCATTGTAAGGAGAATACAGGAGGAATATCAAAAAAAGAACAAGAAATTGTATATGTGCTTTGTTGACATCAAAAAGGGTTTTGATGGAGTTCCAAAAAAGGTCATAGAATGAGCCATGAGAAAGAAGGGTTTATCAGAAGTAATGGTTCGAACAGTTATGACCTTGTGTGGTGTGTCAAGACAAGAGTTAAGGTGGGATCTGCGCATTCAGAAGAATTCGAAGTAGATATTGGTGTACAACAAAGATTTGTACTGCGTCACTATTGTTTACAGTAGTTGTGGACGTTATTCCTGAAAAAGCAAGATGGGGTGTGATTAATAAATTACTATATCCAGATGATCTTGTTCTCATGATTAAAATTATAAAAGTCTTAAAAGAAAGCTTTTGGAATTGAAAAGATGCAATGGAAAGTAAGGGTTTGAAGTCAACATCAGAAAAACAAAACTAATGTTAAGCAGATCGGAAGGAGAACTGTTCAAAAGCAAGTTAGATTCATGTAAAGTTTGCGGGAGGAGAGTCATAGCCAACTCAGTGTTGTGCACAAAATGAGGAAACTGGGTTTATCGCAAATGTGCAAAAATAAAAAGAGTTACCGCTAGGTTGGCAACGCTTTTTGTTTGCTCGAGATGTAGAAAAATTATGGAAGAAACGGTAATTTTGATCGAGAAGTTTTGCGATGACGTGGAGACAGTGAATGAATTTTGTTATTTGGGAGACTGAGTAAGTGCAAGTGGTGGTTGTGAAGCGGCAGTACAGCGAAAGTAAGAATTGGTTAGGTAAGATTCAGGGAATGAGGAGAGTTGTTCTTGGAAATAGATTTCCTCTGTGGATCAAAGGTAAAGTTTATAGCTGTTGCGTAAGATCAGCAATACTGGACGGAAGCGAGACATGGTTTTTAAAAGTAAATAAAAAGCAATATTAAGGAGAACGGTAACAGCTATGATGAGAGCCGTGTGCCGTCGGAAATTTGTAGACAGAAAAATAGCTGAAAAAAAGATGGATATGTTGGGGTGGGAAGAAACGGTTGATGCGTTAGCAACAGCAAATGAAGTTAGATGGTATGGACACCTGCTGAAGGATCATTACAGCGTTTTCTGAGTTTCTCTATATTTTGAAGTGAGTGGCTAGAGAAACCGAGGACAACCAAAGGAGGACTTGAATCAAACAAGTAAAAGAGGAGGAGAAAAAAAAGATTGGTTTTAACAAGGAGGATGCCCAAAATCAAGCAAAGTGGAAAGACAGAGTTCGAACAATTGCAGAAGAAATGTGTTGCATCCGGCCGTCTCCGCTAAGGGGACAATGCAAAAAAAACTGAACCGTTATTATCTCTTCGTTTCATATTGCTTTATACTTTGGGAGTTTGTGAGCGTCACGAATAAGTAAATTTGCGCTGCAAAAATAGTTTTTGTATATGTATAGTTGCTGTAATCTGTTGTTTTACTTTGCCGTCATTATTTTATTTGTAAATCTGAATTGTCTGAAGCCCTACTTGCTAAACTGTTTTTGAAAACAGACCTTTTTTCTTTCTCATTTAGATTTGTAACTCACACACCGCTTCTTACCTCACAATGGTTGAGCACGTGACTAAGTTCCAATTTGTTCTAGTGACTCTTGTTTCTTCTCAAAGATTTCTTTTTCCTTTTTTATTGCCGATCACGTAATTTATTAGCAGGTTTTTCTTTTCTGTATCACGTGATGCTCTAGCATTTTCTGGAAGACTCGTCTCAGTATATGTAAGGCGGCGAGATTTTTACAATTTAGAGTGGTACAATAGTAGAGAAAAGAAGTGCATTGATCTGTGGTGATTTATTGTGGATTTTTTATTAATGTGACTAGCGGTTAATTTAGTAGATTTAGTTTTTGGTTGGGTCTGATTGTTATATTAAAGCGCATTGTTTTTTTTTGGTAATCGCCGAATGAAGGAGTTTAAAGTATTAAAGTATTTTTGAATATATTTTTTCTGTTCTTGTTCGAGAAGTGTGTGGGTTAAAGTATCTTAGTGGAAGCCAATCTTTTCCTGGCTATTAAGTTGCAACCAGACTTAGTTATTCGAGCGATACTACAAGTCAACTCAATTTTAAGAAGTAAATTATAGTTGAAATAGAATCAAAAAATTTCTATTGCACGCGACAGTGATAGATATGAAAGTTTAAGTTGAGACATTCTTTTTGAATCATCTTCTACACTATTTCACGATCAATTTTGCACTACAACGTTTTACCAAACCCAAAAAATGTTTTGTAGTTAAACTACAAGGAAATATAAAGCAATCACTTAGGAACTGCACTCTTCTGATTACAATAAAACACATGAACAGCAAAATTTTTTGAAAAGATCATTGCTCAGTACACAAAAAGAGTTGTTATAAGTGGAAAAGAACTTGTTGAAAGACAGCACACTAAAAATGAACTACAGTACTGAAATTAGGTGTTCTTAAACCAAAAAAGATGCAAGGTTTCCAAGAAAGGCGCAAAATCTGGTAGTTTTTTCATTCAGATGGAGACAATATGCTGCGGCAGTTGCACAATGAACAACATGAAAAGCGACGTACCGGCTGAATATATCTTAATGTTTGGTCCCCCTTCACAATTTCTTTGCTTGTACAAATCGGGATGCACTCCTCTGGAGGGGCACAAGTTGTGATAATCACATCAATGGGTATGCTGCCCAAAAAGTTTAGAAATCCGTTACTTACTTCAACAGAAACAGCTTCATCAGTTGAACCGCTGCTCCCTTTAGAAACATTATTAATGTTGTTGGTTAAGTCCTTGTTATGGCGTTTATTCCGTCCCCCTGACCAATTGCCAGTTTGGCACAGCACTGTGGCACGCTATAACAAGCATTCTAAAAAATACAAAAATATTAACATTGACATATCGTAAAGACACGTTCAGCTAGGTAATAAAGATTGCTTTGTCTTTGACTCGATAATAAAATTTAGCGATATCTTTCAGCCTTTGGAAAAGAGAGGATTTCTACACCTAGGCCTACTCAGAATACTGTGGCGCATTCACTGCTATAGCCACAACTGCTTGCTGTTTGCATTTATTTAGAGTAGATCGGAGACTCTTTCATGCACTGCCTGTGGACATTTAGCAACAGAGGCTTGGGCAATTCCTGCTTTACCAGCTTCAGTTTGATTAAATGAGAAAAACCATCTTGACTGGTTAATGCTATTTGACTTCTCTTGGAAATGAAACACAAGGCCCAATAAAGTTAATCATTTTCCAATATCTGGGTCTCAAATCAAGAAACATAATCTGTAGAGGGATCTCTTAAGTAGCACGGAATATATGCAGTAGATTCACGTCAATCAGCAAGAGATTGATTTCATAAATAAGTCGAAAGTTTTACTGTTTGTAGTCCATCAAAACATAAACTAATTACATCCGTTCCTTGCCGTAGCAAGAAGGCCAGGCCAGTGTTGGGAAAAATTCTTACCTTCCAAAGCACTGAAAGTGGTGCTGTCTCTAAATGACTTTTTTGCTTTCTTTTATCCTCCTTCCATGCCTGTCCAAGAATACTACTTTGCTAGTTCTCTGGTTATGAAAGCTTTGAGGAAAGCTCTTACCGTTTCTCGAAGTTCTTTGTGATCAATTTTTTTCCCAAATATTCGAAGATCTATAAAAAGGTTTAAATTAAAGTACAGTGAGTTGGAGAATATATTTCGTAACTTTCTTCCATCTTCCTAAAATCGTTTATGATTTCACGATTATTTGGATTCTAGACTACCTGGCATACCTAATGTAGCTATACAATAGATCATTTTGGCTAGTTGGTCCTATAACCCATCAGGTGAAACTTTTTTAAATTTGCAAATGCAGACACATTTGGTCCTATATACCCGTGTTATTGTGTCTAGAAATGTGCCAGATATCCGACAAAACAGAAAGAATTGTTTGAACATGATTAGTTGTAATAGCGTAATCGACATGTTTAACATACGTTTTTTTTATAAGCACACCAACTGTAGGAGGTATGGTCCGCTTGCGCTTAGCTATTCAGCATCACAATGCGCTCGCTAACTGGGAGCAACAACTTCTTAACTGATGTGATTGTTGCAGAAAAATCTTTCAGTTCTTGACCTTGCTGGTAAAACACTTTTTCAATTCATAATATGCTACTGCGAATACCGAGCAGAAGAAGACTGGTGCTCAAAGCTGTTTTCTTACGCACTTTTTTTCACGCTTGTTTTGACGGTATTGAGTTTGAGCCAACAAGGTGAAACCTAAAGAAAAAAATACAGTAAAACACTTTAATAAAGATTGAAAGTACTTGACAACTGAAGCATTTACCCGGTACCTGTAAGCTAAATACAAGAGAGCTGGCTTGGTTCGCTGGCTTGCTGAATTATAAGGGCTGGCTTGCTGAATTATTCCATCATTTAGGAAGATTACTCATTTACATAGAACGGAGTTGAATAACAGATTGTTTTGAACACCCAAAAAATAAATACTTTTTTCAACAATTCTGTACAAATGAAGAGTGGCTCTTTCCAGAGGACGTCCTGGTTCCTCTGAGGCGTTTTTGCCATATTGTTTCGGGGAATTACTAGTAAATGATGAGCATTCACCAGTGGATGTTTCAACTGATGAAAAGGAAAAAACTTTTCCATAAGCGTCATAGAAGCAGCCTTCAAAGGTTTCTTAAATAACGATCGGTTAGTTTAACTACTATGGTAAATAATGGTATGGTATAATACAGCTATAGATTTATTGCAATGGGACAGGCCATTAAAGCTGCCCACCTGGCAATTATAAAATGTATACCACTTAAGGGTATTACCAACAATGGCCTGTTGACACGGTGGATTAATGACGGAATGGCAGTTATTCTGACGGGACAAAACTGTCTCATTAGTTACCCACGTTTTCCAGGCTAAATTGGATCTTCTTGCTTGCTACGGGTTTGGTACAAGTTTTTCTAATGGTTGCGCCACCATCTAATTGAAAGATTTAACCCCATTTATCCAGATTAATTTTAATGATCACTAAACATATGCCAGTGTGAGGCATATGTGAAATGTGCATGTTGGCTCATGACAATGAGCGTTTAACACTGGAAATAACAGAGATTTAGCACTTCCTAGAAGTACCGAGTGGGATCAGATTCACGCTTCCTTTTAATGACGATTTTTACATATTTTTTTATTGTGGTTAAATCAACTGTAGACTCAATGGACATGGGGCATTTATTTTATGAATAAGTCAGACTTAGGTTTGACTCCCAAGTGAGACAAATTTCGAAAATTTTGGCAAAGCTTTATTGCATGCATAACTACCACAAATACGACAAAACACATCATGACCAATACTTATTGGCAGCAAACCCTACAATAAATGAGTTTTTTGTATTTTCCAATGTATTTACCACAAACAAGCTTAGAGCAACAGCTGCATGTTTCACGTGTTTTGTTGGGGCAGCTTTTGCTTTGGCTGTGCTTTTGTTTGTGGCTTTTTCGCATACTGCTGTTGATGTGACTGGACTGGTGTGAGTTAGCTTTTCTTTCTTAACCAAACCTCAAACGAAGCTCTTCGGATAACCGCCAAGGATACCTTCGCCGTGAGATTTTTAACCCGACAACCAACTTATATAAAATGTGGGCATTGATTGCAGCCAAATCTAATACGTTGTAAAAAAATTGTACCGGCTACCTGCGAGATGCTGCATTCACAATGTACTTTCTGGCCATTTGGTCGAGGATATCAACTCCAAATTTTGTGGAGTTATAAAATTTTACGGTTTCAGGCTTAGATTTTCAGTTGTTACCTGTATCAACAGCAGCATGTATTGTACTAAGCAACAAAAAGTTTTTTGTAGTTTTCGCTTGATAAACAGTCAAATGCAGCCATCGTGTTTGAAAATTTTTGTTGCGTAGAGATTCTCCTTCATTACTGTATAGTTGAACACAAAAATTGCAACAACGCTTTTGGTGACAGACTTGTATGGCTGGATAGTGTGCATCAAATCTTTGCTGAAACGCAAACAGCATTTGCTAACACAACAGAAGCGCAAATTACAGTATTTAGCACTCTATTGTTCTTACAACAAAGGAGCACTTTGCATTTCAACAAAAGATTAAAGATCCCATCAAACAAAAACAATAGTCTCCTGCAGATATCACTGCAGTAGAATCATTTCAAAAACTTTGTTGAGACAAAAACGTTAATTGAGAGTGTTTTTGCAAGACAATTGTGTTCACAGCAAACATAGAAAATCATGTGGGTCAAAATGACCCTTGCTGGTACTTATAGGTATATCACCACACATAAGCTAACTCAAAACATATTTTTTTCTGAAAATGCCATTAGCATGTTCAACAACTAAATTTAGGAAAAGCCAGGAAGTTTTACGTTTCTATTGGAACTAATTTTGCAGATATACACAAATCACTTAAAGCTATGGGTCAAAATGACCCCTATGGTACTTCCAGTGTTAAATAATATATAAATTTAAGGAACACATTCTGTAGAAATAACTCTAACAATCTATCAAATCTTATGAGATATCAACATAATTAACAACACATTTGAAAATCTAACAAAAAGGTAAAATCAAAATCCATCAATTATCTACATTATATATACTACTAGCCGGCTCTGCCTACGTCACCCGGCAGGACCCCCATCCGTAAGAACGGGTCAAAAATATCGGTTCAGTTGGTGGCGCCTGCTTTACCTGTCGTGCACTTGTGAGCACAGAAACCATAAAATTCTGCTTTTGTGCACATCCATAATTATTCGTACTCCTAATGGTGACCATCTTATACTCTTAGTCTAGAATGGTAATAATCTTGCCTCAAACTACCATTAATACTTTAAATAAATGTGAATGGTAGGGGTTGAAACACAGTCAAAAATAATGGTAGCGGCGAAATGATGTTTTGTTTTCGAAATGACGGTAGCGGCGAAATGATATAATTGTTTTCACAATAAGGAATTAAACATTTAGTGGTAAGCCTATTTTACGATTTGGTGCTTCCCCTTTCCAATTTATATTTGTGGTATCAAGTTCTTTGGCTGTGCTATTTGCCTTATTTCTGGCGTAGCGACAAAAGCGTCTATGCCTTTGCCCAAATTTATTTACCATATTGTAGTGGCAGCTCATCATACCAAGTTATTTTCAAACAAACATTTTCTCAAAATTAGGTTGTACAAATTGCAAGAGTTATGGTTTTATTGTAATTTTGGGATGTTATTTCACTGCTTGATATAGCTCGTAGATATAGTTAATTGAACAGGCAGCATACCAGCAACCGGAAAAATCCTTCCTTTATGCAGCGCGTCCGAAAATTTACTGCGCGGTATGGCTACATAAAAATTTAATGTATTTACAGAAAGGTTTATTAGAAAATAGTTACACAATACAATTTTTATCTATTAAAGGCAACATGGGTTTACAATACTACAGTTTGTTTAAAGGAAATGCTGGGAATAATCTCCATTAAAATTAAGACATTTTTGCACTCGACGCTGCATATTATTCAACACATCTTGAAGGATGTCGGGTGTTATCTGTTGGATGCATTAGATATTTGCTGTCTTTAACTCTTCCAGATTGTGAGGATTATTCTCATACACTCACTTTTTAGTGCATCTCAAAGATGATAATCCAAAGGAGTCAAATCCGGAGATCTAGCAGGCCAAATTCCACGTAAAATTATGCGATAAGCAAAGATGCTTTCCGAAAAGTTTAGTGATGTACGAGTAGTATGTGCAGTTGCTCCTTCTTGTCGGAACCATGCTTATTCCAGCTTAGTCTCATTTAACTAACTTACAAATGGTTACAAAATATGAGTTGGGTAAACGTTCGGTAATATCATAATAACTAACTTCTTTTCATATTAGCCCCTAAATATTGCGTCACAAAACCAGCCGTTGTTAAAGCTATTTTCTGCTGCACAGTAACTTTTCGTACACCCTGTAGTATATGTCGGCGTCGCCCGCAGAACTCCCATCAGTAACGTCTAGATTGAGAATGTCGGTTCAGCCAGTCAAGCCTGTTTCACCCATCGGGGAGTCGAGTGAACAGTAACAAAAATTTTATGTTTCTGCACATAAGATTTTCACGATTTTTTGTGCTCTTTTTCCTAATAGAATTTTTGATTTCTAGGTCCTGGCTATGCCTTAGGTCTATGTCCTTTGTTTATTGCTCTAAACCTTGAAGCAATTTTCTTTACAATTGGGTGAAGCCGATTAATTTAATATTATTAGCCTCAACAGTACTAATGGCTGCTATTGTAATAACGTAACTGTAAGTGCATAACTTCAGGTTAGTTTGCTCTTTTCCTGGTAGCGTTTATGCCTAAACCAAACAGCATGCATGCAGCCTCAAGCTTTAGGTCGTACAAATAGCCATTCAGCTACAAAAAATTGTAAATAGTGGTCCTAATATTTAATAAGCTATTCTTGAAAATACATATGTCAATTACTTTGACACCTCTCCTACCCATAACTTTAAAATTTTACTTCCGCGCACTTCACAAAATGAACAAATAAAAATTTTTTTGGAATCGTAGGCTCTTTCAATTGCGAGCAAATATAGTTGCTACGCACCAAACAGAGCAAGTAAGATGTATCCAGGAACCCCAGAAACTTTTGGAAATTAATACAGGCTATGCACAACCCTCTGCAATGTTTTTTTTAAAGCTTAATCAATTTCCTTTAAAAAACGGTACTTTTGATTTTGGAACGATAATCGCCTATGTCAACAACAAGTAAACTTTTTGTTACTGTTCTCACAAATATTATTTGGGTAAAACCGGCTGAACCGATATTGTTTAACTCAACAGTATCAATAGGAGCGCTGCTATTGTCACAGCCTTATAGCGAGTGCTTGATTTCGGGTTAGTTTGATCTTTGCCTGGTTGCGTTTACGTCAGGACCGAGCAAAATGCGCCCTGCCAGAGGCGTTAGCTGTTACAATTATCTCTACAGTTACAAAAAAGTCGGATGTTGTGAGCTTAATGTTTAATACCTTAATCCTCAAAATATATATCAATGCCTTTGGCGCTCTTTTACAATGAAAAAGAATGTTCAAAGAAAAATGAATTTAAAATTTTCAAAATCGAGAACAAACAAAAATCTAAGTACAACAATTACCGGCCCAGACAAGCTCTGAACCTGAAACCCGTAGAATCGTTCAACCCAAAAGTCAAAACAGCAACTACAATCACGAGATTTTTGTCCAATCGGCTTCAAACAACAACAACAGATCATTACTAAATTAACTGCAAGCAACAACAGTCATGATAGCATTGCCCAATCTTCTACAAGTAACAGCAGTCGCGAAACTATTTCGTAATCAACTGCAATCAATTTCACGGGACCAATACAAATCAGCTTTCTACGCAACTAATTTATCAAAAGACATGACCATTAGTATGAAGTCAGAGGTCATCAACCAAATTTCAAAACAACTCACAGCAATTACTTTAACAACAACATTGGCAGCTGTACCCAGACCAACAATGGAATCTTCAGTTGGAAAAGTCTCAAACATCAATTGAAGATAAATAACTATAGAAATAAAGATTTGAAAACAACAGGACACGTGGGAACTATAAAAGTAACAGATCATATTCGATCTCAGAAAAAATATCCCCAATAAAAAGATCCCAAGCTTAGGCAATTCAGACGAATCAGACCCATAGAAAGGCTTGTTTGCAGTTCTTGACACCCCTAATGATACTTGTTACACCAAAATGTTTAATGAAATGTTTGTAGAGTACTATCACTATCAAATTAAAAAACGTGAGAGTGTGCCCTTTAATTATAGTAGTAAATTACGATATTACAAATGTAATCGTATTTGGATATTGATAGACCATAAATTACCGAATTATCAATGCGATCAGTGTGACATAATAGCTTTCCAATGTCCTATATGTAAAACCTGTAATACAAATTCAGATGAGACCAGAATTTAATGTTCCTCCTGTAATATTTATCTCCAACAGCTGGACGTGCAGATATTATTATTACCATAAAACTTATTCTAGATCATACCCATTAACAATATAGGCTAATGACTGGTCGACTGATCAAGCCAAATTTAATTTATCCACTCAGAACAGTTGTTACCAGGCTGGAACTACTATTTTGTTAAACCATCCCAGTCTCAAATTTGGACCTACCAGAATAGACCGTGATGGGTGGGTGATAGCTGTAGAAATAAGACATCAAAATTTTTAGATTAACCTCATTGACATATATAATCTTACGACCTCCTGTCCCTTATCTTGGCGAGATGAATTTTTTGAAAATTTGTGCCAGTACATCAAACCCAACATCCCCAATATTATTGGATTTTAGCACTTGAAGGACGGAGGGCGTCAATTGACGTAAATCGTTTCTAGCTTTTGCCAAACAGGTTAACGCTTTTATATTACTTGACTAAATTCCTTGCCTTTTAATATTATCACGTAAACAGTAATGGGTAGCAATTACATGATATTAACTCTCCCAGGAGAGAAGTTGAACATATGACTAGGCTACCTAGAAAGACGGTGCGCGTCAATTAACGCGCTATGATTCGAAAAATACGATCAATTCGTAAATTCTCACTCTGTATATAAGTCTATCGTTTTTCATTTTGTGCCTGAAATAAACTGCTTGTTTGCCATTTCTCTCTCTTTCATTGTTTTAGCATTTAGAATGTGCCACATTAAGTTTTATTATAAAAGGATGTTGGGGGAAACAAACACTGCAATACTGTAGTCGGACTTTTTCTCGTCAGCATCTCGTCATTACGCCTCGCTTCTTATCAGTTTGGAGCACAGTGTGTGAAATTGTGATGTTATTCTCAAAAATCCAAACGCTTGCAGTAGCCTGAAAGAAATACTGTAGCTCAGTAAAGCTCACCATGTTTTTGTATAAGTTGCCTTTAATAATCATGTTTACACTTTTAATTTTCAAGAAGAGTACGAGCAAATATTTAGGCAATCACACTTTTGCTACAGCAGTTTTAGAGACAATGAAAGGAGACTAATTACATTTTTTGTGTAATTATGATATATATTTTTAGGTGCAGTCGTATTTTGAATATTTTGGCTTTTGTGAGCTAACAATCGAAATGTTGAGAAGAGTGGCTGGATTACAAGCACTCGAAATGATACAAGCTCTTCCATCAGATTCCTCTGTTGGAGAGTTTTCAGACAATGAAGAATATGAAGCTGTAAATGCAGCAGAGGCAGTGGCTGAGCTTGCAGCAGAGTATTCTCATTCTGAAGACGAAGAAACTGTTTTAGAACTCCCTCGCCCTTTGGGGAGCGAAGAAATAATAGGGCAGTCTCATGAAGAAAACGAATCCGCTGACAGTACTGATGCAGATGCACCACAGCTCATTCGAAGTAAGAATGGATTACTTTGAATGTTGGCTGCCACATCTCAATGTGTGCAAGGTCACCTGCAACAGCAAAACATAATGAATTTTTGCTTCGGCCTAACTTCCTACGCTGCACATCGCATTTAACAAAGCAGTGTAATTTCTTCCTTTAGAATTCACTTCAATGAGCTCATTTTGAGACATATTAGAAATGTACGATAACTGAAGTCCAGCGGGTCACTGGATATGACAAGTGGTCTGTCGGTTTGGATGAACTGGACAAATTTATTGGCCTAGTTATTGCTCGAGGCGTTTTAGGTGGTCGCACCTTGCCTATAAAAAGTATGTGGAGTGCTACCTGGGGGTGCACTTTGTTCAGCAAAACTATGCTACGTGATAGATTTTTGGAAATAATGAAGTACATTCGATTTGACCTAAAAACCAAAAGAAGACTAAATCTAGTGCAAGATAAATTTTGTTTAGCATCGTCCTGTGGAATCCGTTTAATAAAAATTTCCAGAAGTCATACATTCCTGACTAAAACAATGCTGTTGTCAAACAGCTGCTACTACGCAAAAGCTCGTTGCAAATTTATTTAGTATATGGCAAACAAACCAGACAAGTTTGATTTGAAATTCTGGATGGCTATGGATGTCGAAACAAAATATTTATTCAACGGATTTTTTATTTGGGAAAAGCTGAGTCCAGACTTGACGACGTGAGTTTGCCAACTAATGCAGTCATGATACTGATGATTCCATTATTGGTAGAAGCAACAACGTCACTTGTGACAACTATTTTACGTCACTGGATGTTTCGTTACGCCTTGCGCAAGAGAGACGCAGTTTAGTTGGTACGGTTCTTTGGAATCGAAGAAAAGTGCCGGAAGTTTTGAAACCAACAAGGCCGCTGCTCAAAATTGTAGTTTTGAAACCAACCTGGTCAACTGCTGTGACTATAACGACATACCAGTACGAGAGGTCTAAAAAACACATAAGGATGAAGAGTACTCAAAAACCGTTAGTCGTTTGAGAACTCTTCATCCTTATGTTACAATCCCAGAAGAAAGCAATCCTAAAAAAAGCCGGACACCATCCTGTTTTACAATAGCATTAAATATGGAGTTAATGTGCTGGATCAAATGTCTCGATGTTATTCTGTGAAAGCAGCTAGCAGGCGGTGGCCCATGCATGTGCTTTACAACGTTTTGGATTTAGCTCTCATCAACAGCTGAATGTTTTATAAATAGGTGACAAAGTCCAGTATCAGTCGTCGTGATTTTATCCAGCAGGTGAGGGAAGAGCTTACTGCCGAGTTTGCCAGGAAATTTGTTCCAGCCATAGGACGGTCCAATTCTCCTCCCTCCAAGAAGCCACGCACCTGTAGAATTCAAAAATGCAGGAACCGATCCACATACGAGTGCGCTGTTTGCAGAAAATCGATCTGCGAAAAGTGTTCAACAAAGAGATGCAACGATTGTGCTTAAAATACTCTGAGAAAAAAGAATTATGATTTTTTCAATATAATTTGTTTTTCATCTTGCGGTGAGTTATTGATCTATAGATATTATAGGAAACTAGCTTTAGTTACGTCCACGGTTGAGCTATTTAGAAATGATTGTGTAAAACACAGCATTTTATTTAAATTCTGGTATGTGCTATGAGAAGAATATTGCTAAAATGTAGGTGGAATATGTGAAATCACAACAATAAACCCTTAAAACCAACCTAAGAGAAAAATAAATTACATCTTAGTGTTTAAGTTTTTCAGCGTGGGTCCTCTTTCATGGTTTCAATAAACTTTGCTTAGCATTAATTATATCCTCTTAAGCATACAAAACAAAAGCGTAAACAAGCTTGCGTTAACACAAGTATTTTTCTTCTATTAATAGAGCTGCATCAATTGACGAGTCCCGTTCTTCTCGGTAGTTGGAAATTTCCGTTTTTCTAGTGTTAATACAGTAGAAAATCCTTTACGTGGTACATATTCACCCAACTCCAACAAAACAAACAGCAAAAAATTGAACAGCATATGCTCAATCATAGGATTTGTTGATTCCTACATAATTTTTCACCTGGCAAAACAACAATATTCTTGGAGAGAATTTTCAGCATCTTGGCTAGATCGCATTCATGTTGATAACAGAGTAAAGACAATTCATTCAACAAAAGAACCGTGTCTACACTCCGATCACCACATAGAAACTACACAACTAAACCTTCAAAATGTCAAATTCAAGAAACAAAGGATTTGGGAAGACAATGTATCATTATTCAAAACATATAAAAGAGATATTTTCAACACGAGCTAGAAGTTAGATGGCCGAGGTGAAAAACCTTACTTGGCGTTGTTTACCTTGATCTTGCTACTTGGTGACTTTAGATAGAAGAAAAGCTCAAGTTATTGATTATACAATGGTCCAAAATTAATAAAGCTGAACAGATGGCCGAAGAAAGCAAACTAAAAACCTGCTTCACTTATTCCGGATCCACATATTCTTAAAAAAACTACTTCCACATCAAAAAATAGCTTTGGAAATTACAAAACAATAAGCAAAACAAACGACTCCTTGAAAGAAAGAAATTACCATTTTTCCGTAACTTGTTGCCTACTAAACAATTTTTCACCCAATTCATAAAAGAAAGAGATTACACCATGATCGATGAGCTCATTGGCTCCAACGTCATTTCCAATTCTGCTCACAACATCTTTTTCAAATATGTTTGAAATTCTACGGCAACCTGTACAGCCATAATACTATTGACTGTGACATTCAAAACATCTTCCCTACAAAAAATTCAGAAAACCAGACTCAACTCAGCATTTAAAATTCGAAGCCGATATTTACAGAAAGGAAATTGCAAAAGCTGTAGACGGTTTTATTGAATCGTGCAAATAAAAGCGCCGATCCATATGGCATAAGCATTGAATTTTACAAAACCTGCTGGCACATAATTGGTGCGAACATAATTCCTCTTTTCCAAGAAAAGTTCAGAATTGCCACGATTTCCTTTCCAATAAAGTACGGTCTGATCACATTTGTTCATAAATAAGGAGCACGCAAAGTCATTAGAAGGTATACGTAAGTAAGTAAGTCGTAAGTAAGTAAATATACCATAAAGGAGCTAGCCACAATAAAGCTTGTACAAAAATACTCAAAAATAGCTAGCCGTCAAAAAATTAAGTTCCACAAAAGAGGTAGTGCTACGAAATACTGGCCATACCCTAACCCTAACTTCGTGGCCCTAACTTTTTTGAAAGTAGTTCTTTTGTGGCTTAGCTGTTTTATGATTAGCCCTTATGAAGAAACACTCAGTACAGACCCATCTCTTTGCTAATTGTCCAATTAAAACTTTTTACCAAAATTTTTTCGCTGAGAATTCTTATGAGTATGAATACTCTAGTTCACCAACCCTCATTTGACAAATTAAGTATCCACCTATTCTCAGCTACCAACCTCATTATAGACCTCTTTTGAGAGGCTTCAAACGAAAATTGTGACGCTTATTTTGTATCTCTTGATTTTTACAAATCATTTAACTCAGTCGACCACCAGTGGTTATAAAAAGTCATCAAAGAAATGAACTTACCTGCAGAGTTTTTTAAAGTCATAGACAACATAAACTACCAGGCTCAATCAACTATCTTTTCAACAGTTTCAAAACTTTACCAGCAACAATGTCCAGAGGGGTCAGGCAAGGAGATCCTTTAAGCATTTTCGTATTTTCTGGTTGCGGTCAAAACACTGATATCCATTATCCGTAAATTGCCGATAATGCAAAGTCTAGAAATGAACTGTAGAAATCACATCAAAATACCAAGCTATACCGACGACATGACCCTCTCCTTATTCGGTGAAAAATCAGTGAACATCGCATTTGGCATAATAATGGCGTACATAAAAAATAGGCCAAGACAGCGCGCGAGCTAGTCAAGCGACTGAAGGCTGACTTTAAACAAAGAAAAAGAAAAGACTAATTAGGTCAACAAATGTTTTAAACCATCATATTAAATCATTTAACTAAACAATTTACTATTGAACTTTGGTGTAATTCCTTGGTTCATTTTATACGATTATTTACATAACCTCAAATCCGATTAACTCCTAACAGGCAATTGTTTCTTTTTTAAAACTTTTTGATAGCAGTAACTAGACAATTACTGAGATTGCAGAATGAAGTTTTACTGATTTTTATTATGACTAATTTCAAGTTATTTTGTGTTTTTTGTATTTTCATTGAATGCAAGTTTTAACTCTGTAAATATTTGTATGCAGATCCTAACGAGGGTGATATGTAGTGCCGAAAACGTTTGAATTTGTTAAATATATTTTTATTACTATGTTCAACGCTGTATTGCTAGTAGCAATAATAACAACACGGATCATATTAATTATGTTAGCTATTGCAGCAGTTTACGAGCGTGATTAACTTTATTACATTGCAAATATCACGACGAATGACAAAACCTCAGTATATCTGGGTTTGATTCTTGACGTGGTCAAATCAGTCCCGTAGCACTCCAACTTCGGGCCCCCCCAAAGTAAGCGCAAGAGCCCCTGCGCACAGGTCATATCACTTTAGAGGTGTAAAATTGAAAAGCTGCATTAAGAAAATACACCACAATTTGTACATAAGTAAACAGGCTAATGTCAGAATAAAGCATGCCGATACCGAAGGTGCAAGTCATAAAAAATTCGGCACCGATGCCAGAGTTCAGTAGGACATTTATGCAGACACTGCGAAACGAAAGCAATGACACTGAAAAACATGAAAAAGTTATAAAAACACAGTATCATTTAAATAGTCTGGAGCGAACCTTTCTGTCCGCAAATGCTGTTATGACATTGTCATAATCAAGAGATCGGGCGCAGTCATTTTCGATTGACAACATGGCTAATGAAGATAGTCTACTGTCTGTCATAGACGTTCTATTAAAAGTTTTGATCAATTTCAATTTGCTGAAGCTTCTTTCAGCGCTGGCAACAGTCACGGGGCAAGTTAGTAAGATTCGAAGTGCGATGTACACATTTGGATACAATTCAAATAAATGAGTCTTTAGAAGATAGTTCAGAAAGTCTTGAGCCGTATTGAGATTGCGTTTTTTTTTGTAAAATTAAAACAAACCGCTGTAGCTCAGCGCTCATTTCATCAGAATCAATGTCACCGAACTTTTTTTGGAACTCTTTACAGCAAGTAAGAAGAGCATTTTCTTGTTGCACAAGCAAAAGTTTGTCTCGTGTGTACAAAAACGAAAAGGCGGAAGAAACCTCACGTAACAAATTAAAGCGCTCCTTTATTGACATAATAGCCTGGTCTACTAATGGATAGAAAAAGTTGCTTTTAAATTTCAGTTCAGGAGTAGCTCGTTGTTCCTCTTCACCTTGGTAATCAAACAATCTTCTTTTCTTTCCACTTCTTGACGGAGGAAAAGAAGGATCAATATCCAATTCCTGTGCTATTTCAACAGCAGATGTTGCGGCACTGTCATAACCCGTTGTGCGATAGTTTTGCAAAAACTTTTCAGTTGCCTGGATTTCCGTTTCCATTGTATGAAGGGAGACTCCATACGATTGAAGAATCTTGCTTGCTTTATTGACTTGGAATAGGATATCATACCAAATAAACACCGACAAAAGAAAACTCCATTTTGATAAATGAGCTATCAACGATTTTGTTTCTGAGGCAGCTCTTCCATCTTTTCTTTCTATGGAAATGGATTCCAAGTCTTTCAGTGCCAGCAACACCTCTTTTAAATTGTAACGAAGAGGTTCGATGCATTTAATTCTGCTTTCCCAACGAGTATCAGATTGTGACTTTATGGACAGCTCCACATGTTTCTTCAAAATTTCCCAACGCTGAGCAGAGGAAGAAAACAGCACATACAACCTTGTAAGTACTCCAAAAAATGTCAATGCTTCCGTCGATGAATTAGCACTGTCAACAACAACTAAGTTAAGGGTATGGTTTGCACAGGGCACGTAAACAGCTTTGGGATTGATGTCTAGCATTCTTGCTTGGACCCTAGAATGTTTTCCTTTCATGTTAGCACCATTATCATATGACTGACCTCGACAATCAGACAATTCGAGTTGCAGTTCGGTCGCTTTTTCTAAGAAAGCGTCCAACAAGCCTTTACCAGTACTGTCACTTATTGTCAAGTAGCCAAAAAATGTTTCTTTAACAACAGCAGCTTCTTCATTACATAGTACATAACGGAGAATGACAGACATTTGTTCATGATGTGACATATCTGGAGTGCAGTCCAAAATTATAGAAAAATATTTTGCCAATTTCAATTGCTGTAAATTTTCTTTTTCAACTTCTGTCGCTAGCAATTCAATTAGTTCATTTTGTATGGTAGGACTCAAATAGTGATCTTTAGTGTTTTTATTCTTGATTCTGTCTTGAAGCTCTTTTAAGATCGGATCTCTTCTTGCCAAAAGCTCAAATATACCCAGAAAATTTCCATTGTGAGGAGATCCTAAGACTTCTTCAGATCCTCTAAAAGCAAGATTCCTTTCCGATAGAAACAAGGCAATGTCAATAAGTCTCTCTAAAACATTTCTCCAAAAACGTCTTTCATTGAAAAAAATATTCATCTCGCGTTTGTCGATAGTGGATGAATTTCTTATCCCTTCAGCTAGCAACATCCATTGACTGCAGCATTCTTGGTGGGAAATGCCGTTTTCATGGTCTTTCAGTTTTTTTGAAAAACCCTCCCATGTATTTATACCACTACAAAAGGGGCTCAGTGTTTTTCCAAATAGCTTACAACAAAAGCAAAAAACTTTATCTGATTCCCCAGAATAAACTAGCCACGACCGTGAAACACTTTCACCATTAGGTAACACACGTTTATAATGGTTGGAGGAAAAACGTCGCCTTGGAGTTGTGTTATTATATGGAAAATTCATTATTAGTTGATGTGGTCCACGCTTTACTATATCACATCGTTGAGCATCAGAAATACTTTCAGGCCATTTACATGGGTCATCAGGGATAGGGGTAAATTGAGATTCAGTTATTTTTGATATTGAAGGTTGCGTATTGGCAGGTAAATCACAACTTACATTTTCTGGAAATTCACAATCACTTTGATGCTGATCGTCATAGTCTTCTTTTTCTTGTACACTATAGTTTTCTTCATCCCTCTTGGTACTAGTGCCAGGTCTACTCTGCTCAGTAATCTTGAAAAAATCTGTCATCTTGGGCAATTTCGCTACAGCATCTCGAGCAGTGGCTGCTTCTTTTCTTTTTTGAGCACCACTTTTTGAACGTTTCATTCTATACAATGTCAATAAAATACTTTATCTGCACTCTGCAGTGTATATATATTGTCCCGGTATTTATAGCCAAACAGAATTCCAGACCATTCTATGATTGTTGCGTAACAACGGCATTGTTACGTCAATCGAATATTCAAGATTCTACCAGAAAATCAATCGAAATATTCTAGATTCTGCGAGATAAAATGACTTTGCATTCACTTATGATGTCACAAGCCAATTTCTTCCTACAGTTTAAATCGGTTGTAAACAAGTCTGCTGAACTGAAAATAGTCACGTAGCCAAAAAGCAATTTCAGACTAACTTGGGCCCCCAAAGTTGGCCTGGGCCCCCCCAATTGGGGGTTTGGGGGGCGGCTGCTACGTCTCTGGGTCAAATTTTTGCTAAATTATAAACAATGTAAAAAATGTTTAAAGAAATACAATCAAAAATGATTTTTTGAAAGTTTAATACTGCTTTAAGTTTTTTCAAAGACATTTTGATCGGCATCAAAAAGTTATATTACACACAACAAATTACATTAAATAGGTTTACAACAATCTAATTTGTAGCAAGCTATTGGGCAAAAAAAAATGATTGCATCGTACAACACTGATTATATACACTGCTATATTAGCAATCTTCACAGGGTCGGATACGTAGCCTGAAATAACAGTGACCATGTACACATAAAAATATCAGTCAAGAACAAGGCCGCAATAGGAATATGGTGCTAGATGGGCCAATTAATTTCCAACAAGGGTATACAAACACAATAATAACTAGCATGTAACTTTCAAGAACTAGCGAAAACAATGTTTTGAGCAATTTTGTGCAAGAAAACAAGTATTTCTTAGAAATGTATCTTCGCCCTTCCCTGGCTACGAGCTGTATTGGACTCTGATCAGAAATGAGAAAGCTACGTACAAAATCATCAATAATAACACCACAGTTGACAACAAACACTGCACAAATTGGCAAAAGTTACTTCAACCAAAAATCTTATCCCATTTACGTGACGAATAGCAAGACATCTTTTTTAAGATACAGCATTTGACTTAGCTTCTTTCTACTTTTTGGAGATAAAAGTGCTGCTGCTTTTTTCAGCAAAATAGTAGCAGATACACGGCAACAGTAAATTCTTGCTTTGGTTACTGTAAATTAATACTTTTCGGCAATATGCATAAAATTTGCTACAAAAAACTTCCACAGACTTGACCGGTAACATTAAAAAAAAAAAACAAACTACCCCCTGTACTGTGCAATCTATACAAACGGGATACATTAATTCACCTCTATCCAATGCAGCTAAGCACGATCCATAGTTGCGACAGTAAGAGAATGTGTCTTCTTTTACTTTGCATCTTCTTTTGCTTGAACATGCCCAGGGATAATAATGCAAGCATTTAACCACGAGGTTTATGAGCTTCGAGAGCTATCAAATTATTGACAACTTCCACCTCATTTTTGCTCAGTTCACAAGTGCATACCGCACAGTTGTGACCTCCCGTTTCTTTAACCTTCAAATTTAGCTGAAGGGAGAGTTTTGCTGGCAAAATTTAAACGTTTTCGACAAAAGACTGTGCAGTAATGAAATATGTGTCACCTGACCCCTGCCTTAATTTCTTAAGCATTTTTCCAAGGGGTCAGTGATGAAAGCACCGAGCAATGTATGCTCATTGCCATTGTGAAACAAATACTTCATCAGTGTCACGAATAAGGAAATTTGCCTTGTAAGAATTGTTTTATATTTGTGTAAAGTGCTGTGTCATTGATCGCTCGGCTACTGATTGATTGAAAAAAAAGACCTTTTTTCATCGCAAGTGGATTGCTGTAAGTAAGCCTTTATTATGTCACAATCCTTATTACGATATAATGCGATTCCAGATTGATCTAGAGATTCTCGAAGAATTCTGATAAACGATTACATAACTTGAAATGCTTTTTATTCTTTTTTCATGTGATTTCGTTCTAGCGTTTTCTGAATTTGACGGGATCTTTTTTAGAAAGAGCAGTAGTTAGTATAGAGAAGCGTGATTGACGAAGTAAAGAAAGATCATCGTTTTTGTTGTGATAATTTATTGTGGATTCCGTGGACGTGGCGAGTATTGAATAATTATTGGTGGAATTAGTTTTGGCAGCTTCCTGATTGTGTAGTAAAGTGGTTAATTTTGAGATTGTTGAGCGAAGAAGTTTGAAGTCGTGAAGTATTATTTCTACAAATACATTATTCTGTTCTTAACGTGGTTTAAGGTGTTTTTAGTGGAAGCCAATCTTTTCCAAGTTTTATTAAGTTGCAGTTATCCGAGCGATTATTATACGTCGCCTCTATTTTAAAAGAAATTTAAGAGTGAGTTGGAACCGAAAAGTTCTGTTATTATATTAAAAACGCAACAATCAAATTGATGAATCCCACTTTCCGGATTCCTTGAATTTTTTAAGCCATTTACCTAATTGCCAATAGAAACTGCAATCTTGAATCGTCAATAGACGTCATTACGGCTTGTACATGATCATTTCGTATGGCATTCAGGCCTGGACGTTTCACATTAAAAATTTACTCCACTTCAGAATAAGTCAAATGAAATCGGCAGTGCTAGAATCCTGTCACAGTCCAACTGGTGTGGGTTTCTAATGCTACTCAGTTTCTTCACTAAATGCATTTAAACATGGTGATACTTTCGCCTTTCAATTGGTTTTGGAAATATTACAATGTTATCCAGTTTGAACAGCTTATTGTTTCCTTTGATTCCACTTTAATTAGTAACTTGACAATGAAATCAAATAATGTCCAATTTAAGCAGAGATGCAATGCAGGCTTGCTTGCCAGAAGTGCAACAACTGCGTGTCATAAAGCAAAGAGAGCAGGTCAGAGCAGAATTAAAAACAAGAATATTCATTCTGCACAGCTTTGCAGGCTCTAAATATTTTACGCTTTCATTAAAGATATTTTCCAGGTAACCCTATAAAGCGCTAAAGGTTTGGTACGTATTTAGTTTTTGGAATAACCGTTCGCCTACTTGCATATACAGTACTGTATTCACACGCAGCCAGCAAAGAAAAAAATGAAATTGGAATAAATTTTTGAACAGCTTAAGAAAGACTTGTTAAAAGCAGTGATAGAACGTTAGGGATTCTGATTCGACAGTTTAAACACAGGCAAAGAATATCCGAAGCAATACGCGATAAACCTCAGAAATTATTCTGCTGGTCGAATAGAAATGGCTACAAAGTTAATACTGTAAAGTGTTGTGAGAAAGAAAGCTGGAGAAAGAAATTTTTCAAATAATTTTTCGGTGCAGTGATTTGTGCACAAAGTGTTGGGGAGAACAGTGGCTTATTTAGAAACAAATCTTTTTTGGGAGGAAGAGCATTTTGAAAAGTTAAAGAAGATATATTTTTTGGAGATCAACTTTTGGAAACCAAGATTTTTGCTCAATTTGGTTTCAATCGGTCGCGAACATCTTTTTCTTTTTACAATTACAATTGCTGCCTTCTGTTTGGGGGGGGACGAAGGACATCGCCCTTTATCCCCCCATAAATATGCAACTGGAGGAGAGTTGTGTACGTATAAACTAAAGCTGATTCCTTACAATATTAATTGGTCAATGCTATTTTTATTTTTTCCTGAAAGTAAAAAGTCAAGAAAATTATGCAACATATAAGAAAAAATTGGCTTGATTGAAAAGAAGGCTCAGAGATCCCTGTTTCCTCCCTTTCACCGATCAGGAATTTAAGATTTTACTCAGCACTTAATATCTCCAACCATTGTACTGCTTCAAGCTCATGATAGCGCAAACCCTTGACTTTTTACTGTTTTTCTTTAAATATCACTTAAAAGTAAAAAAAAAATTGTATCTTTTTTTCTACAGTCTGTTTCACGCTTTAAAAGCGATCATCAAAAGGAGATTTAACAACAACGCGACAATTATGAACATGTACTCAAACAAAATAACAAAGTAATAGAACTAAAAACACATCATGCTTTCTAATTTTGCTATTTTGGTGAGTGCCTATTTGTAATTGTTCCGTTGTTGTTTAGATTTCCTGATGATTGTTTTTAGGCATGAAACAGACTGTGAAGAGATTGAATAAATGATGACGGACGCCATGGAGTAGTAGTTAGAGCGTCCGCTTTACAGTCGGTAGATCTGGGGTTCATTCCCTTATCGAGTCATACCAAAAGACTTTAAAAAATGATATCCACAGCTTTCCTGCTTTAGAGCTCGGCATTTAAGTGAGTGTGTGGAGAACAAGCCGGCAAGTTCGCTTGTTGTGTCCTTGGGCAAGGCACTTAACGGGACGCCCCCGTCTTTATGTGGAACACAAGTGGTAAATGGCAACCCCCAAGCAAGTACGGATGTCCAGTCCAAAATATAGCAATACAATTCGCTTTCTCGTAAATGGAGGATAAATATCGCAAATAAAAAAAATGTTTGTAGCCTCCAAATGATACTTATAGTTCATGCTCTGCTTTGTCATCGAGCACTATATTTCGCTTTATTGGCATATACTACTTTTATTGATATTGTTTTTTTGATAAATTGATTTGTCAATCTTCCTGCTCTTAGATCTGTCTACATAAAACCAGTACGTGGTTTGAATCCACTTGATTCAAGTTTTTCATGTTTTTCTTTCACACTAGCTGCTTGTCTAACCACAAAAATATAAAGTCTAAAACTTGCTGTCATTTGACTAATCTACATACCGTAATTCATCAACAGAATAAAGAAATGCAGTTTGGATTGGCATTCAGGCGGGACTAAAAGCTTTGTTTTTATCAAAATAAAACTAACCGATGTAGTGATTGTCAGCGCCAAATGTGGCAAAAGAAATAGCGTGGAGAAATAACCAGATAAAACACTTGCTGTACTTCTAGGGGAAAGCAGTTGACCTAAAGACATTTTTTTGCTTTCATGAAGCAGACAGGTGATGGGGGTGACTAGTCGACATGTTAAGGTGGCTCAGTTACAATCTGCAATGTTGCGTGAATGAATGAATGAATGAAGTAAAAAGTTACTAGCAGCATTTGCATGGGGTGATGAGTTAAACCTTATTCTTTTGAACAAAATTTTGATTTGATAACACACCCAGTCACAATATTAAAAATTAAGAGAGTGTAGATTAGAAACCAATGCTTTTAAGTCCAATTCAACTGAAAAGAAATCAACAAAAATAAAACAATTTTTCCACATGTGTTTTGTTCATGCTTTACATTTTTGAGAAGTGTATTAAATTTGCTAACATCAATTCAAGTTCAACTACCCTTACTGGATACTTTCACTCGGTAAACTGCTTTTGAACTAAGAAAAAAGTTCAAAATATGTTTGCGCGTTCAACAACAAGAGAATGAAAGAGTTGAGAAAAAGCAATGTTAATTGCCACTTGCTACATTCAAGTTTCCGATGTAGAACGCTTGGTAAATATATCAACGCATCCAAAATTTTTGGTTAGATTTATCGATTGCTGGTATCCAGCAAAATGCTGTTAAATATCATCAAGTTCGAGAAAAGTCAAATGCCATGAACAAGCAAATTTCTTACTTTAAAAGGGAAAAGTAGTCCCATACTGGTATTCTAGCATTAGGGATTGTAAGTTTAAGGTTCCGATTTTTCTCTGCCCACGGCAGTGATAGGAGTTGGGAGGAGAAGGAGCATTTCCTTTATCTTGCTAGCTTTGCTTTGACACGATTTTCTACTCGTTTATTGCGCTCTAAATACAAGTGGCGAGCTGGGTTAAAAACTCCGATACAGCTGAAGTTTAAACTCAAGTCTTGCACTTGCGGGGCAAGTGTCTAGCCAGGGGTGTGCAATTTGCGGCCCCTTGGCCAAATGCGCTTGCGGCGTGAAGTTTTGCAGCTTTGGATGGCAAACCTATCAATTGCATCTCGGAATAACCGATCTCAAAAAAAAGCCTTTACATCAAAGCTTATTTTTGCGCACCAAATATTGTGAATTTCGAAATCGGTTTCGCACACGAATTTGACGCCCGTGAAATGCTACATCATCTAGATTTATACTTGCTTTGGATTTGGCTAGAAAAAGATTTTATTCTTAATTTTGCGCAAACCAATTCAAACCAATTTTTGTTTGTTTATGTTTAATTTTAAACAAATGGATAGTCCTTTGTATTTTGTTGAGTGGAATAAACCCCAGGGCCCGAGAAAGAATTTTCAACAAAAATCATAATATTGGGCGACAAAGATCGAAATTTGTGGAGGTTTGATTGACTTCGTAAATAAGTTTATAAAAATAGGCTGGTAATTGATTCAAAAAGCATTTCGTTCAAACTTTCCATTCGCGCATTTAATGTTGTGGTAATGATTTGAAAATATATTCGTTTCTCTGAAATCAGACGTGCTGCGTGAACCACTCAACGATAACAACAACAACAGTCAGAAACCCAACCAACCATTCTCCAGAGAGGGAGCAAATTTTTTTATTTGGAGATCATCATTTTTAAAGCCCGAAATTGACATTTGCCCCCTCCCATTGGCAAAAATTTAACGTGTTGCACAGTAGGTTGTGCACCCCTACATTACACTAACCCTGTAATATGATATTCCAAGAAGCTATAGCAAGGTTTCAAGCTGTTGCATTGTATACAGCTATTGCAAGATTTTAAGCACAGGCCCTCGGCCAACTCTTGAACGGGCAAATACGGCTTTTTGGATAAAAAGTTTGTCCACGCCTGGTTTTTACAACTGTGACCAGATTTATTTCTCTGTCAATACAACACATTGATTAAAATTTTCTCAAAACCCTAAATTATCTGGTTTCCTTATCTGCCAGAAAAATATATGAAAAGCATCTGCCACTTCAACTGCAAACACTGTATGTGACCTTTGGAACAATTTTAGCAAAACGTCAATCAATTGAGAACAGGTGCATAGTGTCGTCACAATGCACCCCAGTTTTCAATAAAATTGTGTGATGTCCAGGCCTGTATTATAGTAAGTCATGCTCAAAAACGAATCAAATTCGTACAATTAATAACAATATCTCACGATAAACTATCAAAACTATTTACGGCTGTCCAATCTATCGTTTTATTGTTGAATCAGTTTGCTTTGCAATGCATTCCACAGGCAAAATTAATCGAACTTATATCAAGTTAGAGGATGAAACGATTCATAAAGTGATAGTGAACGCAGTGCACAACAGATGTTTTGTTGTAGGTTCATGTTCCAATCCGCAAAAGCAATGCAATTGTGACCGCAATGACAATACTGAAAGAAGTGACGAAGGGTTTCTTACTGATAAAGATCATCTACCAGTCACTGAACTTCAGTTTGGAGATGCCGGTACTGGAGAAAGGAACTGGTATACATTGGGTCCCCTCATTTGCTGGAATTAACTTCGTTTTAACCGAGCTGTATATAGTATTGATTTTGAAAAAGTTATGAACAAAAAATAATTTTTTTTCCAGATAAGACAAGAAAGAGCAATGTTTGTAGCAAGCAAATTCAAAAGTTTTTACCTACTTTGAAAGTTGAGAAAGCAGTGTCTTAAGCGCAGCTGCGCCAGCAGCGTGCAGATTTCCTGCGTCTATCAACAATCAAAAGTTGTAACGGTCGCCATTATCTGTGCCTTAAGTGGTTTGTGCATAATTAGCACTATCAAGGCAGCGCTATTTGTTGTTTGTAAAAAGCGGCGATTGACAAGAAAAAAGCTTTCATTTTATATGCGGTTAAAAGTGTACATATTGCAATGGTTATTGTCCAAATAAAATGAAAGCTTTTCTCTTTACAAGCGGCCCCTCATGATTACAAATTCTGACTGGCCCAGAAAATTTTCAAGAAGTTTAAATCGGCCAATCTGCACACAAGCACACGTATGGTCTACAGAAGTATTTAGCCAAGCTTGCTTACCACATTTTGATTGTAAGATTGTGATTGTGACATAACATTGGCCGGAGTTGAAACTTGCTAGGTTTTACAAATTACATCATAGCGACAACCACTATTGTTTTTGCACGAATCTTCCAGCACATCTGAAATGTTCCATGATTAGTATGTACTGTAAGTGACCGACAATCTTCCGGGAGAGATAGAAATAGGTTGTTTTGATGTATATGTGCGTTAGTTCATTCGGCGAATAATTGCTTGTCGTTGGAAGCCGTAAAACCCAAGTGGAAGTGAATGTTGTTGTAGATGGTAATGCAGATGAAGTGAAATTTATTTATAAATATAAGCTATGTCTTGTTGTATAAAACAAAAAGTGGTGTGGTTCTATAATTGGTAGATTAGATATTTATCAATAATTTACCAAGGTGTCAGTAAAGTTGGTATCAGACAAATTGCTTGGATAATGCATACGTCGCCTCGATTTTAAACACTATTATTGAGACAGAACCAAAATTATATTCAGCAACAGCGATAAATATCTAACGCTAACCACAAGACTTTCTATCAACTTTTGATTAGGATATATTAAAATTTGTTTACATGTTACTAATTCGGTCTTCCGGTGTCGCTTCCATCAGTAATCTCATGGTTGAAAATACCAGTTCAGACGACTGCGCCGACTTCACCCAATGGCTGATGCTTTTTTAACATAACCAATTTTTGCTACAAATTCAAAAGTGCCGTTTTTACGTCAGTAGTATGTGATGCGTGATTTGGTTGATGTGGCATAGGTGCGGCAGAGCTATGCGAGGGAGCTAACCTTAGCCCTAGGTCTATGTGAGAGGACTAGGGCCCTAACTACCGCTGGTGCAGCCGGTGCACCGGGGCCCCAGCAAAAGGGGGCCTGCATTGCTACATTTTATTGTAAAATATTTTCGTTAGTAAACATATTGACATTAAATCTCACACTTCATCAATAATTTTAATCTATATTTAATCTTTTGAATCTTTTTGGACTCATAAGGACGAAACGCGTCCAGGAATGGTCTCGTCAAATTAAGGGAAGGGGCTTTTATTACTTGCAATACTACTACTCTGTGAAATAACCTGGTCATTCGTGTGAACATGCATATAAAGCGCGTAGATTTATAACTCAATAAATCGATGTATGATACGGTTATGGTGATCACGTGCTATGTTCATAGAGGTAAGGATTTTATATAGATCTCGCTTACTATAAACTCTTCCAGTGGTAGACTGCATTTACCCCCACTCAAGTCTGTTCAGTAAAATAAGTTTAAGTTATAATGTTTATATAGCATCATATTTATCCGCTTTATTTTACCTTGTAATTGTTAATAAGTTTTGGTTTATGAGGTAGTCATACGTAATTTCACGTCATAGTTTTAAAATAATTCTACAATTTTCCACCCTGGTCCAGTTGCTAAATACTGTCACAGGTTACATAACTTGTTTACCAACCTTTTGATTGTGCCTTGTGACGTAATAGTAACTCTCTAGCTGGCTTATATTGTTGTAAAATAATTAGGAAAATATAGTCCGTGTTTCACGTGATCAATTCGGACGTTAGGCAATCAAGACAAGCCAATGATAGCGCTAGTATTGTTTCAGTTTATTTGTGGTTCGTCGGTAAAAACGCGCATGCAATACAATAGTACAATGATATATGAAAATACAAACACGAAAAAAAGTATTTACAGACCCCAGGAGATACCGAAAAAAGCCGTCAGGTTGTGAAGTGAAAGTAAGTATTGTAAAGCGCACCAAGAAAGATTTCGCAATTGCGAAATGTTAGAGAAAGCGCAGCAAGAAGCATAGGAACGCCGCGATTATCGAAAGAGTTTGAGAGTGTGTACAAACACTTTCAGTCTGCATAACACCGGGCGCGAGGTCTTGATATAACCAGCCTCTAAGAGATTAGGATGGAAAGAGCTGCGTGCTGCGGCGAGGATTGAAAACCGCTTGTTATCACATTGATCATTTTCTAAAACAATTTTTCGAAATTGAATGAACTATGCCTGAAACATAAATGATTTTTAAATGCAACAAATTAACGTAATGTGAAACTCTTAACTTGTTAATGTGGAAGTGAGGAATTCCCTCCTCTAAAAGTGTCAAATTACTTCTTGGGAGGAATTTTGTTTTAATTGGGAACCACTGACATAGACCTGGATGATGCTTCAAAGTTACAATAACTCTAGCTAGGGGAATAGCAAGCAAAAATTTTTGGAGAAAATCGAAGAAGAAAAGTTGTTTATGCTATAGATCACACTGTTGATGATGACCTCTTTGATAATATTTAGAAACTAAAAAGAATTTCGATAAGAATGACAAAAGTTAAGTAATTTTTAGAGGTATATGATTCAAGCGTATTCAGAACCGCTGAGAGGCTTGGTATCAAAATTTTGAGGATTAGAATTAGTAGCGTATGAAGATGGATTTTATTTAAGAAACTTGTGGCTTGTGCGTTGATGGATCATTTGTGCAGTGATGGATTATGAGTATAGCAAGCAAAATAGTTTCTTCAGCCTCCTCTCAAAATGTTTTGGGCAAACTGATCCCTCTTTTTTACAAAGGTGAATGATTCTAATACCATGATTTTAAGTTTGGTGTCATATGGCATTAGCGAGAGACAAAGCCAAACTCAAACAAGCCAAAAATTTTTCCGTAAACAGAGGTGCCCAGATTGATTTCATTTTCCTCGCAATAATAGCGACAGCTTTCGATTGTTTTCTTTTTCTAATGACATTTTTTTACAGTACAGATTTTTTAAAGTGATGTGTTGCTAGGTTGTGTTTGAAATCAAAGTAGTTTGCATTCTTTAAAACATGGGGTTAAAACATCCTTATTCTTTGGCTACAGAGCAATTTTGTCTTACTAGTTTCATTGTAATGATTTTATTGCGTTTTGATGAAGCTTTTAGGAAAATAAAAGAAGCTGACCTCTAAGTTGGCTGAAGGAACACTGAATTTCCAGTATGATAAAAAAATACTTTCTTGCTAACTAGCTAATCGCTTTGAAGGAATGAAATCAGTGGTAACGTGATATCAAGTTTTGAAAGCAAGTTTTCTATTAAATTTTTCTCATCTGGATCCTAAAAAAATTTTCTAACATGTTTTTGATAACGTTTCTCCGTTGTTTCCTAGGCAAATGTTCTCCATCAAGACGTCGTTTAGAGAAAAGATTTCCCATTTAAAATCTGCTAAAGAAATGGCTTCTTTTTTGATTGTTGAAAATGCATCACTTGCCACAACTTGTCCTGACGTTTGTACGGCATACATGATGTATATGACAGTACTTATAACAGTTGCTACGGTGGAGAGAACTTTCTGAATTCAAACTGATCAAAAACTTTTTTTGAAGCTCCATGTCCCAAGGGAGACTTAGCGGTTTGGCTCTGCTATCTATAGAAAATTAATGAGCTAAAAATTTATATTTTAGAAAAGTTATCCAACAGTTCGCTAGTGCAAAAGCAAGACGGAAGAATTTAAAGTTTCTAACCACCCTCAAGTAAACTACAATAGCCTACTTAATTAGCCTTAACGTATTGCGTTTTATTAGTTTGTGTCTTTTATGGTGATGTCAGTGTATTGTACGTTAATTCATTTTGGGTTAAACAATTTTTTCGCATTGCATACACATCTCCATTTTGCCCAATATTGTTAATAGTGCTCACAAAGCACTTAACCTCAAAAGTTTGGACAAAATTATTTTTTGTCTTTATAAAACGATTTTGGTTTGCAACCTCTATTTCATTAAATTTTATTAAGCGATCAAAAAATTGTAGTTGCAGCTTGCCCCACACAGAATCCTTGCTTTGCCATTGTTTCAATTTGAATACACTGCAATCACAAAAATTATGTTGAACTGTGCAACCTCAATGAAATATTATTCCAATTAAAGCATTTCATTTGCAGACACAGCAAACTTAGCTTTACCCCTTATACCTGTTCAGCTCAATGCGTTTTTGTCTCATTATTTTAATTGAAAAATCTTTCTATAACGCGGAATCGTCAATAATTCCTGTATTGAGAAAAGTAGCTCGAGTGAATATTGAGTACAAAAAAAATGGGAGCCACGTAATATATGTTTGCACCGAGGTCCCACTTGACAAACTTACGGCCCTGATAGAGAGTTATTAAGAATTCTTGTAATTCATAGCACTCGTGCTGCTATCGGGATTAGGGGAATAGGGGCGATGTCCCCATTAGTACCAACTTATCGCTTATAGTCTTAAAATATAATTTGGTTGAAGCCAGCAGTGCCGGCGGAACCGATATTACCAACCTGACACAACTGATCGTAAGCCCTGCCTGGCGAAGGAGGCGGGCCGGCTAGTGCAAACTAATCTTATTCACCAATTAAAAATAAAGTACCTTAATTTTGCGCTTATTTATGTTTAGCGACCAATGCAAATTTTTAGGACTATTGGTCGTAATAAGTAGCCCAATCTGGCAATCTGCTTCTGAATACAACGCAAAAATGCATGGATTTCCGTTAATTAAACGAAACAAACCATAATTTAATGAAAAGGTTGTTGCGAATGATTGCAACTTTATATGAAAAATATTTCAATTTAATTATCTTATTTCGTCACAATTTAATTTTTTTAATTGTAATAAACATTATTGCTGTGATTTCAATTTTCTGTTGACAATCTAACTTTCGAAAGCACCCTACAGCCTCAGTCTAAAGCATAAGGTTTTATTTTGATACCATAATTGAGAGTTAATACCTAGCTATTTTAGATGCTGTGACATCGGCTTAATGTAAGTCGGAAAGTTGTAGCCTGTCGCAATTAAGTAAATAAAATACCAAAAAATGAGTCGTAGTGTAGTTTTGCTATTCGGTATCATTTTTGCAGCTCTATTAGTTTAACTCACGTTTTCAAAGCAAATGCGCCAAAAAAATTTATATAAAACTTTTTGCTCGCAAAATGACCTAATTACTAAACTCTGCATCTAGCAAATTTATGATCAAAAGCAATGCTAAAAATAAAATCTTTGAAACTTGTTGCCAGTTTTTTCTCCAAAAAATGCATGTTTGTTTGTCTTCTTACCTTGTATTCTTCAGCCTGAAGACTCCTGATTTTATTTGAATTCAGTTGCACCAACAGTTCTACTTGTTGGTTCCATCTTCTGTTTATACTCAATGTTACTGGCAAACAGCACCAACAGTTCTTCCTTTTCTTACAATTTTTTTACCTCATTCTCTAGCAAGTCTTGCTAAGGCTTTCCTTTCTTTTCTCTTCTCATAGCTTAAACTGCAACCAACACCAGGGTTTATCTACTTGCTGCAAATCCACACAGCTTGCGAGTCACCTTTGGTAAAAGTGTAGAACCTGTTAGTCTCACATGTTGGGTTACAATTTGAAACCATATTGCCAACTTAGATTAGTGGTTGCACTCAATTTCTTTGATTGGTTTTATTTTTTTTCTGTGTGGGTAGTGCCAGCGCTCTGATGTTTAAAGCGCAACAGCCATGCTATAACGTATATCGTTTTTCTGTCCTTTATGCAAGGTGCTGTTGCAACTCTTTATTTGAGAAGCCAATTTGGATAATAGTCAATAATGTCTTATTGCACTCTTTTTCTTTTTTGTTTTACTTAATCTGCAATAGATAAAAACTGCCCCTTTTTACCGAGTGACAACGTAGCAGACGAAGGTGCTCAACTATGTGTACCATTCCATCCTTTCACTGTCCCTTGCACTACTTTTGTTATCTCGCTTGATAGACATCTTGTCACCAAGAGATGTTTCAATGCTCAGCCTTCTTTTCCCTTCGCTGATATACTTAAGCTTCCTCGACATGTTTACAGCGCGATCTCTCGTTTTCTTTGTTTGGGCACTACCACGCTATAATCGTTTATCCTGACAAAGTATTAGCAGAACAGAAATTGGTCTGCTTTATTAAAAGTCTCTAGCTTCTTGTCGGTCGCCAACTGCACTGAAGAGACATGATAAGTCGAAACAGTGTCACTGCCTGTAGTTTGCTAAGAAATTAATTTTTTTACTAATGGTGAAATAAATAAAATAAACTTAAGAACAATCTCATCGAAACCTGCTTTGTCTTTCTAAAAACTCTTTACACGCCGCTCTCTTTTGCAGCTGTGCTACATGTTGTATATGCTTTCTGATTAAGGTCATAAAAAACACTTTGGTTTCGAACCGCTCGTGCTTTGAGCTACTTCACCTTTCCAAAAAATAGCGCGAAAAAATTATTACCTGACGTGATTAAAAAATCGCGTTAAAACTTTTAAGATAAACACTACCGTAAGACATTATATATTTGAAGACCATCAATAATTTTGCAATTTGTTTTTACAGTATACTAAATAACTTTTAATACATATGAATTTCCGTACTAATGACGTTACAGCAGCTTATTTCAAACAACAGAAACTGATTTACTCTGAAGTCATCATCAATGCTGCTGATGACGTCAATATAATGGGAAATAAATCTTCGGCTATAAGTCATCAAGTTGCGTAAATAACTATGGTTACTCTTAAAGTTTATCAAAAAACGCCTTCAGAGTATTAACTTCTTGCATTCCCGACAAACGTTTAATGTCATTGAAGATGAAGACTGGAACGCCTAAAAACAAAATAAGTGCGAGTTCTTTTTTTGTTTTTAATCTAGGCCTACTTTCACAAAACCTTGTCAGGATGGATACTTCAAACTTTAACCAGAAATTTGTAAATCATGAATGTGTAATTAAATAGGCTTACTTAAATCATTTTAGTCTTCCTGTAGATTGCAACCTTGTTTAACTGCCTACAAGTGTTCTGTAGATAGAAATACAGTAAAGAGGTTGCTTTTTTTAGAGCGTTAATAGCATAAGCAGCAGCTCAATAAATCGAACAGCTTTATATAACTTGTAAACTTGTTTGGCTCATCATATACCCTCCTCAGAAAATACAGTTAAGTTAGATGTACATGGGAAACCATTGCATGTTGTTGTATACTAACAGCCCACAAACACCCAAATAGAGAGATAATTGTAACGGTGATAACACACTCAACAAACGCCTTTAACACTCGCAGCGTTACAATGTAACAAAGGATAAAATGCATGTTCAGACAATTGTTGATATATGACTGTATCTCTAACTTTGATGTATGTTTCTATGTAAACAATACTTGTTGAGGAATCTTCACAAATATTATCAAAATATTCGTTTTCTAAACCCACTTAGTCACAAGAGACCAGTTCAAAAATTACACTTTTTACTTTCAACAATTAATAAAATTGCTTGCACACAAGATCTTAATATATCCCAGTCATTTTGCTGCAGTAAATTAGGCATTCGTTCCTTTTGACCAGCGTGGTCCAACTGCAGGCCCGAGAGCCAATTTTGGCCCGCGAACAATTACTGTAATTAACGTGATTGCGGTAGGGTTGCCATGCGTCCTGAATATTCCAAACATGTCCGAAGATAATATGGCTGTCAGAAAATTTAAACGGCGGTTTACGGAATAAATTTTCTGCTTCTGGTGGCCCGCTGTAAAATAAAGTTGGACCACACTACTTTAGACATTGAAAAACAAATTTCAAGTTCAAAAACATTATCCACATAAAAGTAAAAATCAAAGTTAAGCTGCTACACAATTATGTTGACGCAAAGCCGTGGCAACGCAAAGTGGACTCACATACCCCTTCAAAACTTTAGACGGGGCCCTTTTCATATTTACTTCCGGCGAAAAAAGGTTGAAAATTTGTAAATTGGCTAAAAAATTTTTTACTAAAAAATTTTTTTTGTGCGTTCGTAGTTTTAAAAGGAATAATTACCCGACACAACTTCCCCTATCATATGTTTAACGCTTAGCAGGCAGAGCAACAGAAAAAAGATATTAATTTTGTCAACCTTACGACCGATTCTTTGGCTGATACAGTTTCCTTTTGTTTTTGAACTCCACTCTTGTAGTAGCGATTCATTTTCATTCAACATAAGCTTGGCCTATAGTTTCTTAGAAGTGAAAACAGGCTAAGTGAAAACATTAAAAATTCGAAGTAGAAAAATGAAATGTAGGACTTGAGATAATTTAACAAATCTGTTTTTTATAATGTTGTTTTGTTTAATAAAGTGCATAGCATTGATGAGGAGGGGGGCTGGGCATACAAGCATTGCTGGGTCCCCTACCAAACGGGAAGTACAGGAACGGGTTCTCACCTCCTTGTGCGAGCGGCTATTGTTATTTTTCTGTAATTGTTTTAACTTCGAGTTGGTATGCTGCCTGTGCATTTTTTACATTGCCATGATTTAATGTTTCGCTTGTTGTGCACATTTGCTTGTTATGATACTATTCGTAAGCCACTATTACGTCATATACGAGTAGCGTGTATTAGCCACTAGGTTTTGCATGAATGATCACTTGTATGTACTAATGATAATCACTCGTGCGATTATTGACCATGCCAACAGCTTCAAATATCGTAGATTACGGAAGCTCAAAGTGAGGCCCGAGACTTGCCTGGCAAAACTTAACTCCAAAAATAAAGGTCCTTCCATTATTTTGCACTTAAAAATAGCAAATAATGTTACTTTAAAAAACTTCATGGGTAAAAACGAAAATTTTTATCCTAGAAACCGTCAACAAACTATGACTTCATTGAGTTAAACTCCAAAAATAATAGCCTTCATTTTACCGGTCAAGACTTTGTTTTAGAGGCATATGGTCAGCACTGTGAAAACTTTGAGCATCTCTATCTTAGAACCTTGGAGCTTTGAAACTTCAAATCGAAATATTACGTGTATTGTACATTAGGGTTACAACTTTTTAACTTTTTTTTTCAAAACTGATTTCCTGTGGTGGGAATGAATGAACTTTTGCTTATAACTGCTGAAAATGATGTTTATTTTGTTAAGCCAACAAAAAAGGTCACGCATAAACCACTTTGAAAAATTTGCGATTAGACCTTACCGTTATGTATAAGAAATGACTGTATAATACCATGAAAAGAAAGTTCCGCCTTCTTTAAATGAAGAAAAATGTAATAGTGACATCATAAACCACAGTATCATTCACTTCAGACACATTATATTTCAGAATTAAACTTTGTTTTGAAACTAAAAATTTGTTTCTATTCATATTTAAGCATAGAATTAGCAACTTCTAACAGTAATATCTTGTCCTAAACTTTGAAATATTCAAATTACCGGTAATACAACATGTACAAGAAAAATTCAATTGCAACAAACAAGAACAAGGAAACCTGAAGAAAGAACTTGGTGCAGTTTCAACAACCATCAAGAAGAGGCAATATGGCAATATACAAAAATCCTCTCAGTAATCGGAACCGATTGCCCCTGAAAAGCCACGTGATGGGGCGTTTTAAATTTTTTCAGTCCACTGTTAAAGAACGGAAGAAGAGGATCAGTCTAATTGCTGCGGAGGTAAAAGCTTTATGGAGCACAAAACTGAACTTCCCCCATGTATCAGATCAGGCCATTTGCTCAAAGCTTGAAAAGCTCTTGCTTGAGTACGACTCTTGCAGAAAGAAGAGTGACTTTGAGTCATTAGATGAACTGTTTGACGTGACTAAGGAGAAAGGCGAATGGCTTTGCAAAGAGGATAAGGAGCTATACAAATTGCAAATCCAGAGTAAAGGCCAGGTTGGTTATTCCACTGGCAAACTTGCTAGTGTTCAAACTATCCACCCATCCAAGCGAAGGAAGACACTCGAAGCAAGTGCACCAAATTTGGCAACTGCAAGCAGTTCAGTAGATTTAGTTTCTTCCGAAAGCAGTTCCGACTCATCTGATACTAGTGAAGAGAGTTCTTGGGAAGACGAAGCTTCACCATCAGCAAGCAAAAGAAAGCATGACTCTACCGGTGTGGCAAAGCGGCTTGTTATAAGCTCAAAGCTATCAACCCATAAAACATCAAAGCTGTGCCATCAGCTTTCTGGTGAAGGCATTGACATACCAACACCAAGTCAACAAGGAATTCATAAGGCTCTCTTGGAAGAAGCAGAACAACTGAAGCAACATTTGATTAGCACATTTCATCGTGAAAAGTGGAGCTTGCACTTTGACGGTAAACGAATACAAGGCATTGAATATCAAGCTGTTGCCTTAAAAAATGCAGCTACGGAAATCAAGTTGGCTGTGCTTCAGTTAAAGGATGGTACAGCTGCAACCATTGCAAAGGGGATCCAAGGTGTCTTGGATAACTTTAACTTGTGGGGATCAATCTTGATGATTGTTGCTGACACGACAAGCGTCAACACTGGAAAGAAAACTGGAGTGGTCGTTCGGTTGCAGCAGATGTTCGAAGAGAATGGTAGTTCTAGGCCAACGTTTATCAGTTGCCAGCATCATGTACTTGATCGCATTCTTCGTCTAGTCATGGACGATGAGCTGCAGGGCTCAACCAAATCCCCAGACATCGATTATTTTTTTGTGAAGGATTTGACAAGCAGATATGATCAACTAAAGGAAGCTTTCAGCAATGGTAAAGCTAAGATCAAGGAAACAGGTGGTTGGAGAGATGACATGAAATTTTTGTACCACCTCACACGTGTCTTTCGTCACATCATGGAGAAAGATGAAGTCCCTTTAGTGAACTTTCAACAGATTCCTAACATGAGCAATGCACGCTGGAATTCTCGTGCCATCCTGGTACTCCTTGCATTCATTCTGATGCCTGAAACTCGAATCAGGCTTCGTAAAATCTGTTCATTCGTTTCTTACCAATGGGCTGACCATTGGTTTAGCAACCACTTGTTCCGCAATGAAGATTTTGATGAATTATCAGATGCTTTGGATGGATACCCAAAAGGTCTCAAATGCTTAAAAAACCACTGGAAACGAGATGACTCACCCATTAATATTGCTAGAAGCAACCAATGCTGCGAGCGTGCGATAAAAGTTATGCAACAGTTGCAGGCATTTTGCAGAAACACGGATAACCTCTCCCTGAGATTTATCCTTTCCAATGACATTAATTTGTCCAAGTGACTTCTTTGTTTGATTTTTGAACCGTAACAATGCAATACATGCTATTCTTTGTTTCTTGTATACAACTTGGCAAAGGCTTTGTATGTCTTTAAGATCCAATCAAAACACCAAAAAATTGCATTATTTAAAACCATTTTGTGCGTGACCTTTTTACATCAAATGTGAATAAAAATTGGATTTTCTTAAATCTTTTATAAAAGTTCATCAAGTTATAATACAGGGATAGGGGGTTCTGAAAAAGTTGTAACCCTATTGTATATGTTTATTTCTAGTTTTAGGTTTAAGTAAAAACAATGTATTTTGATTTTCCGAGAAAAACATTTGATGATCCGAAATGTCATGAGTTTGAATGAATATGTTCAAAACCATCCCACAACTAATGGTTAAATTTCCAACCAATGGCGTGATGCACAAATGGGAGTTTCATTCTAGATCTAGCCTCACCGCAAGACCATTTAATTGGTTGCTGTATTGCAACCTAAGCGATTGCTCAAAACTATCACCGGCGCCAACATTGCTTATACCCTAGATTAGTTTTTAAAATAATTTTTTGTTCCTCACGTTTGCTTTCCCTTAAGATCTTTAGATCTTGCATTGTTGGTGATTAACGTATGTTGGTAGGTATTAAGGCTTTCTAAAGAGTTTTTGTATAGCTTTCTCCGTGTGCACAGTCCATTTTGAGCAGACACGGCTTCAACCATGCAGCTAAACCTCTGTCGAAACCAGAGGCAAAACTAAATAGAGGCAGGACAAACGCTGCTACTACAATATTAAAACCGACTTGCTATTCCTTGTTCTTTGTACTCTCTTGCTTTCATTTTGATTCGTTCATGATTTGCTTTGTCTCGCATATGAGCTTTCAGCTGATGTTTATCAAGTCTTAAACTTTTTGCGATCGATCTTACCCGCTTTTCATTGGGATAATAACCTTTAGTGAAGAAATCAAAGAAAAGAGCATCTTGCAGCTAAAAAAAGCACGAAATGAAAAAAGACACGTTGCTGTGAGCATTGTGACCCCATAAAGCAGCTCATCAGGTCAAGCCCCAGAATCATCAAATTGCTAAAATAATACAGCAAATTGCCAAATAATACAGTTTTACCGGATGCACATGAAAGTACCACTCTTTCATTCTACCGTTCATATTTCAAATGTTGAAAACCAGCATTAATGACAGAGTTAAAAACTAATTTAAAATAAAAACTTTTTTCCAAACATAGGTATAAACAAAATTTTCCAAAGAAGGTAATCAAGTGATTTGAAGGTGAATGGAATGAATTACTGGTTACTTAATTGCATAACCTCTCGACCTCCCGATTCACTAATTTCTCGCATAAAATCAAACAACGCACCAATCTTATGCATAAAATCAAACAACGCACTGCATAAGTTGATCTTCAAAAAAAGGCTTTCAAGACAAACTGAGATCAAAAAAAAGAGTTCGTTAAACAAAAACTGAGAAAAATGCTTTCAAAAGAACTGACTTTCATACAAAAGTTATTGAGGATGGACGATGCCCTTGCGCCCACAAAACGACTCCCTGTTTAAAAACAGCTAAATAAAACTGATTATCATAATAAAAATCTTGACCACTATGCTATTTGTGGATGCAATAGATTTAGAATGAAATGCCTTCAGGTCTCAAAATTAAATTTAATTATTATATTAATATTTTATTTTTTAATAATTATAATACAATTTAATTTGATATATATTATTTAAGATATTTAATAATATTTAATATATTATTAATAATTTAATATATAACAATTTAATTATTATATATTTTTAATATTTTTAAAATAAAAATAAAAATTAAGTATTTTATAGTTAAAGAGTTAACTTTAAGTAAAGACTTACTTTATTATAAAAACCAAATAAGCCAAGCCTATGCAGACCAATCAAAGTTGGTGAAAGCAACGTCATCTATTTGGAATAGGAGTGGCCCTGCACTTCTTGCTCAAACAATATGCCGCAGCGACCAACTGCATTTTTACTGGCACTATATGACACAGCCTTTAACTGCATTTTTACTGGCAGGCAAGACTGCAAACTATTTGCAAGTTTTGCAACCGCTTGTGTTTGTGCGGACAAGCCACGATGGGTGCATTGTTGCATTACCAAAGCAACCATTTTATACCAAGTTTCCTGCATAGATGCATTGCTGGTGGTAGAGAGGAAAAGATGTTTGTTGGAGTGAATTCGAGACGGATCCAAATATATACAAGATGTTGTACGGGGAGAAAAAATATTTTGCCAACCGGTGGACAAAAACATACCATTTAACTAATTATTTTAACTAAGTTATTTTTTCCACAACTAAGCGAAAATAAAAATAAGAAATCTACATTGTGACGTACTTTACTTTGCAATGCACCAGTTGGGTCTTTCGTCAAAGCAAAATCCAGCGCACAATGTGATGGCATAGTGTCAGGAAATTTATCGCATTTAAAATTGAAAGCAATTCCAACTTCACGACCAAGTTTAGCTATACGTTCGCCACTGAAAAAGTATTGATTATTTAACTTGTGAAGTTGTTAATCTCTCGTGAGAAATAGGAGGTGAATTCGGCCTTACGTTAAGGGAGACAAAACCGGATTTAGTAAATTTGATTTCTCTCTCTCTAGACTGAGCAGTTTATGTGCGTTAAATAGCTAATCAACGTTACGCTTTAGAGACAGCAGTTTGAAAGTGGTAGAAACTATCTTGTTCAAGCGTTTGCCTGTTTTATAAAGCTATTTTTTGTTTTGTCCCAATTACAAAACATACTAAATGTCATTTCTAATTAAAAAGTAGTTTGTACTGCTTGAAAAAGCCGTCAAGTATTCAACAAGTAACAGCCTTGCTTTGCAAAAGCTTGTTCTTCTGCAGGTGGTTCAAAATTTGATCAAAAAATACTTTCTAAACTAGTCGTAAGTGCTATAATTAACTTGTTTAAATTTTGTAATGCTGAACAGGCCGGTAGCTGACAATAATAATTAATCCTATAGACAAGCGATCAACCAGCTGTGGACTGCGGTGCAATTTCGTGCTTATTGATTATATTTGTGGACCATGCACAATTTGCAATTGTAGGAAGCGTAGTAAGTTAAAGCAAATGTCATTAATTAAAAAAATTACAAGGTAATCTGGCGATGATCTCTAAAAATTAGTCATCAATTAAGAAACGATTACTAATGTGATCAAAAACATCAATGTGACATAAAATTTTGTTTAAAAGCAAAAAAATTATTTTTGAAAAGTCGATTACCAAAAAAAGATTTTTAACTGACATATTGTGACAGATAATCAGATTTCTTCAAAAACTAAATGGGCCATTTGCAATGACTGAATAATAGATTATGAATATACGCGTCTTAACAAAAGTTTGTCGACCGCTGCAATAAATCTGTGAGACTAACTACTTAAATTAGAATAAAATTCCTAACAAAAAAATTCTTCTGGCTAACTAGCCTTAAAGGTCCAACTTCCAAATATGTGGAATTATCTACTGGTGTGGAAAAATGCATTTTCGTTTTGCTTAATTGTAAAGATTGACTTCTCTACCTCGTACCAAATCAATTTTAGGAAACCGTCTAGTATGGTTTTTACACGTTGCAAAGAACTTCACTTCAAACTATTGCTTCATAACTGAACTTTAGATTTCCCGTACTTTATGTCTAACTAGCTGTTTAAAACGTTGAGTTATGCTACACATGGTTCAATGTTCAGAGGTAAAAATGATTTAATATTCTAGCTGGAACTACAGAGTAAGGAAAGAGCAACCATTGGTTTGTTTCAAAAATGTTTAGTTTTAAAAACAGATATAGGGTACATTTAAGACTAAGCGCATCATTAAAAGACCACTCAATTATTATTTCATGCCTCCCAGAGAGGGGGAGCAAAACCATTGCATTGGTGTTATGTAGAGAAGGGGTTAAGAAATATTGTTGTATGACAGATTTGCAATTATATCAAAAAGAATTAAAGTTTTTAATAGTTTTACTGAACAGGGTTTTGTCGCCAATCCGATAATCAAAGAGTGATTGAGTACTTTTTATATATGACGCGTCACATGAGGGAGAAAAGGAATCTACGAGAACGCCATATGCCTTACATGAAAGGAATAGGGCGAAAAATCGAAAAAAAGCGTTGTATAATTTGTGAACGACTTCTTAACTCAAATAATAATCATAGCAACAAAATGCTAAGTATATATATTCTTCAATGTATCGTAAAATAAATTTAACGCAACAGCTTTAGAAAGAAAAGCAAGCTAATATTAGGCCTACTATTCAAGTGATTTTTATTGGCAGCAAAATCGGCAGTGTGAGGTTGTCTACCTTAATATAGCAAAGCTCTGTCTTTGCGTGCATAAGTGCGTTTGTGCATGCGCTTTGACCATTGTATTTCAAAACTACTGGGCACGCAAACATGAAACTCGCTTCGATTGATCTCGGTCCCGGGTGATGTCACAAGGGGACTGATGATGTTGAATAACGTCATAGCGAAAGATCATGTTTTAAAATTTGCATTTATTGACGGAAAAAACGTTTCTCTGTTCAAACAAAATCCAGCGCCCAATCGATCAACTTGCAAAAGTTGCATTTCTTCAAGATGTAGGTTGGCATTACAATTAACGCTTAAATGAAGATTTTGTTTTCTTGATTTTTTCAAAAAATAATAGAGCTAGAAACGCGAGCAAAACTTTTTCGGTTGATGCTGCTTCCGATAAAAACTTCACAAAAGTTTAGCTTTTTTGAGAACAAAAGAAGCGACTACTTTTTTAAAGCTTTTTTAATTTTAAGCATCCTTAATCCTTTTTTTTTCTGTTAAGCTTCACAAAAGTCCAGTGACTTCATAATCCACTCTGCTATCAAGGTAAAAAAACCAGCAGGCAGCAGTTAGTGCCCCTACAGTCTACTTTCATTATGAAAACGAACAAAAATTCCTGAGATGTTTCTCGTCAAAATAAATGATATATCACGGCTGTTTCAGCATAAATTTTCGTGGAAATAAGCTGGTTATTAGTTAAATGATAGGCGTTTCGAGTATAGAACTACTTTAAATTTATGGAGAATGTGGTCAAGTAATTGAAATGGTAAGCCATCTTTGCCTTGAACATAGTACAATAGATCTCAAATAAGCTCACAGTGGCACTATCAAGGCTAACTGGTATATTACTACATAATCACGAGCTTTCGCGGTAAGAACCAGCTCTTCGTCAGGTGCTTATCAAAATAGAATCAAAGAGGTTGGCGTTTGCAGCATTTTGTCGCACACACATAATTTTAATTTAGTTTTCTTCTCTTTTTTTAGATTAGGTTAGCGAAGCTAAGCAAGTTTGAATTAGCTTAAGGGAAGAAATATTACCAATTGATTTGCTTTTCGTGTGTAAGGCTTATCTTGATTTTAAAGTAGGGAGGTCGGGATTACGAATAAATCTCAATGCAATAAAATCCCAAGTTTAAAAAATATCAAAATAAAACAATAGGCATATCAATGAGTAAAACTTAATTTAGAGGGACCATTTTTTCCTGAATATAGCCTAATAAATATTCTGGGATGCAATGCATTACTTCGAAGAAAATGGCTCCTTTTACGCTTTGCCGAAACCAAGGCATATACTGCAGCTGAAAAGTTCATATCCCGAAAAAGATGAAAAAAGGACGGGCATCAAGTCGTAAGACAAGTCAGCCATTAATAAGTTTGTTTTTTTAATTGCCCACCCCTAGTTGTTGCAAAAAGCAAAAGATATACTTTGAGTGATTCATACCAGTCTTGATTTCCAGGGTAAGTTGATTACCAGGGTAAGTTGATTACTATTGCGGACACATGAACTGTGGCCTCCATTTACAACAACGATTAATGGCTATTCTCACAAATATTTTTACGATGAAGCCAACACAGCTGCCTGAACTTTTTAGCCCAACTGAGGAAATGGCAAGCTTTGCCAGAGCAAAATTACACAATATTTGGGAAAAAAATCTTTGCTGTTTTGTTTAGTATTAGCTTCATAGTGCTACAAGAATCAAAGCTGAAAATTTGTGAGAAGAACAACGTCACCTTTGGCTCTTCTAGGAGAGTCTGTGTAGGGAACAGCGTCCATAAGGCGGTAATCGGCATTGATTTGAGAAAGTTGAAAAAGAAATTAAAAGCTAACAACTCCTCTGTTTGAAATCACTCCTTTTGGGAGATGACTTTGCTATTTTACTTAAAAATAACTTTATATGCTAACCGGGTCAAGATAAAAAAATTTAGGAAACCGAAAAATGTCGAAATCGTTGAAACGCAAGGCCCCCAATGGATCCTGGCTATGCATAAGCAATGACCTTAGGCGTAGCCAAGAACTTGAGGTAATAAATTTGATTACAACATAGAACCCACTAAGTCGTAAAGTACACCTAACACCCCGTACCAAATTTTTCTATTTTTGAAAACAATTGCTATTTTTGCGTCACCTTGCCTTGTTTAGTTTAATTTTTGTTCTCGTAGACTGTTCATTTAAAAGAATAGAGAAATCGGAATCATAGGTTTAAGGGCTGTGCCTATTTTCACATAATGTTTTTGACTAGATCACTTTTTGTAGTACAGTTAATTTTGGAACAATAATTGGAGGTGCAAAAGCAAGACTAACTTGTCATTGCCATTCTCACAACTATCCATTGGGTGAAATTTACACACCCGGCAAAACCGATATTGCCTTAGCTACTGGTGGGAACCTGCTGGCATCGCCCGCACTGCCGGCTATAAATCTAATTGATGTGCGAAAACAATATCACAGCAGCTGCAAATACCAAGGATCTTTTCTTACAATGACAGTTGACGGGCAGTCGCACTCTAACACCGCAAAGTTACGTCTAGACTAAAGCGCTGCAGAGTTGTTTTTCATGGGATTTGGTTTTTGAACAAGTAGCCTACTCTGTTGAACATTTTATTGCGCTTTTTAAAGAAAGACCATTTCGACACAAACGTTTATACCGGAAGTGCTCTCCAGTGGGTTTCATTCACTTTCGCTGCAATTAATCCGACTCCGCGGCAATAGGTTAAATTTAATATACTGTATTGCGGGATTAATCCCACTTTCGACTATCATAAATTAATCATCTTTACTGCATGTCCTTTTTCACAAATTCGACAATTCTTCAAAAAATAGTTTTTTGATATTTCTGTAGTAGAACTTACAATTGTGAGTGTTTAGAAAATTCCTTGTTTTGTTGTATACCGTTTGGTGGCAAATCTGGCATGAGAAAGAATGGTTCGAAAATGACCTGCAAGTACCACATCAAAGTTTAAGTAACGTTATTTAGTAGTGCTCAGAAATAAAGTAATGCTTTATTTTTACAAGCTTATGACTATTGTTTGACTAATTGATATAAACGTTGATCCAAATCCCTCTCGAAGCCTAGTTTTTAGCACTTTGGAAAAGAAAATCAGGAGGTAGATTAAATTGCTTACTTCTTAACGTAACAAAAGTTTAAATAATATAATAGCAAAAATAATCTCCCCCAACCAAAAAGTTTTCATCTTTGACATTCCAGCGCCTTTAATAAATAATTGACTTTTATATGTAGGTTTTATAAGCTCCTTTAAAATTTGTGACAGTTTTGTGTTTAATCCTTTTTCGTGAAAAAAAGAGAATTAAGTTTGAAAAAAGCAAGTAAAATTAATTTTATTGATGCAATTTAGCAATAAAGTTTTAAAATATCATTGCTTGAAGTTGAAATTGCGTGAATTGACCATCGCCTTATGGAGTAAAGCGACACACAGCAAAGATTTTAATTCAATATACATCTTCCTCACAAGCTTATCCTGATTACGCATAAAGGCAGGATGTTTTGATGTTTGCGCACGAAGGCAGCAAACCTCGTAGCCACCTAAGGACCTAACAAATCTGCTACTACACTTGCTAACTCAACTGATTTAATTCCGAGCTTATACTAAACCAAGTTGATTATGTAACTCATGCTCGTAGTTCTCTGGGGGTCAAGTGGTCTGCATCTAGTTGGTGAGACAAAACGTAATTGACGAGAGAGTCTTTTTTAGATCATTTGACTTGCATGGCTAAACCAAAGCTGCTTAAACCTTCTCGTGCGAAAAAGTTTTGACATGTAGATAAAAAATTTTCAAATTTTATCAATTCGTAAATCACCTTTTTCTTGTCACAAAGATCTCATTCCGCGACTTGCACTGGGGTTAGCATATCTTTTTGTTGGTATCCAAGATTTGTAAGACACGTGAGGATAGAAACTCAAACCGATTAAAAGATCAGAGTTTGGCATATTTAGGCAAATCTTGTTTTATGACAACCGAGCGTTGAATTTTACGCATTACAGGATTTGCTTTACCAATTCGAATTTCGAATTATTTTTTCTGTCTGTCAAGACTACAAATTTTTCAAACTTGGCCACACAATTACGTTTTCCAAAAGGTGAAGTATTTGAATTTTTCAGCGTTGATTTTCATTTCAGCCCTATCACTACCATCTCAAAGACTACTGAGTGCATAGGCTATTCAAAGTCGATTTCATTGTTGCCAAAATTAGACAAATGCGTTTTCGGTGAAAACAGTCGATGGATTTTACAGCTTCTAATTTTGACACCACTAGCACAAAACTGTATTTGCCACAGCTTTCAAAAAAGCCGTTTTGCCATGATCTTTTTAACCCATTAATGACGACTGGCAAGTTTACTTGCCACACACAAAAATTGAATTTAGGAAAAAAATAACAGTGGAATTGTTATTGCAGGTGTTTTATAGTGTTGAAACAAGTATTGAACGTGTACAGAACACGCCTCGACGCGCTGCTGCGTCACATTCCCGCTCAGTTGACCTTGAAAGTTGCTACTGTGCATGGCGTTACTACGTCACAGTTGTCATCCAGTAATTATCGGCATTAATGGGTTAAGACGCACTAAGCGGTGGCAATATCGTATTAGGGGAAGAGTTAAAGTGTACAAACAAACTCTTTCTGTTTTCATAACACTGAGCGCTTAGTCGTGACACAACCGCCTCTAATTTTTAAGGTGAAAAACGCTGAAAGCTGTAGCGAGGATGGAAAATTGCTTGTTGTTGTGCAGTAGTTTGATGTGCACTCTTTGTTTTCTAATACAGATCAATGGTGAAGTCAAAGTCCGTTCTAACTTCATTTTGTTTGCTCAACCTGTCCAGTCAAGATTGTCCTGGACCAGGGATGGGCAAACTACAGCCCTCCAGAGCATTTTGTGCGGTCCGCCAGCACTTATAGAAACTTTCATGTATTTATTTTAATATGACTGGGGTGGCCGCACTTGCCGTACTAGAGAGCCAAAAACAATAGAAGTCATTATTGAAAGAGCCGCCACACATTTCTTAGTTTGAATTGACGTATTTTCCGTACAAATAGAGGGTGATGATTTTTTTTTTTTGGACCCCATCGTTTTCAAAGCTCTGTAATACAACATAGCAAGAAGTTATTGCAAGATTGTAAGCTATCGCAAGATTTTTAGCATTTGCCCTCGGCCAACTCTTAAATGGTTGATGCAGCTCTCGGCCAACTCTTGAATTGTCAATGCGGCTTTCCAACTAAAAAGTGTGCCCACCTTTGTCCTGGACGATTCGATTGTTGTCTTCACCATTTAGAACAGAACTGCATTACACAATTCTGTTGTCACTAAGATGTTTGCCCATGTATGGACTATACTGTATCAGCGACACTTATACGTATATGACAAAGCTATTCTGAGTATGCGGTAATAATCCTAGCGAGCTACAGGCAGCAATGGTTTGGACGTAAAGACCAAGCGCATGGTGACAAAACCGTTGCAGCTTTCAAAGACTCTCTTGAAACTTTTTTTCTGGTATATAAAGAATTGTTTATATGCGAAATCCTTAAGTACACAAATAACTGTTCTGGAATAAATCGCTTATGGGTGGAGAACTGAACAATTTGCTTGTCAATCTAAATGTTGACAACGTTTCTCGGTCGTTGTCATCCACTAATATTTTCTTGATTTGTTGTATTTTTTCAATGAGTCTGCATTAGGAACAAAGTCATTAAAACTTGTTTCATCATCCTCATTCCAACCTTATAGTTTTATCTTCTTTGTGCGAGACCAAATTATCTCAATCTTGCCTCCCTTATCCTGCCCTTCATTTTGCCCACACGCGGTATGCCAACTTATTTTTCAGTCCACCCGACCTTCTCACTCTCGTTAAATACCGCAACGTCTAAATGGTGTAGCAAAACTACTTTGCACCAAAAGAGAATTTTTTAAGTTGGATGATATAATTTTTGAGATATATATTCTTTGGAAATTGTAAAATAAAACACAATGTACTCAATTGTAGGTGTAAAGACGTTGAAGAAAGTGAAATCCATAAAAATAAATCAACTCTTTGCACCAAAAGAGAATTTTTTAAGTTGGATGATATAGTTTTTGAGATATATATTCTACTTAGCTTTGTTAACTGAAAAATACAGGTCTTTCTTGAACAGATCGTTCTATTGTAATATCATATTAGTTTTCAAAGTCACGTTTGTGATAGAAGGAAAGTGATCTGAAGTGTAATATGTAATCGGTCAAAAAGTAAATTTTAAAGTGAACATAACACTATGTAAAACATAAACAGTGAACAGCAGCTTAATACACCATTATGTCCACATGAAACTACGATTCTATTTCGAGAAAATAATTAGAGTAATAGGTCTAATAACACCTATTTACAAAACAACTTTTTCCATAAAAAAACTTGCCAGATACAATTAGTTTGGGATTAATTTGTCACAGTACGATTGAAATAAATTTATGGTGTCACTGAGTTTCTGAAACAAATTGTGTTTTCTTTGACTATTTAGAAAATTACATTTAAAAAGTATGCTGGAGAATTCATATTTTAACCTACCATTGTTTCAATATTACACGTCAATTCTAGCTGTTTTACAGGCATTATTCGAACTAAAATAAACCGATAATACATTTTATTGGAACTATTTTGTTGATTTTGTTTATACATTATTTTGCCGATTGAAGTTATTGTAACATTGAAACTTACATTTAACATTTACTAGGTTACATTTGATATTTGTTCGGTACATCATTCGTATATGTGGTAGGCTTAACCCTTGTCCGGCGGCATAATTTTACACCGCTAACAGGCGGCATAGGTGCAATTGTAGCTAAACTTATTTTGTGGGAAATTTGTCGCTGTAGGTATAATTAAACACCTGAAGTTGATTCAAACAGTAAGCCTTTCAAGACCATGCGACATAATTAAGCACCGCCCCGACGCAACGTATTATGACGTCATTATACATACCCATTAAATTCTAATGCTTCTTCTTCTTCCTTCGTTTGAGGTGTTGTTGTCTGATCATCTGCAGGAGATCAAATATCCGGGCACACATTGAGCAGTTAATCGATGGTGTTATCATCCAATATCAATAGCCCGTCTTTTCTGGCTAGTTCGTAAATAGGGCATTGATACAGTAAATGTTCAGGAGTTTGTCGTTCTGCACCACAATCACATACTGCAGTTGTTGTCAGTCCCCATCTATGAATGAGAGATCCAAATCTCCCGATGCCAGTGCGAAGACGATTTAGCCGAACCCAGGATAACCGGCTGAGTTCATCACCTGACAGTAATGGTCCAACATTCGCAACGAAAGAATGAAGACACCCGTGCTTCACTGGGTTAGAATAGCGAAGCTGCTCACCCAGCATGTCGTAAGAGGCGACTTTTGGGTACCCACCAATGGCAGTCCGCCTTGTTGGTGTTGGGGCTACCAGTTTGTAATTTGCATTTACGACTGGTTCGAAATGGGCTGCCACTTTTCCCCTACCCTAATTCAATTAGGTTGATGGCGTGAACCTGGATTGCTGTTCGCGCCATACCTCGATCCCAAGGAAGAGGAGGGGTAAACCAACAACAACAGCAACAAAGAATGAAGACGTGTGGTGTTTTTTGTCCAGCTTTCTTTCCAGGTATTATGGATCCATGTTGGAGCATTGCTGTTTTGAGCCAGCAAGCCTTGAGCTTCGATGACAAAGGGTTTCCTTGATTTAAGGTGCCTCTTTGTCATTGTTCTTTTGAAATAGTTATAAAGAGTATGGCCTGTTTCTAAAGACTGACTTGCCAATGAGAGTTTGGCAGCTTTACGGCGAAGCTCAGCAGGGGGAATGCCAGAGAGAACTGGAAGATACTCAGTGGGTGTTGGTTTCAGGCATCATGTCACCATGCGCAAGGCATCATTAATAGGTCTGTCTAGCAGGTGTGTATGTGCACTGCGACTCCATACTGGTGCGCAGTACTCGGCGGTGGAGTAGACAAGAGCCAGGGTGGTGATGCGTAAAGTTTTTGCACGTGCTCCGCAGCCAGTATCCGCCAGTCGACGAATCAGGGCGATGCGTGATGTAAGTTTCTTGCGCAGGGTCTCAAGTGGTGTCGGTATGTGAGGGTTCTGTCCTGGCTGATCCCGAGATAGGTAGGTGTAGGACAGGCCATTTCCATTAACTATGATGTTAAGTTGATTAATTCTAATGCTGAGAATGCATTATGCATTTAGGTGTTTAGAAACACTGGCTGTGCATTACTGTTATTCAGCTACTTTAGAGTCAGTCAGAAGAAACGTTTTAAAAATTGAAAAGCGCCAGAACTACAAATGCTAGCCTAATAGAGTTTGATTACGTAAAGCAGTAACTGTTTTCCTTCTGGATAAACCTTTTGGTTTCGTAGGCTAGACTGGTTAGCCAGTTTTACAGTAGCCAGCCGTTTCACTAGTTACAGTTGTTTCATACAGTTTTCAAAACTTTTTTACCGTACAGTAGTTACCCAGTTACCAGTTTATAGCCTGTTAGCCTCTACCTAGTCACAAGTTCGGTACTGTGCGTAACCTGTAGCAGTAGCAGTACGGAGCTGCAGTATCAATATCGGCAGGTTTTGTAAAATCATACTTCTTGGTGCCCCTGATGCCTGGTCCATTCTCGATAAGTCATCTACAGGTTGTTTCGGATGTTTTACATTAGGAGTTATTTTGACATATACACACTCGTAAATTGACATATACCACTCGTAAATTGATTGATTTGCGCTATTTTAATAAAATAACATTATCTTTAAAAAATCATGATTAAGTATTTTTGCATTCATTCCAAGCAAAAGGTATATGTTGGTACAATTGTACCTATGTCGCCTGCTATGGGTGTAAGAAAAACTTCATCCAATGTACCAGGAACGCGTAAACATATTTGACAAAATGTTTTCTCAAATAAATCAATGCAAGAATGTAGAGATGTCAGAAAATCTCAGGTATCTACGACTTATAACAAAAAAGTTATCGCTATTTAAAATTGCCAAAGTTACAATTGTACCAATGCCGCCGGACGAAGGTTAAGTGTTATTGGCATAGCTAGGAAAGGATGAGGCACATGGCCAAATTTTTTTATTCGACCAAAAACGGAAGACATTCAGAGCAAAAAATAGTGACGTTGCAAAAAAGATTGAAAATCGCTTGCTGATCTTCACCTTGTTTTAAACAGAAAATACATGTAGTTAATTTGTAAAGTTGATCTCTCAAAAAATTTACTTTTAGTTTTGCCACTGCTTTCGTTTCGTTTAGTTTGCCATTACTTTCATTGTTTGCTTCTTTGTTTTTCTGTAGCCTACTATTCATGCAGTCATTCTTATGCTAAGCCCATCTTAATCCCAAACAAAACAATTTGTGAATGAACTTTTAAAATTGGCAATAGGCTCGCAAAGTATTGTTTTCAATGAGGTATTATCGTATTTTTATAAAGGTAATTGCGAACAGGTATGTGCAGGCAACCTCGCCAATTTGCTTTTGGGATATGTGGTTGTTATAATGGTAATACAGTCAACTTCGGATATAAGAGATTCAGATATAAGGGATTTTCGCTTATAAGGGACTACGCAAAAGGTCCCAAATGATATTCGATATAAGCTAATAATTAAGCTGGTCCCGGCGGATCTCTTATATCCGAAGTTGACTGTATGCAAGGCTTACCTTTGATGACAAAAAAAATTACGCTTTTTTCTCTACTTTAAGCAACTAGTGGGTATCACTAGTTGAGCACGTGAGCAAACAGCTGAGCTCGTGATAAAAGCCTGGCCCATCTACAGCCGTCCAAATGGAGCTCCAGCTCTTTGAGTAGACAAATACATGTCCGGCCATCTAGTGGATTGCCTAAAAACATCTTTCCCAAACAAAGTAGAAGCAATGAGTGCGATATGAAATTTGCCATCGTTTTGAGATTTTAGCATTGACCATTTACAATTGTCACCCGACGACACAGTATTTTCAAGAAAAATTTATTTTGTCCAGGTGTCCGTAATAAACAGGTTAACATTTTTTTGTCTTAATTATACACTTATTGCCAAGCTCATGGCACTCACTCAAAAATCAAAACTGGCAGTAGTAGGTAAATAGAGTGCAAAATTTAAAATAATCGCTAATCGCCATTGACTTCAGTGGCTGAAAACATAATATTATGCTAACTAACCGTGAATTTGTACTTGCTTTCACATTCTTTCATTGCCATGTCAAGTTTTCTTTTGCCCAGGTAACACCAGGGTCAGAGAGTGTCGGAGACAACAATGATCTTGATTTCCCTGGTAGCCATTGCGATTACAATAAGCGAATGAGAGTTGCTTCTCCAATCCACTTGATATTTGAATAAAGTAGCAAAAAATTTTTATTGCTATTATTTTTGATTTGTTGTTTCCAATGAGCTTAATTACTTAAAGCTAATAAATTATAAACTTGACTATTCAACAATTTATTGTCTATTTGGTCCGAGTTCCACAGTAGGCCAAGTAAAGAAATTTGTTGTCAAACAATTGCATATTATGAACTAACACAAAAAGCAGAAAAATTAATAGGTAAGCAAAAACAAGGGCTCATTTAGCTTATTTAGATTGGTTTGTGCAGGGTTAAAAAGCTGCCTGCTTTTGGATTTGCGTTCACATATTTAAAATGGCATTTAAAAACCTAGGCTTTTTATTTTTGAAGTGAAATAAAAAAAACACTTTCTTCTGTTATATCAAACTAATTTTTTCAAGAAAGAGACGTTTTTATAGTTACACTAGCCGGCGTCGCCCGGCAGGGCCCTCTATCAGTTATGTCGGGGTTTAGCTTTTCGGTTCAACCGGCTGCACCGACTTCAACCTTCGGGCTCTTCTTGTTTGAGCGGTGGTGAAAAGTATGATTCTCCACACCTGCTTACGAAATCGAGATCATCATATTCTGTTAATCATGACTGCTAATACTCACAAAAAATCTTGCCACAAATTATCGTTAATACTTGTGAGGGAAAAGGGATTGAAACACAATTAAAATTGATGGTGGCCGCGAAACGATGGCTACTTTCATATGTACAGAAATATACTATTCAGTGGTTAGCCTATTTTTCGATGTGATGCTGCCCCTTTTCTATCTATATTTGTGATATTACGTTCTTTTGGCTGCGCTATTTGTCTTGTTTCCAGCATAGCGACAAAAGCAGTTATGGCTTCCACAAGATCGTTTACCATATTACGATGCTGTAGAGCAGGGGTGGGCAAACTACAGACCGCGGCCGGCCAGAGCATTTTGTGCGGCTCGCCAACACTCGCAGAAACTTCCATATATCTAAATTAATATGACAGGGGTGGCCACACTTGCCGTACTGAAGAGCCCAAAACGATAGAAGACATTATTGAAATAGCCGCTACGCAATTCTTAGTTTGAACAGACGCATTTTCCAACAAATAGACAGTCATGACATTTTTTTATTTTTTCGGACACCATCATTTTCAAAGCTCTGCAATACAACATAGCAAGAAGTTATTGCAAGATTTTAAGCACTTGCCCTCGGTCACTCTTGAATGGTCAATGCGGCCTTCCGAATAAAAGATTGCCCACCCCTGCTGTAGAGTATAGACATCAATAACTTAACAGGCAGCATATCAGCAAAAGAAAACATCTTTGCTTTATAATATACTAGCCAGCTTTCACGTCGTCGCCCAGCAGGGCCTTCGATCAGTAATGGGGGGCTTTAGCATTTCGATTCAATCGGCTGCGCTGGCTTCACGCATCGGGCGCTTGAGCGAGGATTAGCGAAAAGTGAAATAAACTTTATGCACTTTCACAATTCCTGCACAATAAATTGTGATAATCATATTCTCTTAATCATGACTGGTAATACTCTCAAAGAATCTTGCCACAAATTATCGTTAATACTTGTGAGCGAGGAGGGATTGAAACACAATCAAAACTGACGGTAGCGGCGATATGGTGATTGCTTTCTCAATTACAGAAATAAACTATGTAGTGGTAAGCCTATTTTTCGATATAGTGCTTATCTTTTCCTATGTATATTGGCCGGCTATTAGTATTTGTGGTATTAAGTTGTTTTGGCAGTGCTATTTGTCTTGTTTCCGGCAGAGCGACAAAAGCGGCTCTAGTTTCCCCAAAATCATTCACCACATTTTTGTAGGTGCTCATCAGGCCGAGTTATTTTCAAACAAAACGCTCAGAAATATTTGATGTAGGCCTTTTTTTGTTCAAAAGGAGCACGAAGTGAAATGAAGACTAAACTGTGTGCCTTAACCACTTTCGTGCAAGTAATAAAAAAGTCTTGTATATTAAATTTTCTTGTGTTTACAGACAATGCAAATGCAATGTAAGTGTGAGTCGACCAAGAGCTAAGCAACAGCGTTTGGCGAATGTAACAATTACGTGGGTCCGTTTGCTGATTTGGAGTGCAAAATAAGCTGTCATGGTTTGCACTACTTGATCCAGCCGTCTTCCAATCTCGCCCATGAGGCTACTGCGTGAGATCGTTAGGTTGTAGCAGGACCTGCACCGGTAGTTCTAAGGTTTTCCCAACTTTTTGTGCTTCTTTTCCTAATAGAATTTCTCGTTTCAATGTCGTGGCTATGCCTTAGATTCATGTGCTGTGTTCATCGCTGATACGAACCCAAAAGAGCCTTGCGTTTCCTGTAGTCTGAAGTACGGAACACATTTCTCATATTGGGCTATTTAGTGACGTTGTTTTCTTTTGATTTCTCTTTGCACTTTTTCAAGTACTCGCTGGCTACTCATTACATAGCATGTTCTTTTCTACCTGTTTGACGTGCCCTGGGTAGTTAAAAGAATTCTTGCTTTTCCCCAAAGGTCGGGTTTGATCCCGGTAGCTTTATAAAGCTATTATAAAGCAAAATACCAATGATTTATTTCATGTGGTGCAATTTGACAGAGTGACGTTGTTAATTTTGACTTCTTCTCAAACATTTTGAAGTCCCTGCTGGCTACGTATTATGATCCATATTCGTTTTTCCGTGCTTAGGTATGCTCATGAAGTTAAAAAATTCCTTGCTTTTCCCAAATTTTCAGGTTTGATCACTATAGCTCTATAAAGCTATTATCAAACAAAACAGAAAAATGTTTCTCCTAACTTTGATGCAATTTTACCCCGGCAGGGCGTGCCGTCACCCGTGCCGATTTAAAACGTATCAATTAATGCAGTTGCACCAGCTTAATCGTACAAACATTTGTGAGAGCAACAACAAAATGTTTTAGTAAATACAAGCCATAGCTCCTATACATGTAATGGTAGTCATGTTGTTACATTACCGTAATTAAAACTGGAAGTATTTAAAAAGAAAGAACGATTACACACACTAACATCTGTAATATTTAAAAGTGTAAGAAGGGGGTGAAACATAGTCAAAATTGTTGGTGTTTTCCAAATGGTGGTCGTTTTGATAATTAATGAAGGAACTATTCAGTGGTAGGCCTATTTGACGATTTGGTAACCTCGCTTTTGTACCTTTATTTGTGACATTAACATCTTTGCCTGCGTTGTTTTCCTTTAATTGGGCCATAGCATGAAAAGGTGCCATGCCTTTGTCCTAAGTCATACAACCTATTGCAATAGACGCCAATAAATGTCTTTTCAAACAAGAGCATTTCCTTTTAACCCAGCGTCACGAATGGATGTGTAATTTTGATCTTTTTTTTAAACTTGGAATTTTATGACATTTAACTTTGGCCCCAATCCAGACCTCTCTACTGTTAAACAAAGATTAGTGTTTTGTCTTGATATCCTTGCAATTACGAATATGAGTAATGGGTCTTACTATTTATGTTCGCTATCAAAATGATAGTGGATAATTTTGCCCTCTTCTTGTTTTTACTAAATAGTGCCAAGCATTGCGATGTCATTTAGGATTATGACCTCACAATCCGTTTTAAGCCATTAAATATTAGGATCGCTGCTTACCACTTTTTCGTTACTGTAGGCGAATTAATATGAACTAACGTCTTTAAACTCACGGCCATGTTGCTTAGTCCTGGTATAAACGCCACAATGCAAAGAGCAAACTAACTCGAAATGAAGCACTCACAGTTAAGTTATAGCAATAGCGAGGGGGCCCCATTAACAATGCCAAGGTTAAGAATATCAAATTAGGTGGCTGCGCCTTCCTCGCCCAATTGCAAAACAAATTGCTTCAACATTTAGATCATATGCAGCTCGACACTTACATCTTGTTGCGAAAGATAAGACGGCACTGTTTTAACTCCTTGTCTTTTCATTGGGTGATTACCATGTGTTTTGCTTTACAAATTACAATTTGTAAACTTTATTTTTCGATAAATCTTTTTGAATATTTTGATGGATAATGTTTAAATATTCGTGTCGCGTGCAATTTTATGGCAATTATTAAACCGCTTTTGCTTATCTGCATTTCCTTTGAGTCCAAAGTCTATCTGCTTTCAGTATTTGAGTGTACAAACTCAGTAGGCAAATATTTTCTTGATCGGAGAAAAAAATGAGATGAAATATCAACTCTGTTGCTGATGATGTGGCGTTATTGCGTGCTAGCAGTACTGGACTGAAAAATTGGAAGACGTTCGTTTGTAAGTTTAGCTTGATCCTTGTTAGCTACAGGACGTTGTAGCAAGAGCCGGTAAAAATTTCCTCAAAAGTTTATACTACTTGCTAATTTCGTCTCCACAATAAATCTAAAATGCCTGTTTTAACCAGGGATGTGGAAGCGGTTATTTTTCAAACGCTTCCGCTTCCACACCTATCGCTTCCGCTTCCACCAACAAAAAACGAAAAAACGACCGTTGACAATTTTTTTTAACTTTTGTGGGTCTGTAGCCTGCCTTCTCCTACACTTTATCATTTTGAGAAAACCAAAACCTTCATTTATTGCTGTTACTTTACCTACTTCGCTTAAGCTTATTGTTTCGAACTACTCTGTGTTTCTTTTTCTTAGATATCAGAACTCGTGTTGAATGTAGAACAGTGCTTTTCAATCTTTTTGTCATCGCGGAACCGCTAATGTAGTTTCGCGTTTGTCACGGAACTCCCACTAACAAAAATTTAGAAATCACAAATTGCTTGCGAGAAAATCAAATATTTCGTTACTACAATTCAAAAAATAATTAAACACTTCAAGAAATAGACAGTTATTACAAGTTCCTTCACTACTTACAACTACTTTTACAACAGTTAACTTAACCCGTTTCTTACCAATGTTACCATATGGGAACATATAATCAATCACGTGTTTCTTTCTTAAATAACAAATTTTTGTAGCATTAAAAAGCAGCAAAAATGATACAAGGAAACATTTTTCTTTAGCTTTCTACAGTTTTTGGTGTGGTTTATTGCATTGTTTGAGAAATTTTAAAGGTGGAAAATGCCGTGAAATAAGCTTTAATCACGTGATCAGTTTCCATGGCACTATCACGCTCGGGTAACATTTTGGTAGTTAGCGAAAGTGTTTTATTAAAAAGGTTTTATTAAAAAGTCTTCATACCGACGTGTAACTCACGCTACTACTACGTCAGAAGTGAGAAACCTAGTAGAAACAATAGAAAGAACAAGAAGTGTAGTTCTACTCACTCCTGCTGGTGGCGATGAATGTGATCAAGCAAGTGATAATGAAGAAGTTCCTCAAGGCTTTGAAACGGCTTTTGAACCTGCTGGTGAGCTCAAAGTGAAAGAACATATAGATGATGTAGAGGAGGATCAAATAGGTTTTCTGACCGAGAGAACCAAAAAAAGAAAGCGAGCTTCAAATAAAAGTACAAGTTGCGACTAAAAGCATGTGTTGAGGCGTGTACCACGATGCATCCTGCTTGTAATTTTGAATAAAAAGTAAAAAAAAATATTTTACAAAATTTTTTTATTTTTGAGTTTTTTTGCTGCAACCATCCAATGTTCCCATATAGGAACATATGTGTATCTCAAAAACCTTTTTAGCTAGAAAAATAATTTTTTGTATATCAAATCAACGGTTCAGTTTAGTCTTATACAGCGCAATTGAATAAAAATAGACAACTGGAACATGTAGTGGTGAGAAATGAATTAATGCTTCTCAGATCTAAACCGTATGATTACATATTACAGCTCTCGACAATAACCTGTCGTCACAACAACAAATTACACAGCATAGCGTTGATTTTCCTTCTCTATCCTCAACTAACTCTGACTTTGAGTTAAAAATAACTCTAATTATCATTACCGACCTTCTATCCGTCCTCAAAACACGTATTGACTCCGATCTTTTTGGATAGTGAAGTGCGAAATTTCTGTTGTATATATAGTATGTACATTTAAAGCGAGCAAAATTAAACTACACCAATCAACAGCCGCCTCAACGTGGTAGTGAAGTCCCAGACCCGTTTGGATCGGTTCAAAATGGCTGTTGGCCTTCCCGAGGGTCCCAGTTACCCCGGGCACTCCCCTTACACCAACCATTTTTTCGCCGTGCAGCCCCCAAACGACCACAAAAGGGTAGCTCGCAGCCTCTTTAAAATTGGCCTGTCTTCTGTCTACTGCCTTTCTCTTGCCCGTCTTCTCATTCTTCTCCTTTTCCTGATGAGCGGCAACGTTTATCCTAACCCTTGCTCTGTTTTTCCCTATTTAGTGTGCGCTGGAAATGTGACCTGTAGGGGTAGGACAGTGCAATGCTGCTCATGCTCTAATTGGGTTCATTTAAAGTGATCACTACTCTCCTATTCTAGATTCAAAACTCTTGGCAGCTCTCACTTCTGGAGCTCCGTTCCCTGCTTTTTTTGGAGATTCTACACCTACCAGCACTGTGACTTCCTCCTCGGACTCCTCCAGCTTGTATACCTTCACTGCTCAATCTGGCCCCCTTCCGCTAATGCAGCACTCGCACTCCACCCTCACCTTCAAACCTCTTATCCTTTTTCCGCCCACTTTGTATCTTCTCCTTCTGCACCCTCACCACCGCCTCATGCTCCTGGCTGTTTCTCTTTACCTCCTGCTTTCTCTTCCCCTCCCTAACTCTCTAAGGGTTCTTCAATGGAATGCTGGGGTCTCTGCTCCAGGAGCACTAAACTACTACACTTTATTTCGTCTCATTCCGTTGATCTTATTTATATCCAGGATTCTAACCTTAATTTATCTTCCTCTTTTCAGATCCCTGGATTCTCTGCTCTGCGATCTGATCGCACCCACTCTCGATCTGGTATTTTTTCTACTGATGTCCCAGACGCTAGCGGCGGCGTCATCATTTTCGTCAAGCAGAGCTTATTCTCCTCTGAGCTTTCTACCTCCTCTCTTTCTTCGCTTGGCCCCTACTCTGATTATGTAGAGGTCAACATCTCTCCAAACGACTCCTCCTCGCTCTTATTTCTTAATGCTTATGCTCCCCTATTCGTTCTTCTACGAAGGATAGCAGAACCAATTTCTTTTCTCTTTCCATTCTTCCCCCTAGGTGGAAGCGGAAGCGGTGGAATTTTTCGCGCTTCCGCTTCCGCTTCCACAGAAAAAGACCGCTTCCAGCTTCCGCATCCCTGGTTTTAACTGCACAATAGAATGCGAATTTGACGATTAAAACATGGAAATGCAGTCGAGTAGGAGCAGTAATATCAAAGATTTATAGTTTGAGCAAAGTCAGATTTATTTCTGCTTTAAAAGCCCGATTAGCTGGCAGTTCTTTACAGCCGATGCCAAAATTTTTGCAAGTGTGATGAAGGAACCGTCGATGATCAATTTTTATACCTTTGCAGGTGGGTTGAAAAAAATCACCTTGCCAATGCCGATGTAGCTGCTTTGGAAAAGCAATCCCGGTCATATACGTGCAGACCTGCGACTGAGAAAGAGGACGTCAGGAAAGAGATGCTGTTGCTGCGCGCTTGTTTGATGCCAGCGATAGAAATCAAAACATTGCGTTATATATTCTTTTGGCTTCTGCGCCTTTGTTTTTTATATTCATTTTGCTGTAACTCTAATCTGCCGATCTGAATAAATGTTTGACCTTACTTGTAATGTGTTACTAAATTCGTATTGGAAGCATCTAAGGTTGTTAGCCCAATCGGTTTTTTTATAAAAAAAAGTTTATTGGGTCAGTTTTACGTATGTCATTGGTAGAAACTCTGGCATATTTTTGGGCTACAAACCCATCGGCTAATCATTAATTATGGTTTGCCGTTTGTATATAAATCGTTGGTATTAACTCCCTCGTAGCTAACCGTTTATTTGGCTACACATAGATATTTATCGATTTTCGCTGGCGCTTTGTCGTATAACATTGTTGGTACAACAATGAACCTGTTGCATTAAAAGCATTGCCTTTAATACATCGGAGAATTGTTGGTAAAAGAACGATAACTTTTATCGGTTATTATAGCGCCGACAATAACATAATAGGCCAGGGATAAAATTTTTGGTTGTGATATTTGTCTGAAGCAGGGTGTACAGGGGGAAAAGAGGGCGCAAAAAAGTTTTTGCGGTCCTTGACTAGTCTCGTCACAACCGTCAGGGACAAAATTCGAGATCAGAACGATGATTTTGCCTTTTTAAATCTATTAATCATAGCTTAAGCAAGTCAAACCCTCAAAAGATAGCTTTTTTCAGGCTGATCAAGACTTCAATATAATAAAGTGTGGCCCGAATCGTAAAAACTCTGACAATTCTGTTCCAGAAAGCCTCTATCAAAGATTTTATATATATCAAAAATAGAATCTGAGCTAAAATAAAATTGAGATTAAGAATAAAGTTAGAGGTGTGGGTAAGAAGGTAGGAAAAATTGTAAGCCTGTTCAAGTAACGGATAACTCATTCCCTAACCCCATCATGAAGCATAAAACAGTGGGGCAAACCAGCTGTTACTATTCTTAATTTTTTCAACCTTTGATTTTGCCCAATTATATTCAATTGATTTTTAAAAAGTAGGGGTTGGACTAACTTACGATTTAATTCCAAGTTAGGAAAAATAGCATTTGTAACTCTTGCTATGACATATACAGTTAGGTTAGGTTAGTTAGTTTCATATAGTTAGGTTATACAACACATTTCATACAAAAAAAGATTTTCTATGTCCTTAGCTTATCATGTACACTATTTTTATTTTGACAGTCTCACAAACCAATTGAGCCGGATAATTGATTGTACGATATTAGAGAATGTTTTCCTAGTAAATTCCTTTAACGCACGGAAGGAAGATTACACCCTATTGCAAATCAAATGAAACAAAGGTGTTTTTCCATTTCATTCAGCTTACGCGCTGAACTAATTAATCGCCCTTAGAGACTTAGAGTATTCAACTTTTCAGACAAACACATGGGGATTATTTTTTCTGTAAATTTGCATTACGTTTACGGTGAAATGTTGACGATTATCAGTTATATTATTCCTAATTGCGTTATTTTTTTGTTAAACAAGGCCACTGTTCCGAAAGCCAGCCAGTGTTCTTGCAGCTAGAAACCACAATGGAAGTACATGTAATTTCTGGAAAAGGAACAAAGATCTTGAGGTTGCATGAGCACACGACAAAGACTTGCAGAGAAATAAGATCTTGGTGGTTTTAACCTGCCAACCGTCAGTCTTGTTGTCAAGAAGGGTGCAACCACGAGGAAAGGCTAAAGAGGATAAAGCCCTCCTTAGCCATGTCACTTCCACTTAACTGATATAATTTGATAACCGTAACTCGAAATTGCAGTATATGCCTTGAAGCAAATAGGGCTAAAACCTTCCTTAATCATCTTATACCCCTCTAATACCGTGACACATAAATAAAATTGGTGTAAAATGCAATTAATGTATTATTTAGACATGGCATTGACTTGAAGCTAATATGTACATCGGATGTAAGGCGTGATTTGCGAAAGAAGAAAAAAGGAATTAAACATTTGCGGCTCAACTATAAGTCTGCCTTGCAATACTTTGATCGACAAAAAACTTGTAAAACCTATTTCATAGTTTACTCCAACCCAAACTCTGATAATGTAGAAGCATGCACGCACATATGCCAATAGAGGTTCTGATTTCATTCCGTAAACCAACAACAGCAAACTGATCGATTTGAAAACTCATTGTATTGTAAACTACCCTACAATACTGCGGTGCCAGATTACACAATTTTCAGTTTTCCGCTAGCACTGCAGCAAAAATGTTTAATTCTAAACACAATCCATTTTACAAAGTCATGAAACAATTGAATATTAGAGCTGGCTCAAAGCAAAAAGTATTACTTTTATGAAATTATAGTTGAACGGGAAAAAATCAAGTCAATTAAAGTTTAGCATAAATGCTTGAAGATCTTCAGGATAACATTCCTCAAGTTTCTTTAAAAGCAACCGCTGTTTAAACAGTATTGAAAAAAGTAGTTTTGTGGTTGCTTCCTGTGTAATTAAAAAAATTGCTTGGTTAATTTTGCCACTTTCAAAAATGTTTCAAAAAAAACAACTAGAGATGTTTTTTCTCAATGAATTAATCAATAGCGTGCCATTGGCTCTTCGCACTGATAAAAATAATTGTAAGGATTTTTACAGACAAATTTACAAAAGTCAAATGGCTCTGTAAAAAGTACGAGAATCCATTAATGATTCCGAAAAGAGCCAATCGTCAAAATCTCCGAGAAGACTATCAAATTATTGATGTAGAAAGTTATCTTTTTCCAATCCATCTACGTGTCAAATGCCGAGCATTTGTTAATACAAATGTCTGAAAGGTTTGAAGACCTCAATATATTAAAATTCTCAACAGAAAAGTCACTCCAAAACTAAGCAAGAGATTTTCTGATGACGTTGGAATTTTTCAACTGCATCTGGTTTCATACTATGCATTGACCCTGGTGAAGAATTTCGTGGCTACTGATCAAAAAAGTAATATGCTGGCAGGGAAACTCTCCTGACTTCAAGCCTATCAAAAATCTTTGGTTGTTTTGTCAGAAAAGACTACATGACAAAAGAGAAGCTTACTACAGTCTTATTTCAAGTGTGGTACCAAGATCCACAAATTGTTCAAGTATATTCAGAAATAATGCCAAATTTCGTATAAGATTAATTAAAAAACAAAAGCGGCCACATGTAAATTGCTTTTGCATTGTAAATTTTAGTAAAAAGCAAAACATGTTTGAAATACAGCATGTAGCCTATTTTACTTATTGTTCGAATTAACTTGCCCTAGAGGGTACATCCCGATTACAATAATCTTAAAATTAGATTTTCACCAAAGTTTTTTTTATTTTTGTTAAAAGATTGGAAAAGCCATGTAGCCATGAAATAAGTTCATATAATTTGTAAACGAACAGCGCTTGTCCTCAAAAAATAATAAGCTTTCAAAAAAACGCAAAGATTGAGCACAACTGTGCAACTTGAGAGGCATATGTCAATTACATTACTATTATAAATTTGCATTACATAGAGCCGAATCTAACAGACAGATGAAAATACGCTCCATTAAAAATAGGATTCGTTTACAAAATGACGTAGCTTATGTGACCTACTAAGTTGGTTTGTGTACAAAAGGATGCACAAGCTCCTAATGCGTTGAAGGATTAATACCTTAATTGGGTCCAACAAAATTAGAGGTGTCGTCACTTAGTTTACACTCCGTGGCGGAGTCTATGGCAGGGCTACTCAACTGGCGGATCGCGGTCCGAATCTGGACCTTTCAAGTGTTGAAGCTGGACCTCAAGCTTCAGGATGAGTAACAGTAAGAGGAGCCACAGATTGCGAAAAAGCCCTTGTCTTTTTTACCAAACTTTGTGGACTTAATTCTCAATAAGTTATTTTCAAACTAAATATCAAAAATTTTTCAAGCGTCGGCGCAACTGCACATTATTAGCGTTGACTAACGGTAGGGTTGCCATATTTGGAAAAGCAAAAATCGGGACAATGGATGGCCACTTTTCACGAGTAAAATTTGGGCTTATCATATTTTTTTGATCAAAAACGGGACGCTCAAATTCGTTCGAGACCTTTTATAATTATGGGCGACGGGATCAGCTTCACATCGGCTGCAATTAGGCGCTGTCCCGCCTACGGTGGGGATGACCTCCAAAAAAAAAGGTTATCACCTGTTTGGCTGATAAATAGTGTAGACTATGAGAAAATCCAAGTATTTTTCTGTATGTACTGGTAATGATAGTTTTATTTTTATCATTGCAAATCAAAAATTCTACTGGACCTCAGGAAATACTAAACTTCTTGGAGTGGACCTTCAATAAAATTAGTTGAGTAGCCCTGGTCTATGGCTTCTCCCTCATGACAGTGTTCCCGGTATCAACGCTATCAGTAAGATGCACCTTGTGGTAAAAATCTAAATCATATTTGTCACCCACTCTGACTATTCCCAGATCTAGCTCAGCATGACGTTTTGCTTTTCCCCAGAAGAAGATTGTGCTGATGAAAGGAACTCATTTTTTTATGTTCATACGAAATAGTAAACTGGCGCGATGGTGTAGTGGTTAGAGCGTCCGCTTCGCAGTCGGTAGACCTGGGGTTCATTTCCCTTGTCGAGTCATACCAAAAGACTTAAAAAAATGGTATTTACAGCTTCCCTGCTTGGCGCTCAGCACATAAGAGATAGTGTGGAGAACAAGCCGGCAAGCTTGCCTGTTGTGTACTTGGGCAAGGCACTTAACGGGATGCCTCCGTCTTTATGTGGCAGACATATGGTGGGGCCAAGCAGTCTACCCGTCGTGGTGGCCCAGTCGACGAAAGACATGCAAACCGAGCATGAGCTCATACGCGTGAATGAATAAATAAGAAATAGTAGCTTAGACGCTACACATTCTAGTGCTTTTGATTCATCTCTTTGTGGTCACCGAATGCAGCGTAACCGGTATAAGCAATGACTTCAGGCAAATTTGCAAGTCCAAATTACCTGTTTTAGGCTAAACCAACTTGCTTCAAAAGTACCTATCTGGCTGCTCCAACCACGCTTTTGCCCAGAATCGCTTTGTGCAACGCTATGGCATAGGAAAATCAATCAATTCCTTCCTTTGCAAATTCAGCGTCATTATAATCTAAGCACAGAGCTTGTTCAGACATTTTTACTCCTACGAACTTACATGATTCTGGTAATATTCTTTATAGGAAAAATTTACTTGTAACTACTACCAAATGTAATAAATTGAAATACATTCAAGCTAAAAACGCCTTAACAGTCTGTTTCACCTAAGGCGGCTCGTCAGAATGTAATTCTAAAACACAACACTGGTATAAGATAGTATGGGTGAAGCCCAAAGATTAAAACAAAATAAAATTAGAATTAAAATACAAAGCTCGAAAGTCAAGGTAAGATAAGCTATACAGATCCCCCTAACTCAAGCGCTGCTGGCTATAACTGGCAAGTAGATGAGGTTGTTGCCGCGCGCGTTGGTGTTCGCAACGCGGGAGTTCAGTGAAACGTGGAAAAAGTTTAAAGAGGGTGGGCAAAACTATTGCAGGAACTACAATAAAGATAGAATCAAAGCAGCCCACGAAAAAAAACTATAAAGAAATCAGTAAAATGGCGACAAAAATAGCTTTAATTAATGTGTTATAGCTTAAATTTGGTCCGATATCTGCACCTCGAGATGAACTCACAATGTTTGTTTAGGAGCATACGTTGATCAGCTTGCAAAATGGCCAGTTTCTCGGCTAAGCAGAGGTTGCAGCGCTTAGTGTCGTTTTTGAATGTAGCCACTTTGCATGCGATGGACCAGAATATGTGTTGTTTGATTTCTCTGTTCTGGCAGTCTCACACAGCTTTGAAAAGTTCTGTAGCATTTATCTTTTGTTGGTCTTTGAATGATGAGCGGTGGCTGTAAAACTAGGTTTTGAACTTGGTCTTGAAAAGTCCAAAATAGTGCCGTGTTTGGAGGTTGGCAGCAGCAATGAAGGCTTTGTAAATGATCAATTTGTTTGGCATTTGCCGTTTAGCGGGCATTCAAACTTAGTTCTGCAATTGTATGGCATCTCGTCGGTATGGGTGGTTGGGTTTGCTAGCGTATTGTTGCGGTTTTTGACGATGCATGCCATGTTCGGCACGCAACTGTTGCTGAGCTTGACATTGAATTTGTTGCAAATCTTGTGGAGTCGGCTGTTCGGGGAAAGTGTTTGTTAAAAGATAGAAGAACTTTTGGCATTATTCGTTTTAATTTCCATGTTGTATGGGAGAATTAAACCAGGTGAGTTCCTTTTCCTTTGTTTCTTGCGGTTTGGTGAAGTCGTTGAGTGCATGGGACATGCCATACATGATGAATATCCGGCCTTTTTCAAACCCTCGGCGCATGGCGGAATAGCATTGCCAAATGACTCACGGTCACATGATAGTTGGGAAATCCTGTTGTTAATGATGTGAGACAGCTGTTTGGTAATAGAAGGTGGATGCTTGGATCGAGTTCTGAGGTATAGAGGCTAGTCGTTGGGTCTGCGGTATGGTCAAAACTTTCCGGAGTTGAGGTCAAAAGTTACGTCCAAAAAATCTGTTCGGAATAGGTTGATATCAGCCGTGAATTTTAGACCGTGCATGTTAAAAATGGCGGTTAGCTTTTTCTAGGTGCGTTCCATTTCTGGTCCGGGCGCTTTCCTAATTATGGCGAGGCTGTCGTCGCGATATAATCCATTGTTATCTCAGTGAATAATACTGGGCAGTGTGCTTAAAAGAAACAACCCGACAAGCTAGCAGATTTCCGCCCCGTCCTAAGACCCCATTGTTACATCAAACAGGAAACCGCTGTGTTTTATCCAGACGCCCTCTGTGCTGAACAAAAGTGATTTTCTTGAGTGCAGGACATTGTAGATGTCGCTGGCTTCAATGTCGACATAGGATTTCAAATGTTATGGCGGCTCTCAACGTGTCTTCTGAGATAGTGGGGTAAAAATCCATCATATCAATCTTGAGGAATTTACATATGCTTTTGTTAAGAATATTGCGAAACCACGAATATATTTCATTGTATTAAATTTTACTGTCTTAATTTGATCATTGAGCTCTCTACTGTCAAATCGACTATAAAACTACAAACATAATACTATTGTATTCATCATCAAATACAAATTAGCATTAGTAATAAGCAAAACTAGTACTAAAGTAGTCTTTTTTACTGCTATACAATCTGGGGGCTAGTGGTGTGGAAACGACTTTTTTACAGTTTTATCCTAATCTTATGGGAAGATGGGCACTTTTCTACTCGATACGTTCTCATACTCCTTTTTTTAGCACTATGTTGCAGTATACAATCCATTATTCTGCAGTTGAAAGTTCTGAGTTGCCACAATAAACGAATTATTGCCAACTATTTAGAACATTAATTTTTGTGTTGTTGTAGAAGTTTGCAATGAAATCTAGCAATGCTCTTGCTTAGCGTTTGATATAGGTACACGCTATTTGTTTATCTGGTTGCTACGCAATCGTTGAGCCGAGTTGTCAAAATCTTAACTATACCTACTTCATCATTTTTGCTCTTTTGCAACCAAACAGTTGAACCATAATGCTGGGTGCAATCAATTTATAGAGGCAATATGTCGCACAAGGTTAAACGTAAAATATCACTAGGCTCCTGCCAACACCTTTTTGCGTGAAGATGCTAACGATTTAACCTCAACCGCGTTTACTTTATTTCGTTGCAGCACTGTCCGCACGCATTGATTACAATAGTAAGACTTCCGTGAAACGAAAATTAAATTCATCTCTCCATCATTGCTGATTACGATCGAACATATACCTTGCACTTGTAACTTTTTCGTCAAACCTTCTAAATGTTCTATATAGCGCAGTGAGATCCGACACAGTATTAAACTGCAAGGAAGACCCGTACCCAAGGAAAACAAGTTGTCTCCATTATTTAAGAAATTATTTCGATAACACCTACGGACAAAAAAAAGAAGAGGCAACAGAAGTTAATTCTTCAGAACCAGAAACTGATAATCTTTTTAAAGATCAACTGCTAAGTTTATCTTGGTTATCCAAATTTACTTTTTTTGTTTGTGCAAACGTTTAACTAATCCTGTGAATTGTTGGCCTCCCTTCTGGGCTTGTTAAAATGAAATAAAAACTTCAATCTATAACATTTGAACACAAAAATTGCGATGACAATTATATATGGTTTAATTATATCCTCCCTCATCAAATTATATCGTCCATTTACCCGCTCATGATTCCTTCTACTTCTTCTAGGGAGGCTCTTCTTGCTTGCCCTTCCTCACCTCCTTAGAATTTGCTTTCCTTCACCGTGGAGTCCACCCTTTCCTCTCCATGCTCTCGCTCTGATTTCCCTCTTTCGCCAAGGTGCATCTATCGCCGTTCTTGACTCACTCTCCCTTATGATCTAGTACTCTGGATAGACGGCTTTGTTTCTTTTCCTTTTGGCAAGGGCGGCTCCGGCATTCTTGCCAACTGCTCTCTTTGTGGCATTGAAGCCACTCTTTCCTTTTCCGCAGGCTCAGTATGTTCAAGTTTTTCCGCTGAAGCCTGCGCCGTTCTTTGCTGGTCTCGGCAGCACCAACAAGTCTGCCATTTCTCTTCTCTTCTACTATGTGATTCTCGTTCTGTCCTCTCCTCCATCTTTCCTCTTATCTCACTCTGTGGCAGATCTAGCAGGAACTGCCTTCTCTTTCCTCCTGTTCTATCAGGCAACAATGGTTCCCCGGACACTCGTTTCTCCAGAGGAACGACGCGGCTGACAAGCTGGCCAGACGGGGAGCGCTACTTGCGCCCTCCGCAATCCCTTGTAGCCTCTCTCCTGTTATTTCTCGTATCCACTCTTGTCTTATCTCGGACAGGAGGCATACTGTCTCATCGAAATTCTTTGACACACAGATTCCCTCGATTTTCAGCGAGAAACTTGTGCTCCTTAGTAATGCTCGCTGTGTCCTCTCTCGTCTACGCTGCAACGAACACAGCCTTCTTTTAGGTTCTTTTCTCTCTAGGATTGGCAGAATCGAGAATCCTTTCTGCAGCGCCAGTGGACACTCGTCCCAGGGCACCTTTCATCTCATTCTGCACTGTTTAGCTACGGACTCTTTGCGCCGCTCACTCCTTGGCGACTCTTTTGTCTCTCTACGACCTCTGGTCTAGACCGTGGGAAATTGCCCGGCTTCTGAGGCTCCATGGTCTTCCACCATGCCCCCATCCCTCGGAAGGGGTCGGGTAACGAACAACAACAACAACATGACAATTATATAGAGAATGAGTAATCGAATTCCGGAACTACAGTAAATTCGCTGCTTAAGATCCTAAGCAATCCGGTTTTTTAAACCAGTTGTCACAGGTTAAGAAAAGGTCAATACAAGAATGGAAACGCAGAGCCATGACATGTAATGCAGATGGACTTAAAAATAATTGTATTTTGATAAAGAATATATTCTTAGTAAAATTGGTAAGGCTGAGTCCAAAATCTGTAATCAGAGCTTTTTGATAGCGTAAGATTTTTGCAACAGAAAAACCCTCGATCTATTGTATGTTGGCTACGTATATCTATGTTAATTAATCCCATAGACAACTTTCACGTAGGCAGTAAATTTATGGTTGGTAGCAACACCCAAACCTAAGGGCGCTATTAAATAAAAGCGTTCAACTCGGCAATTAATGCTTTTTTGTCTCACTTTACTTATTTGATCGATTCTACTGAAAGGTAAAGTATACCTAAGGAATTAAAATTCTAAAGTAAATTCTTGAAACTGGTCTTTGTACTGCTATAGTCAATTACATTGGCCATCAGAATGCAAGCATTTCAAAAATATTTAGTTGAGCACTTTAAGGCAAACCGCTTCAAAATCATCAGTAATTTTTCAATTTGTATTTACAGTATGCAAATAAGATTCAATGCATAGAATTTCCGTACTTATGACGTCCCAACAGCTTTTTTCAGGCAACAGAGATAGATTTACTTTGATGGCGTCATTGATGCTGCTTGTGACGTTAAAATAATGGGAAATAGAGCATTGGTATAGTCTGGTTCATTAAGCTGTGTAAATAGGTAGATACAAAATATTATGGGTGGAGGGAATCAAAAAATGATTTCAGAGTGTCAACTTCTTGCATTCCCTCCAAACGTTTGTTACCATTGAAGATGAAGACTGGAACGCCTAAAAAAATATAATTGCAAATTATTATACAATTATAACCACGCTTTAATTTAAGTTTATAATCGTCTAGCCTACGGGTGGTATAATTTTACTCAAAATTGAAAAAGAATGAAAATTTGAAGAAGTTTCTTTAATAGAAACTTAACTTTTTTACGAAGCATTTTCTCAACATTAATCCATATCTGCCCAGAAAAGAAAACTTTAGAAAAATAGCAATTTTATTACATTTTTGGAAGCAACAGGAGTAAAAATATCCTTCCGAACAATAATGCTTTGTTTTTTAAAGTTTAAATAAAGGATAATTAATCGCGTAGTATATGAGGCACTTAGCAAAAATCTACACTCTAGCGTTTCGCTTCTCGGTTTCGCAAATAAATTTAAACAGACTTCGTGGTCCAAAAGTGTATTTAAACTGCTAAACTTGTTTTAACTAAACTGGGGCAAATCATTTTCTGGCTAGCAAAGTATAAAGTTCAAATGCAGTCAAATTTAAACTCGAGTCAAAGAAAATTTTTCCAAATACCAATGTGAAAAGATGATAGACCAAGAAAACTTGGGAGAAGACAGTAAGGAATGATAGAAAGAGAAGAAATTTTACATTTGAAGCTATATTAAGAATAGAGATTAGTGAAAGGATCGCTATAGATAACTGTTCAACCCTGATGATTCGGAATCAAAGCTAGGTTGTAAAATGAGAATGAATAAATGATGGCCACACTCGGATTGCTGACAACAACAATATTCAGGTTGGAAAGTCGAGACTAGAGATGATGTTTAATAATATAATTTATTCTTATTGAAGGGTGAGGGCTTCTTAAATGATAGCGGTGGGGGAAAATTACTGGGGTCAATAAGGGACGGTCTGTCGTGGACAACAGCAGTTTCGGGTTTGCAACTCTCGCAAATCTTATCTGAAAAATATTTTTTTCTTTTCTCCAGGTTTAATTAAATCTTGTTTTTGAGTTCGCACAAGCGTCACAAAATCAGACAGAAGAAAGAGAGCTCCTTCTCACTTCTCCAGAGTGACCAGGAACTCCAAAACCACTTAAAAACTGTTTAAAATTACGCCAAGTCTCTTCCTTGATGTGGCTGGCAGTTATGGTTGCTCATCGATAAAAAACGCGGAAAACGGCAAAACTGCTTCATGAACGTTTCAAAACTTCGCTTACTGTCACAATAGAGAACACGTTTTCTGGTAGGTTAAAACAAACGATAGAAAATATCGTGCTAAACGATTTTGCAAATGGTTATCACCATTATCATGAAGCATAAAAATATTGTTTTTGAAAATGAGGATTACGCAGTTAAAACTATTAAATTTTAACGCAAGCATTTATTTTATTCGTGACTGAGGAAATTTTGCACAATATTCCATGGTAAATGGTTAAGGAACTTACTCGCAACGTTATTTGGAATTTTTAACTTTAGAAAAACCAAGATATGCTAGTAAAATGTTTGTTGATTGAGGGAGGCAAATATTACTTGACTTACTTGATATTCCTTCACCCTTATATGCATCCGCTTTTTTAATGATCGCTTCCTTGTTCTTTGGATTATTCATAAAAGCTGTCAACTCTTGTGCATTAATTCCAAATCGTGTAGCGACCGACACCACCCGTTTGACGTCGGGATAACAGCCTTCAGTGAAATAATCATAGAAAAGTGCTTCTTGCAGCTAAAAGCAACACAAAATGTAATGAGAGACTTTACTGTGACGTGCACACAGCAGCATTGAAAGCTAGAAACAGGATTTCTGACTTTGAGTATCAAAACGGTGTTAATAGGAAAAGAATAGAGATAGCAACAAATGTTCAGAAACCTTTAGCATAAAGCAACCATGTAATTTGAGAAAGATTGTCACAAATGATAATTAAGTTGTCACCTCTTTAAACACTTTTATTTTGATATTGTGTAACTGATTACTTAACCAAACTTGCTTACAACATTTTGACTGTAGGACTGTGATTGAGACCTAACACTAGTCCGGTAAGAGATTGCACAAATTCGTACTTTAGTCATCATAGTGATTGCCATTGCTGTTTTTGCTGTAATCTTTTTGAACATCTAGAATGTTCATTTTTTTGTTTTTATATGACCGAAAATCTTTAGAGGAAGAGAAAAATAATGGGTTGTGTCGATGTGTATCTGCGTTAGTTGATTCGGCGAATAAATGTTTGTTGTTGCAAACCGTTCAGGCCAAGTGGAACTGATAGTTGCAGTTGGTATTGCAACTATAAGAAGTTTTGTGAATCCACTGCTTGTAAATAAGATACTTGGTTGTGAATTATCAAGGTCTCCATAAATTTGCTACCAGACAAAATTGTTTGAGAGGTGCACTATGTCGCTTTAATTTAAAAACACCCTTACGAAGATTGAACCAAAATTCTAATGCGCTGAGACAGAAACATTGTCATTACATCGGGCAAACCTTTTTGATCGGTTATAAAAACAACCTTACTAGTTTGTTTATCCTCCTTTATTGAAAGAAATTCCTAATTTTGATCTTTTGGATGATCCACAAAAACCTTTTATTGCGAGACAGTTACCCCGCATTATGCTTCTCTAAACTAGAAGTTCTTAATCTATACAAATTAGCCAAACTGCTGGTTCAATCTCCAAGCTTTTGTCGAATTCACAAATCCCGCAACTAGTAATCTAGAAAGACTTTTCGTTTTGATTAATGATCATTTTTGGGAGAGCAACCTGTTGTTGAGGATCTGTTGTTCTTTTTTTGAGATGATGCAAGAATGACCATTTTCTTAAAGAACAATGTCTGACCTGGTACCATATGCCCACGTTCACTAATTGCCTTATGTCTCTCTGTCAAGTGAAAAACGCCCTTTTAAAACAGTTTATGAGCTTTTTGTTGTACTTTTTTGATGACCGTCCGACTGATTTATCTTTTAAAGTTTTGAAATCCAAAGGACCTTGTCAAACCCCTGGAACGGTTTTGACCAAACCCAGTAAAAGAACCACTGTTGAAATCTCATCTGTGCCAAACTGCATTGAAAAATAGCCTTGGGCTTAAAACCTGATCTATACTGAAGCCAGGCCTGGTGAAGCACTAAAAAAAACATAGGCTCCGATTCCAACTCCAGAGCTTTTAAGCATTAACCACTGGCTCCAGTTGTAGCTCCGGAGCTTTCAAGAATTTAGCCATTACCTCCGGCTCCAGCTCCGTAGCTGTAAATTTTGAAAAAGTAGGTTTTCCCTACGCAAGCTCCATTAAGAATGCTTTGTAGCATTTGTCGCAGTAGAACTCAACGTTATATTTTGCATTTTAAAGTTTAAAATTCTACAAAAATAAAAAGTTTATAAGTTTTACATTAGCTGATTAAAAAGCAAGAGAATCCATACTATTGAACAATCTTTTCTGTACAATTACAGGCGTCATTTCAAAGAACTAATAGCGTAACTAGGGGGGGAGACCGTCCGCCCCGGGCGCTATTAGTTTGGAGGTGGCATTTTTGCAAACCTACATTATTCCATTGTCGGTGTTTTGAAGTGCTGCCAGATTTTTCAAAGGGCGGCAAAATTAACACCCACCCCCAGCGGCAATTTTGCTGGTTACGACACTGCAAAGAACCCCACTTACAAAAGTTCATAACTGCGTTTACTCTGGTCTTCCCGCCCAAAAAACCTTCGTTTATTAACAAAGTTTGAAAGTAATCAAGTCAGTTCGTCGTACAGGTAAAACAAAGATTTTTGACAATAGCCACTCAAAATTTGTTGCCTTTGCCGTTTCTCTACTTAAACACATTTTTTTGGAGATCAAATTTAAGAAAGCGATTATTTTGCTCACTTCGTCACAGAAAACAAATCATTTTTTGATGTTTCGATGCTTTCGCCCTTTTCAACTTCAAAACTTTTTTAATAACCAACTTTATGAAATTTTGTTCTTATGCTCTATTCTTTTTCGACGATACGCCAAACATCTAGAATCAACTGTAAGGTTTGCAGCAAGAAGTTTAAAACCTCTTGCTTTTGTTTTATGCCAATTTTAAGTCATAATACGTGCCATGGATTTTTGCGCAAGTGAACAACTAGTCGTATTGTATTCTTCAGTCATTCATCCACTGCTATTTTCAACTTTTCAAGAAAATCTACTTTTCGCTTTGTTGTGTATTTTTGAGGCAATAATAATTAAAATGAAATTGTTGCGCTTCAAATTAAACAAAATGTAAAATAATTAGGATGATAAGCAACACCATGCGTTTACACTAGAGTTGAGTATTTCCAAAATATTCTCCAAAATATAAAAACGTTATTTTTTGCCAAATAAAACCAAAGAATAAACCTTTGTGGAACCTTCAGTGCTTCAGTTCATCTAAGATATCAGCGCTGCTTCTGAAGATGTCAGAGCTGTTTTTGAAGATAGGCTCAGCGCCTCTGCATTTAAACTTTACTTTTTTAGCAAGCTATCTTATGGTTTGCTCGTTGTGCTTGTGGCCACAGCACTTACCGGAAAAGCTTCACTTTTTTTGACAAGAGCCCAGACAGACTACAGACCAGTAAACAGAGCATGAGCTGATACGCACGAATAAATAAAAGTCAGTGCGGCTACTCTTTGAAGAGTACGGTTACATTCAGCAAAAATGTGAATTATTTTCATGCTTTAGTAAACAGAGCGAGTTTATATTTTTTCGTGTTTATATTTGACCATCATTATTACATGCACTTGCACTGACTTTCTGTGTCATCAGGAAGTAACTTTGACCAGAAAATCTTCGGGTTTTTTGTTGCTTCTTGGCCTATGCTCTTCAGGCTCATTTGCACTTCTTTGTTATACTGTTATATTAACATTCTGCGTTGTTTTATACATGGTGAAGTAAAGAAAATCAATCGATCAATCGATTTAGTTTGGCTGCTTAGCTTGTAATATGCTGCAGTTATCAAGCAGTTAGGTAAAACATTCAACACAGACTCAAATAATGAATGAGTAAAGCACCTACAATGAGAGGCTTTCGCCCCAAGCGAGTATTACAAATGCAAACTCTTTTGTGTTACTGACAATTTGTTGAGAACTGGGTTAATACTTGCTGGTACTTGCCACCTGAATTCACTACCCCATCGGGTAGTTGGAAAAGAGAGAGGTTGTGGTTTTGACAAAACTGCTCTTTATCATGGTTAGGTAAGTTATAGAAATCAATGTGATCCTGCATTTCCACTCACTTCGTTTTGCAATTTTCCAGTTGGGTCTTTCATCAAAGCAAATTCCATCGCATATTGTGATGGCATAGTGTCAGGAAATTTAGTGCATTTGAAAGTGAAATCAATTCCGACTTCACGTCCAAGTTTAGATATACGCTGGCCACTAAATCAACATTTACTAGTTAACTTTTATTGAAGCAAAAAGTAATAGAGACAACGGAAAGTAGAATCTAACACACAATTACAAAGCCAAATTTTGAAAGGAAGAAATGGGAATTGGATGCAATCTCTCAAGCGCAACTCAGTTTAATTCTTTTGCAAAATGATTTAGTTGTTCGAAAAGTAATATTATCATTTCACCCTGTTTTCATTTCTTCTACAGATGGTTCCTTTGTAATTTATCTCCATTTGGGCTGGTTTGCATTTTTTAGTCAATTTTTTAAAGTCATGCTTACAAGCAGTAGTTTCGCTTGCAACAACTTTTTCTCTTTTTTTTAGAAAACTTACATAGTAATTATATTATTATAATTACATTACAATTTTATAAGAACGAATGATAAAACTTCTAACAAATAATCTGCATTTGGCAGTCGATTCTTACTTACAATTCCGATTGTTCAGAATAATTTGGTCCTTTTTCTTGGCCTTCTGGTGGCAAATTTGGTAAAAGAAAGAATGGTTCGTAAGTTATCTGAAAAATGATTTTAGGATCATGTAGTAGTGTTTCACAAGTTAAAAAACTGTATACTGGTGGTGGATCAGAAAGTTGAAGTTTTTTTTAAATCTATAGAAAATTAGTTTGCACTTCTCCAAACTGTTGGGGCTGCAGCAGTGAGGCAAAGCTCAGACCAGTCGTTCAAAACTGCTACAGAACTTTCATGATTTTACATTCAGCTTCAATTGCTTGGTGTCGCTAACGATAATTTTACTGCATGTGCAACGAGTAATTTATCGATAAGGAAGCAACTAAGGAAGGCTAAGAGATCTACACCACTATTTAGCCATTAAATTTTAGCTCAAAAAGGGGAAGACAATTTTTGGCTAAGGAGCTAAACGAATTGGCCTCAAAAACGTCAAAAAATGATATGCCACAAAATATAAAATAGATTGAAAGACCATTTTTTTTAAAAACACCAAAAACTTTTAATCACCATCTACAAAAAATCCTGATTTCACGCCCTCCAAAATAAATTGTGTTTGATACTTCCTTCCTTCAATCAGCCAGTACTTTATCTTACTAGGGAGCATTTTTGACCAATCAAAATTCTGTTTTCTCGCTAGACCAAAATTAAACTTTCTCAATTTTCACCTAATCGGAAAATAAAGTCCAACGTACCACACAAAAAAAAGTGAAATACCGCTGGAAAATTGCTAATGCTGTACGCCAATGCTACAACATTGAGTATTATCATTGCAAATGGTGTCGCAGCACCTCGATTGCAAGAACGTCGGAAAAAGAAAGGGGGCTGTTGCCCCTCCTGAAATTTGAAACAGGGGTGTGCAATCTGTGGCAAGCGACGTAAAGTGGGTTCAAATGTACCATCCAAAATTAATCTTAAAAAAAAGGTTTTAATGTAGAAGTTACATGAAAAATGCGTCTTTACTTTTTCAGATTAACAATGCAATCATCCAGTGCTTCCTAGCTTACTTTTGTGTTCGAATAGTTTGGTATAGAAATTCTGAGTGGCAAGCAAAATTTTCTACTTGCCTAAATTTTATGCCCATCCTCCCACCCACCTTCCCTATAAAACTTCTTTGTGACACCTTTGATTGGAACGCTCATGTTTAAAGTTATCTTCAAAGACTTATATGCTAGTGATTGCCTCTTTAGTCAGCAATCTATGCTTTATTTGTTGTAGTAGGTACCGGTATACTAACTCTTATAATAGGTTGACTATTATAAGTTTTCTATGGCATTGCTGTAACAGAATTTTCGGTATTTAATCAAGGACAAGTCTATCAGGCGTACAGTACATCATTTTTTAAAGTAGGTTCTTTGCTGCAACATTTTTTTATGTGGCTTATATGTTGCTGCTCTACCACCTACACCTAATGGTTAGCTTACTGCACCCTTTCAGCAGCCCTAACCTGTCACCGGCAATTTAAAAATATTGATTAAAAACTATCCCAATTAGAGAAGACTGACCTGAAATTTGTACTTGCTCTTGCATTCTTTCATTGCCAGGTCAAGTTTCCTTTTGCCCAGGAAACACCAGGGTCAGAGAGTGTCGGAGACAAAAACGATATTGATTTGTTTCAGAGCCATCTTGAAATCAACGTAATAACTATGCCTTGTAAAAACAAATAACCATTGATGATCAATTAAAACAATAAAATACTTAATTTCCTAAAGAGTTACTTGGTTTATTTCCTGTTTTCTATCGCTATATTTAGAGCTTTGCCTCATATTTCTTAGCTATTCATACATACCGCACAGTGCTGTCTACTCATACATACCGTACAGCGCTGACTATTCATGCATACCGTACAATGCTGACTACAGTTTTTGTATTGCTTTTTTGCAACGTCGTGCGCTCCTATTCTAAGCCCAGCCACTTTACCGCTGCTGCTACCGTGGAATTCGGTTAATAAATCCACGGTTAATAAATCCACGGTTAATAAATCCAGCCGCTTATTACATCCAATTTGCTTGGAACGGAATCGTCCCAATCCTTTCCCGTTATAAAAACTTCGGTTAATAAATCCAAGCGCCGCTTAATACATCCAGTTTACGTGCTTTATGCAGTCAAATTTTTCTTCATTATGTACTAATAAGTACAATATTGCAAAGTGACGAAACAATATTGGATTATCAGTTTCGTATGGACAAGTACGTACATGTCCTTGTGTACTGGTAGGCCTAATCAAGCAGACTAATTGAACACCAGTCGTAGGAGTTGTGCAGTTATTGTTGCAACTGAAGCGGTTTTATGAGATTTAACTTAAACAAAAGTTTTCTGGGTCCATTGCAGAATGAATAGATCAAGAACTTCATTGCGCAGATTTTTCTGTGTCGAATAAATACTGAAAAAATACTACATTTTGTGCATTTTAGAAAACGCCGTTTATTAAAGCCGCCGCGTATTAAATCCAAAACCGGCTGTCCCGAGGTGGATTTATTAACCGAATTCCACTGTACTAAGTTTTGCTTGAGACAATTGCTGCAGCTATATCCGTCAATTGGCCAATTTTGCCATAACTTGCTTATAAGCACTACTCGCTCAACTGACAAAGTAATCCACCGTCAGGTTAATAGCCGCTCAGCTATTTCTGCTCAATAGTAATGTACACTTATAGTTCGCACACCTGGCGATCTAATCTCACGCCAGGAATTTTACTCTATCAGGCTTTTCGGCAATATTGCCATGGAATGACGTCTACGTTATTGCTTATGATTATCAGTTTAACTGTATAGTCTCTGCAGTTGTTGGTGTTTACGAGCCTCATAGTTTTGTCCTTTGTCCAAACATGAACATTACAACAGAGTTTTGCTTGGCTTACCTATATTGCGACTTGAGTAATTGCTCACACTGGCTAATTGTTAGCGCGAGGTTCCCTACGTAGGAGAAAAATGAATTATAGCAGGGTACAGTTTAAAGATTAGTTGATCCATCCGTAGCAGTCATGTAGTTGGGAAGTGTCAAGTGTGGCAGAATTGATCGCGAGAGTCCTAATGCATCGTGTATTATTTCGTGTAGGGGAAACCGGGGACAATCGTAACAAAATTTTGAATTTGGTTTGTTACTCAAAATTTAATGAGACTAGCGTAAAGAATAATTTGTTAAAAAATGAAACAACTCCCCGTTTACATATTCCAAAACATTTTAAATCCATGCAGTAGTAGGTTTAGGTATATGGTCATCTACACACGCCATGTCACTTGTTATATTTGGTCCCACGTAGCGGGTCAATTGAAACCAGCCTTTGGGTCAGTTATAAAGCAATTGTCAATGTTGATATTTGACAGGAAAACAATGGATTTTAATCCAAATGATTGTCAGAGTCACAGTTCTGACAAATAAACATATTCTCTTCAGTTGTGCAGAGTCTATGCGCCCAGTGCTTGCATGTTAAGAACTGAACCCAATCATCACCAGGCCGACTGTCACTGAAGTATTCACAGAATACTAAGCATATCTATATCATTCAGCTCGACATATTTTTCAGTGAAAATCATGCTCAGTTATTAATACCAACTAGATGTCGGAGTCCATTGTAATAACTGTTACAATTGACCCTGACAGTAGTCGTGCATTTTGTGATCAAGTGTGTCATCTTTCTATCAATCACTCACACCAAAAGACACTGATCTAATGTAGTTCAAAACCTATGTTTTCTTGATATTACAGCAGTGAGATTTAAATGTTCCTGTACACTGATGCAACCAAATTATTCAGCATTTACTAAAAGTTACTTACATGGGTTTAAAATAGCTTTTTGAAGATGTTTTCCGTCTGGCTGAAACTACAGTTCTATTGCTTTTTCTGATACATCTCACATATTAAACAGATCTGTATGCGATTTATAGACTTTCTGCAATGCATAAAACGCGGGAAATCTGAACTGCTGCGATTGACCCGGGTTACATTTGTCCCCCGTCTCCCCTACCTAAAATCACAAGCATGTATTTTTCTTTTTTTTAACTTAAGTGTAAATCTAATATTATTTATATCTTTTTCTTGACTTGGTAGCTCAATGATCGGCTTGTCTATCCCACCGCGATTTTTTTCCTTGTCGCTGGTTAACGTTGATCACGTGGTCCATTATGTCAATGGTGACGCAATAAGCGGTTTTGTTACCGACCACGGAGAAATTTTCTGCTCTTTTCTCACTAAATGTCTCGGCATTCAGTTGTGCTTTTTTGTTCTGCAATCACGGCATGATTAGCGGGCCGGAGTGTACCAATTGAACATTGACGCTATAAAAAATTGTATAAAGAATTACAGTCGTGCTTCCTTCGATCTTGAATGCCGTAGCGCTCCTTCTCGGATCTCAGTCAGAACGCGAGAGGGCCTAGTAACCCGTCGAAATCCACACTTTGAACCAACTACCCACGCAAATTAACCCTATTTGGCCCGGGGGGTGGGGGTCGATTCGACCCACAGCAAATTAAAACTGTTGTAACTTAGCGACCGCTTGAGATAAATGTTTGAAATTTTTGACTTTTCCTAAAATTTATCTGGCTTTTTGTTGGTTATAAACTGACAAAGATATTCTTTGTAGTTTTGACTTAAACATAGCAATTTCGAAACCCACTCGGACAAATTTCTTCATCGATTGCTTTTGTATAATAAAGAAAAAAAGGAGAAAGAGCGCACTCGCAAAACCGTGACGAGTTACGTAAACCACAGAACTTGTTTGAAGTGACACCACTGACTGTAAAACTGTACGGTTTCTCAGAAATCTTTCTTTTCAAAACCTTTTCGCTGTGAATGGCAACTCTTAATTTGACAAGCGAAAAACATCAAAGTGTTTTCAGATACACCGCTATTTTGTAACTTTTAGTTAAATAAATAGTATCTTCTTGACGCTAGACCATAACCTACCGATAAAGTAATGCAAGAAAAAATTTCGTAATTTTGATACTTGACAAATGGAACAAAGTAAAAAGAATTGTTTTCAAGCGCAAAGCCAGAAAATAAATTTGGCGGCGTGATAATATAATTTGCGCTTTTCATAATGATTTGTAATGTTGTTACCAGTTAAAATTGGAGATTGGTTGATGAGAGAGCAACGAGCGCACTTGCAATTTTTATTGGATGGAAAATATGCAGTAGCAGACTAAGGGACGCAGGGCGACAGTTAGCAAAATTTAATTTAGGAGTTTTATAAAACTTGATTTCCGTTGCTTTACGAGTAAGCTGTTAGTAATTAATTAAATACCGAATTTTTATCAGCAAATACAAATCAAAAACGCAAGAAGCCAATCGTGAATCACAAAATTTAATTTTTTTTGAGGGGGAAAGGAACTGTGGAACATCTCCTGAGTTTGTAACCAACACCAAAATTTTTGCTGTTGACGTGATAAAAGCAATGTGTTTGTATTCTACATCTACACACTTCCAAAAGCAAATGAAGATTTTTTTCCGTGTTCTTTTATCCACTTTTATAAAGACGCCTCTGGTAAAAGCATTACGTTTCCTGTTGCATGGCCGAGCAGAAAGGCATTTGCATTGAAGTTGACGTTCAAAGTTCAAACTACAGCTTGCGTCAACTGTCACAACATTATAAGATTGAATGCTGACTCAAATATCGTCTTGTCATTTCCATTCTTCTAAACCAGAGATGGGCAAACTTTTTAGTCGGAGGGTAGCATTGACCATTCAAGAGTTAGCCGAGGGCGGCATCGACCATTCAAGAATTCGCCGAGGGCCAATGCGTAAAATCTTGTAATAGCTCAGTGGTTCTCAAACTTTTTTCGATGCGACGCATTTAAAAATGCTTACGAGACTTTGCGACGCACCAAACAGCATCCTAAGATTTAGTTTGCTGTACTGCAAAATAAATGTGACCCATAATCCACACAAATAAGTGTTCTTATGCTCCCGAGATTTTGGATGGTCTATCATCTTCAATCGTAAAATTACGCTCTTATAAGTTTGTAACTCATCGTTCCTGTTTTCGTCCAACATACAACTGAATGCTTTATTTTTCATACATTTTTCGTCATTTAAGTTAAACTTCTGCGATTTTATTCATGAATCACAAGTCAACAATTGCAACAGTGTATTAAAAACACTATTGTGAAAATATAATTGATTATGAACGTCAGAAGAAAGTAAAAATGGAATCTACGATCAGAGTTCTTTTGACGCAACAAAACCTAGATTTAATGACACAAAACCAAATTATCCCGCGACGCCCTTGGAAAATTGAAACGACGCACCAGGGCGTCGCGACGCACAGTTTGAGAACCACTGTAATAGCTGTATGCAATGCAAGAGCTTGCAATAGCTTCAAATCTTGCAATAACTTCTTGCAAAGACGTATTACAGGGCTTTGATAATGATGGCGTCCAAAAACAAAGATCATCACTCTTTATTTGGACGGAAAATGCGTCAGTTCAAACTAAGAATTGCGTAGCGGCTCTTTCAATGATAGCTTCTATCGTTTTTGGCTCTTCAGTACGGCAAGTGCGGCCAGCCCTTTCTTACTGAATTAAATTCATAGAAGTTTGTATAAGTTTGGAGGGCCGCACAAAATGCTCTGGCGGGCCGCATGCGGCCCGCGGTTCGTAGTTTGCCCACCCCTACTCCAAACTACGTTTATGTTGCGTTCGATAAGTTAAACTTCTAATTGTTTTACTTCAATACATGAATAGTTAAGAAATCAAAAGTTTCTTATGACATTGGGAATGCAGCCACTACATTTTAGTTCTATGTTTGAAATGTTCAAATTGCTCGTTTCCACTAAATTTAAATATTCTGCCGGTGTATAAGATAGTGATGATTATATGATATTTAACGAATAATTTTCTTCTTTCAGGCATATAAATGTCGCAAACAAAAGTAATAAAAAATAGCCCATGTCAATGTATGACCTGAAGAAGTGTTAAGTAAAATTTTGAATAAAGTATCTGACGAAAAAAACGACGACGTTGAAAACATAGCCGTTTTAGCTTCTGGTAACAATAAAATTGTAAGAACCGTATAAATATCACATGACGCCTCCAGAGGGAAACAAAACTGCCGTATTGGTGTTATTATGGGGAGAGGATAAAAAATAGGCTACGTAGATCTATTGTTGTAGCACAAACTTGATAATAAAACAAATTAAAGTTTACAATCGTTTGAGATAACAGGCTTTTTGTAGCAAATCCAAAACTTAAGTTTGCTTGAGGACTTTTTCATATGACTCGTCACATACACACGCAGACTTGGACAACAAAATATGCGTAATTCTAGTTGGCTGATTCGGTAAATTGCAGCCAAAAGTCGCTAATTCTGATCTAATTTGAAAAATTCCTAACTCCAATTCTAATCTCATTTCGAAAAAGTTCCTGACCGAAGAGTTGGGTGTGAAAAATAAAAAGATCTTTAGTGTTAGGGATCAGAACCACCTTCGAAAGTATTGGCACTGATTGGAATGATTTACATGCGAGGCTTACTAGGACAAGCACATCAAAGCACTAATGCGATGTTCCATGAAATATTTGGTAATCCAGTTTTTAGTGCAGCTAAGTCAAGGAATAGATTTAAATTTTTGATTGCCCACATATTACTTGATGATCATACAACGAGTCCTACTCCTTAGCAATACGATAGATTTGCAGCTTTTCGCAAAATTTCTGAAATTTAACAAAAACTGTGGGTAATTTCTAGTTCCTAATGATTATTTGTCGCTGGATGATACTCTTTATCCTACGAGAACGCAAATCAGTTTCAAACAATTTAATCCGAGCAAACCAGCGAAGTATGGAATGCTGTATAAATCAATCAATGCTTTTCGCTATCCATTTACCTTTTCAACTGCTGCGTATCCTGCTAAGCCAAAAGCAGAGCCGACATTTTACTACACTCCTGGAACGTCACAAACAGTAAAATACCTAATTCAAAATTTGGAATGCCACACAAATTTAGTGGTAAGAAGTGTCGGGTCGAATCGACCCCCTCCCCCGGACATAGAAGGCAAAAAAAAGCCCGGCCTTAATAGGGTTAAACAGAATTCACGTGGCGCCTACACGTTGTTGCTTTTTCCAACATTTGCTGTAGTTTTTCAACGCTTTTGGTGGTTCACAAAAAAAACTAGAGCGCATGTTAGACGTGTCAGAAATTGCTTTGTGATAAAAAATGTGTTTGCTTCCTTAAAAACGGTTTGTAACATGATTGGCAACAATTTATTAATATAAATCCAAGTCTCTGACAAACTACTGCAGTAAAGTCGATACGTTTGCATTTTGAAAGCTTTGTTTCTACATTTCCTTTAGCGGAATTCATTAAGATCAACTAGTAAGGTGCCCCAACCGCAAGCTGTGACATATAACCGAAACCATCAGCTTAGTCCTCATCATAGGAAAATCGCTCGAAGTAATGAGCAATCAACTTTTTTCAAAACCAACATCTTATTCTGACTGCCTGGCAAAAAGTAGCTTTTAAGAATATAAATGGAATTATTTCTAAAACTTTTTTCACTAGCAATAAGATTTTGTAAGTCAATATTTAAATAAGATTAAATTTTTACTTTTTTCGATAGAGGTAGATTGCTAAACATCATTGTTCTCATCTAGCGTCCGTAGCTGAACCTAAAAGTATCATAGTGCATGCAACAAAGCATACCATAGAAAACGGAAATAATAATATAATAACACTTCTCAATGAGTTTAATTTACTCATTAAAATAGTTGTCTGGGTTCAGGCTGGATAGCATATTGTGGCTTTTGATTAAGAAATGGAAGGCAATTTCATGAAGCAACTCTTTCTTTCTCCTCCACCGAAAAACTGTAAAACTTTCAGTTTTGCCTTTTTTACTTTTAAGTGGGTCAAATAGAAAGTTTCAGCTTATTATCATCAATTGGCTAAACTGCTGCATTCAATTGGCTAAACTGCTGGTTACTAGCCTAGTCAGCCACGTAAAGACCTCTCACGAAACTTTGACATCGACAACCGATAGTAAAAAACAAGTATAGTAAACTAATAATACTTCTAAAATCTGCATTTTCATATGTCAACCTGGCATTATTTTTACACCAAATGATATGGCTGTAGTAAAATCATGACTTTTACCACATTATCTTGCGATAATCTTAGAAAATAGTAATCTCCCAACTGCGTAAATACAAAACTGCTTGTAACGCATTACAAAAATCGTGTCGTGAGGTTTCAAAACGTTAAATCCTTTTCAGTTTGATAACGGCTATAGTAGTGTGATCTATCGATTAAGTTATTAATAGTTATAATTAGCCTGCCCTATAATAGCCACTAAAACCGTGCTAAGCTAATAATAAAAATACTGCTCGTGGTTTGAAATATTTTGCATGATCATAATCACTGGCGTGATAAGAGACAATTTTGGGAAAAAGGATCAATTTTTTAAACCAAGAATTTTCCCCATTGTGACCTCTAAACAGATGTGAATACCATTTATTTAGATCAACGTTTCAAACCGCAAATTTGCCCATTTTAGTTTTCAATCGCTAAGGCCATACCGTTTGAAGGGGCACTGATATTTATTCCTTGACCCTAAATATGTCCCTAATGATGATATTATTACACAAATCCGAACGTAGTTTTCTTTCGCGGTAAAAATGAAATATACCTACGTAAATGCCTATTTTCATCTTCAAAGAAAAATTTGCAAACTAAGACAAAAATTCAGTATAAATGTTTTTGATATTATTTATATTCTCCTGTTACTTTAAAGTCATTTGTCGTTTCTTCTAAAATATTAATGTGTTTAAACGGATTTTGGAGTTGCCTGTGCTGCTAGAAGCAAATTGCACCCCATCAACTGGATATAATGGCTCTAGATTCCACGAAATGGCGAAGCAGAATATACCTTAAGAAACAGAGGCTGGGTTTGTACAAAGCGGTTTCGCAACCAATAATGAAACTTCTTTCCGATACTGTATTTAAAGAAGGTTTTTGCCCGAACGCCAGCCCTAATTTCCCATATTTAAAGCAGTCATAAATAGAGAAAGTGTTGTCAAGAATAAAACTTCTTTCCGATATTTAAAGCAGGTTTTGAAGCGAGGTTTCGCTGCCTAATACTGAAAACAAACCGATGTTTTCTTTGCACAGTGCGAACGCAGCTTAAACTTGAAAAAAAGAAAAGTAATCCTTGATATCACCCACTGGCCATTAGGACAAAATTTTTCAGCACCTCGTGCTTGTGGTTTAGGTTTCACAAGGCTGCTCGTGCCTGTCACGTATAGCCCTGGTCGCAAAACCATCAAAAATGATGCAATAAAATAAAAGAACGTATCAAATATTTTGATGCTCTAAGCCAAGTGATACGTAATTTTCTGTCTCTCAACAAATCGAGCAAAGCTAATTAATTTTGTTTCGGGACCGGAATGCATATGTAATAACTAATTTATATAATAACTGTCATGCCGCTGACATAATTTTTTAGTGAACTCAAATAAATAAATAAATGCTCAAGTGGCCTGTTGCTGCTTTGAAGACCTTCGAAGCAGGTTTGGACAATTGCTTGATTGTTTTCGCCTTTGTGGCAGTCCTGCCAGCAGAGAGAATAAAAATGCATCAGGTGCGCAAACAAATAGATTTATCAACTTGTATTTTTCCGTTTAAAACTTCATCAGTATTTGACTAAATTAAACAATAACGCATTCTGCGAAAAATGATTATTGTCGATTTTCTTAAATTGCACCGTAAATCCACATTTTCATACCACTATTGAGCACTCGCGCAAAGCAAGCAAAAATTACAGTATTTAGCTAAAAAAAAGCAATAGATCGTGACTTGTCGAGTTAACACTTGTAGTTTGAAATCACATTTTGGATATTTATATTTTTGGCCAACTACAGTAGGCTTTCTTGACCTTTTACCGTTGGCCTCATCAACAGAGTGGGTGCAAAAATTAATTTGTTGCTCAATGTTTAGATTAGACAAACATAAACGTAACTGATTGAAAACAAAAGTTTGAGCCAGTACATTGGCGATTCAATATCCATTTAATCTGTGACATAAATGGATTTGTTTGTCACTATCAGCACACATTTGGGCATGCAAATGTAATCAATTTTTCCATAATATCATCAGAGTTCAGTTTATCCACAAGCTCCACAAAAACAACATCGGATCCAGCAAATGATTTAAAATGATTTCGTTCTGAAGCATCGATGTCTATTCCAATGCCAAACATCTAATAAAAAGATTTTCAAATTACAATCTACTGTTGTAAATATCTCTTAATAGCATTGCTTCCTTCGGAAGTCTCGCGCCTTCCACACTCGCTTTGTTGTTTCGCTTCCCACTTAAAAGACGCTCTCTATCGATCGTAACCACTTGGAGCTAGCAAGTAATATCAAAAAACGCTGAGTTTTGTCTCGTGATGTACCTATGTGTGTTGTAACTCCCCCAAAACTACAGAGAGTAGAATCAACAAAGTTGATACGATCGATCACCTATTCGGGGTGAGGTCCATAAAAGAGTCAGTGATCTCATCATCGGAATAAAAATTCTACTTCAAACATAAACAAGCAAACATTTTAGCATTTGTAATATTTACAATCCTTTGTTCTAGTATCAAGGAAGCTCCGCACTTCCGATCGACACTAAACGGATATGTAGCGCATACGAAAGCTACCAAAATCAAAGTTAAAGGATGCAAATTTTTTTCTTGGCGCTGTCACTGCTTAAAAGACAATCTTAACCCATTAATGCCTAAATTTATTTTTCTGCATAGATTTCGTTATTACTTACACATTTTGCTTAAAATGCCATCTTAATTCACATTCTTTTCACATTTCTGAAAAATTCGCGGTAGCTTCTGCGTAATCAATTGTTCTATTCATAGTACGCTGGGCGGATTTGGTAGCATTTTTTGTGAATGCTTTACACTACGATTGACGTATTACGCATCACAAACGTGTAAACAACAACAACTGAAAACAATTCAAATAAAACAGCATATGATCAAATTATGTTCTTGATGATTTCTTAGAATAGTTTGCTGAGGCCCAAGCAATTGATTTTTAAGTTTGTTACTCTCAAAATTTCTTGTGGTAGTTGGGGAAACAACCAGAACACAAAGTGATGTTACATTTCATGCAATAAGTTAGTGGTCCTCCGTTACACCTCTTTAGTTGCCACCGTCTTTGGTTTTCTCTTTTAGAAATGACATGGTTTTGTTGATCGTAACGAATATTGGCGTTTATGGGGGTTTTGGAAGTGAATGGGTAACTAAGTGGTCGGCCTTGCATGACACGCTTTCCATGACCTTTTTACAAATAGCTTACAGCCACAGCTCTTCGAAAATCCTTCGTAGAAATAGAATTAGGTCCCTGAATTAGTCGGTAAATGATGCAAGCATTCACCACAGCCATATCAATCATTCTCGTCACCAAGTACCAACACCACTTTTTCCCCTTACTGCAATACGATGTTTTTCTAAAAGCCAGCCATGATGATCCACCCCTCCCATGTATTTTTACTAATTGCCGCTGGGGTTGGGGTATCAACACTTTCTCTTTCAGCTCTTTACTCCATCGCCTTGTTGTGGCAAGAGGTTAAATCCAATCAAAATTGGAAGCCAACGCAACTGATTTGTTATCTTTTCATCAAACAGCAAAGATTTCGTTTTCTAAGTCGAATCTGTAGTCGTACGTTCCTCTCTCCATTATATTCATTTCTTTCGCTGGTTTTAAAAAACAGTTTGCTGTTCTTGCATCTCTAACACTTCCTGTTGCTCTGAAACCTTTTTCTCTCAGTTGAACAAGGAGCGAGTGGCTGATGAAGAAATTATCAAAATAAACAACATGAAACAAGGGATTGTCTACCGTAGATAACATCTTCATAACCACTTGAGATCCCAGAGATCCGGTGTTCTCATAATCATTGGGATTTTTTTTCACAATACAGAGAAAAGTTGAAATAGTACTCGCTTTCACCGCACATAGTCCATAGTTTGTAACCAAATATTATTGGCTTAGCTCTGATAAACAGCTTCAACAAATGATGTCCATAATATCACACAATTATTTCATCGATGGATAAGTATTGGAGATCCCCCACTGCTGAAAATTTTTATTAAGTAGATCCATCAAAGGCTTGATCTCGAAAGCTTTGTCGTCCTTGTTCTCCTGAGCCTGGGAATTGTCTTGAAAGTGGATTACAAATTTTTGGGTAAGGTACGCATTACGACTAAATGCGTTGCGGACAATGTCCAGACCTAAATCCTTCACCTCTCTCCAATAATCCCTTTCGCTTGGAGAAGTGTGATAGCCAATGAACAATAAAAATCCAATATAAACTTGTATCTCCTCAAAAGACACTGTGAAGCGGGGTTTGTTCTTTTGTGATACTGTATATCAAACTGTTTCATCTACAATGAGTTGATAAACTTCTGGGGAAAAAACTTCTCAAAAATTTTCAGGGGAGTCAAATCATGCAAGTAAAATTCCAGATTTTCTAGCTTTATAGGCTCGTTATCATTCACGTTTGACCACTCGCTGTAGACGGGATTTCTCTTTTTCCAAGAAACTTTTGGTTTTTCGTTCGGTTGCTTTTTAGCCGGAGGGTTTGAATCTATTGACATACATGGCACGTCAGGGCCATCTTCCTCGTTAGGATTTACGACTTCTGCAAGACCAGGAACATCACGAACTAAAGGCGTTGCAGTATCTTCGTCATTTAATTCGTCTTTATCGGTAAGGTCATCTACGTCGGGAGGAATTATTCCCAAATCCGTATCAATATCTTCCAAAACTAAGTAATCAAGACCTGCTTCAAGGTTCATAAATACATTGCGACTCATATTGAATGGACTTCTTGAAGTAAATCATGTAACACAATTACGTTTCTAGCGCTTAGTTACTGTAACTATGAAAACTAAAAATTAAAATTTTCTGTGAGCTTCCCTACATGTAATTAAGCCTAATTGGTTGATAACTTTTGATTTTGAAATCTACGTGTAAGGCACAGTGCACTAAACTGTCTATCTGCACTTCTGTGTTTACATAAGGTCCTTACACGCAAACATCACAGACGCAGCTGGATACACTTGACTCAACTGCTTGAACCAGTCGAATTCAGGCAAATCGGACAACCCTAAATTAGACACTGGAGAATTATACAACTGTAATTAGGCCTAACAACGTTGTTTTTGTAGTTCTTTGCTTATTGTAGCCTACATGTAAGCCTCCCCTTTCACTCTTAATCACCTTCATTCTGATTGAATCAATGCTACAAAAAGTTTGGTTCTTTTCTTATAGCTGTATAATCCATCATTGTTTTGTCCACTTTGATCGTCTAATTTTCCCGCTACCGAACCAGACAGAACAAACGCAGCTCGTAAGTTACGAAAAAAGTACTGAGAACCGCCCAGTGTTCTTTTTATAGTACAGTGAGAGTAGCGTTTATATTACTTGGAAACAGTAATAATTTTTTAAAAGCTTGCTTGTCAGTAGTCTAAAACAACTTATAAAAAAGCCATTTGTAAAGAAATACTGAAAATTTTCGTCTTCAAGTTTTGAGTGTAGTTCCAAAAAGAACTGATGGTCAGTAAATAAAAAACTGCTGATTTTACAATCACACCATCCACATTTCAAAATTACAAAAATAGCTAAACTTTATTGTTGTGACATCTACAAGGGTTTTGTCAGCCAATAGATAGGTGATAAGCGCGAGTTTAGATTTTAATCCTGTATAATCCAAATATAGATTACTGTACTATAAATAGAACGCTGGGCGTTAATGGGTTAATTTACGCTGATAGTAAGTTCTTGCTATTGGTGTCATACTATGCTTCAATGCCTTACCCTTACTCCAAGTGATTCTAAATCTTCCATGTAGTTGCTGTTCTTTGGTGCACGATCTTTATTTGCGATGTAGATAACCTGTTTCTTTTTTGCGTTTTTCCTGTTGCCAAACCAGGGATCATCATCAGCAAAAACATCTTCAACCGTGAAAATCAATGTTTCCTCTTTTTCTATTTAGGTAAAATAGGTCAATTATCATTTTTTATGATAAATAAAAGTTAATGTGAACAAATTCTACTTTAAAAGAGGTTTGCTACAAGCTTTACCTTTTTTAAATTTCAATACCAATAATAATCATGAAATAAGGATAAAATATAAGAAAGGTGTACAGTTTTTTGTTGTTGAGATCAACGTTTCGACGATGACTCTTTTGCCAAATTTTGTCACTAAACAAACTTGAAAATTTGTTTTGAAAATCTTTATTTTTACAATTTCTGTCAGTAAACAAATTTGAAAGCTTTTGCTTTGAGGGGGATCATCGTTTTCACTGTAGCCGTTGTCACGAAACAAACTTCACGTCAATTTTTGATTGGTGGAAAGAAGATCATTGTTTTCACAAGGACATTTTTGCCAATACTCGCCACATAACTATCTGAAAATCTTTTTATTTGGTAAATCATCTCACGAGGTCGACCTTAAAAAGGCTGAATTTTACAATGTTGACCTAAAAATTTAATCTGTAGTTGCAGGCTTTAAATCACATTTTTCATCCTTTAACCGGCACTAGGCAGCACAACCCTATGTTATAAAGTAATTCGCCACTAGTTTTGTCCGGTGGCTGATGACGTATTTGACCAAATACATAATCTAACGCTTCAAAAATTTGTTTGGATATAAAAGCGACGAATTACAATGACAATGTCGGCAAGATTTTCTGGGATTTTGCCTTGAGAAAGATACTTGACGGGCAATTTTCTTATTTGGTTCAAATGCAAGCAAAAATATACTCTGTACAAGCAGCACCAGCGGAATGGTAAGAGAATCACCTTCGTAATTGTACGGAAGTTTTGGCGACGGAAAAATTAAATATTTATGATTTAAAATAATATAATATACTTGTTTAGTTGGTTGAAAAATAGATATAAGCTAAAACCAAATCATTCAACGAAGAATGCATCTGTTGTTTAGCTGCATTACCCAAGCAAGTTTCTTCACCCCACTCCATCCAATCTATCTCGTATAAAAAATCTTTGGTAGTTCTTGTTTCATCCAATGCAAGATAATCAATTTCACCATAAGCACATCTCACAATACCGATTTGAACGTAGTTTGGAGAAATTTCAAATTTACTGTAAAAATAACAGTAAATAACATTTATAATTACAATTTTATTTCCAGATCACGTCAAATCTTTTATTCTGTTGATCGCGTTTACGTGGACTGCAGTGGTGGAATGATATCGGTGGCCATGCAAGTTTGGTAAGAAACGAGTATCGTCCAGCAACAAATTAACTCTCAGAAAACTGACAAATGACTTGACTTCTGCTTTTCAAGCTTGATAGTGAATTTAATACGTAAAGCTATGCAATGACCGAAAGTTGCCTCTCCCATGAACTCAGCAATGCAGCATTTATACTAAAAAACTTACAATTTTATCACTGTAAGACTTGCCACTAAGCCAAGGATTCTCCAACTTTTTGAGAAGCACCTCTTTGACAATATCTTTAAGTACCCAGTTCCCCCGTTAAAACATTGATGCCCACTTTTTGGAGAACAAATTATTCAGAGCGGTTATTTTGTGGGTAGGTTATTCAGTTTTGTTCGCAAAAGAGCGTGTGGACATTTTTTTGGGCATTAACAGATTCAAAGCGCTGATTTTAACAAATTTTTGTGCAACTAAGATTAAAGAGAGGGCCATGTCACCATGGCACCGTGTCCCCTCGTGAACTTTTCACCCTCACCCATGGAAGCACGTCCCCAGTTTAAGAATCCTTGCACTCTGTCCTTGTAAGCAAATCAAAAGGCATAGCCTGCTTAACAGCTTGGTTAAGCTGCAATATTTCAAACAGAGAAGCCTTTACAAATGGTCCGATGAATTGTACTGAACCAAGTGTTGTATTGTACAACGAGTGTATAGCATTCTACACTCACACAACCAAAGCAAAGTTACGTTCAGCGTCTAATACATTTTTTGGAAAATTTCAGTATTGCAATTACGTTTTTTTTAAGTTTCACGCCGTCACATGCTGATTGCAAAAACAATGTTGAAGCTCAGTTGCTTTTTTCTATAAGATCAACAAAATTCTCCCCAAAATTTTAGAAAACCATAAGTGTATTCAAAAACAGCTTACCTTGCGAAATTGTTTAAAAATGTTTGAAGAATTTTCCATCTTTTTGAGTCGAAGTCAGTGTTGATAACAAATACAATATCAGCAGATTCAGTGGTGCAGTCAGCTTTGATAACACAAAGGTTGAATTAGTAAATAACCCTTCCTTAGCCTGTTTTGGAATGTTTTGTTTAAAAGGTTTACAAAGAAAAATAGTTTATAATCAAAAATTAATATTTCAAAAAACTATTTTTGCCACGTTTTTGTTGCATTTTCAGCAAAATATAAAATGGTATTTTAGAATTGAATAAATGTCTTCACGATTGCTTCATGGAAAGAGATCAAACTTTTCTGAAAATGCATGAAAAATTATGCATCAGACTGTTTCAAGTTATCAGATCTCATCATTGCAGTTGATGACGAACAGGTGGCTAGAAATTTTTTATACATTGCTTTGCCTAGAGCTCAACACTAGTAGAATCTAGAGGTCCATTACAGTGAAGTTTTGTCAGTACTCTGCAAAGCCTTATTACTCGTGAATGCGAGGCGGTGGGCTTATGCCCATTATCCCTAGTACACTGCTAGAACAATTGTGCTGTCACAGCGACTGTGATTAGTTTAATGGCTACTGCCTTGTGTAAACTCCGACAAATTTTTCGCTTTTCTGAAGACATTTTAGGAGTTGAGACGCCACCAAAAAAAATTTATGAACCGCCCTTGAATTTTCACTATTTTTTGAAAAAATAAGATTTTGCTATCGACTTGTTGCTATTGATGTTGTTGTTACTACCCCGATCCTTTCCAAGGAATGGGAACATGGCGAAAGACCATGGAGCCCCAGAAGCCAGGCAACTCTCAAGGGTCAGGACCAGAGGTTGTAGAGAGACAGAAAGTCGCCAAAAGCGAGCGGCTCAAAGAGTACGTAGCTGGACAATGCAGAATGAGATGAGAGGTGTTCTGAGGCGAGTGTCTGCAGGCTCTGTATAAAGGATTCGCGATTCTGCCAATCTTAAAAAGATAAAAGCTTAGCAGAAGGCTGTGTCCGTTGCCGCGAAGATGAGAGAGCACACAGCGAGCGTAACAAGCGAGCACAAGATCCTCAGTGGAAATCGAGGGAATCTGTGTGTTGAAGAATTTTGGTGAGATAGTAGGCCCCCAGTCTGAGAAAAAAGAAGATTGGATACGAGAAATAAGAGAAGAGAAACTTCAAGAGATTCCAGAGGGAACGAGCAGCGATCCCCGTCTGGCCAGCTCATCATTTGCGTCGTTCCCGGAAGAAACGAGTGTCCGGGGATCCATTTTAGACTGATAGTACAGAAGGAAAAACAGCCCCTGCCAGATATGCCAGAGAGATTGAGGTAAAAGAAAAGACGGAAGAGAGGACAGGGTGGCAAGAACAGATCGAGAGTCACAAAGGAGGAGAAGAAAAATGGCAGACTTTTGGTGCTTCCGAGACCAGCAAAAAGCTTGCAGAAAGGCGTAGGCTTCAGCAGAAAAACTTGAACATACCGGGCCTACCAAAAAGGAGATAGTGGCCTCAGTACAAAAAGAGCAGTTGGCAAGCACGCCAGAGCCGCATTTGTCAAAAGGTAAAGGAACAGAGCCGTCCGTCCAGATTACCAGATCGTGAGGAGGGAGAGAGATCAGGTGAGCGAGAGCCGCAACTTTGCGAGATAGAAGGGGATCAGAGCGGGAGCATCGGGAGGAAAGGGTGGACTCCACGGTGAAGGAAGGCAGATTTCAAGAATGAGAGGAAAGGCAAGCAAGGAGAACCTACCTTGGAGAAGTAGAAGGAAGCATGATCGGGTGAGTGGACACAAAAACTCTTCAGGAAGATCTGGAGAGTCATGGTTTTAATCCAAGTCTGGCCAAACTAAAAATGAGAAAGGATGTTGGGAGCCGAAGTCCCCACTTATAAGATGACAGAGCGAATGACTCAGAGTGACTAGTAGGGGAAGTAGAGACGTATAAGATAGGAGAAGTGAGATAGTGAAGGATGAGAGGCAGCCGGGGATGGTACGACTAGCCGCTCGGTAAAGGCGTTCCAATTTGGTTTTGGTAACGCCTAGCCCTTAGATGCAGGAACCTTTAAATCCACACAAATGCAGAAACCGGGCCTCTGAAGCCCACCTCTTTAAAAGTAGTATGTTTTCATTTGAGGTTGTGTTTGTTGGTTTATAATGGAGCATTTACACATAAAGTACCGTATTGTAGAAGTGTGTTTTATGTATTTTGGTTCCACTGCATAACTTTATGTACAAAATCAGCATGAAGATCCAATTCAAAACTCACTCTGGAGACAAGCACACACTAAAATTACAAGCACAAGTTAACAAACGACTCAGCATTTTACGGACAATTGTTGCAAATGACAGAACTACGTTCCTTACACACGTTTTTGTTACATTTCTTGCATACTATGGCATTTTTACGATCTTTTTTCGAAAGGCGATAGTGGCATCCTTTTAATTTGGTTACAGATATCTCTGAGACAGTCTCTACACATTTTCTCTCTACTATTTTTTTCATAAGACTAGAGCTAGCAACCAAGAAAACAAACCGCTAGTGCTAGCGGCTTGTTTTGTTGGTTGCCGTGGAGAAGCTATAGGATCGTATACGAGCAATCCTATAACACAAAGCTTACTAACGATGTGACGTGAGTTTTAACTTTTTAGCTACATTCCCAACTTAAAATCACGAGCATATTAAAAAGCGTGGCCAAAAGAAGCAGTAGAGATTTTTTCTTAAAATCAGGTTGCGAAAACAAATAATAAAAATAAGTAGAAAAAGAGATATACTCCAAAATACATCGGAATAATATCGGTGTAATATTGAAAAGCGATCGAGGCAAAGCACAAAACTGAAAGTCCAAGCGAAACTGGTACCCAAAAATTCAGCATAGTCTAATGAAATGGGTGCCCCCCCTACCAGGAAAGAATTTTTTTCTGCATTAATCCACGAAAGCAATCTCGAATAAGTTGTAGAAGAATACCTGGAACGCCTGAGCAATATGTTTAATAGAGTCGACATAAATTCAAAACAAAAATTTTGCCGGGCCTCCCAGACCCATTCCTGCATCTAAGGGCTAGAAAAGGAAACCATCCGGGTGAAGCACAAGCTTCGCTCCTTCGGTCGCAATTACAATCAGATATTGTTTCAGGCAGCTGCGTCATAGCCTGTTTATCGTTTTTTTAATCCCAATATCAGTTTTCAATTGCGGCCCAAAACTGTTATTTTAAAATTATTTGGTGCCCTACAATGAAGATGCTGCAAGAAAACTGTTTGTAAAATGATGTAAACTTGTTAAATTCATTGAGCAAAAGAAACAGAACGCATGAATGTAAAATAATTTTAGAATTTTCCACTTGGCGATTGTACTTTCATGTTGTTGCTGTCAAGGCAAGCTGTAGCTTGAACCAGAAACATTAACTTCAATGTAAAAAAAGCTTCGTTTGACCATGTTGCATGCAAAGAAGTCTTTTTTGTGGATTACGGTGTAGTTTTCAACGTCAAGTCTATCACACAAGGATGCCGCGAATGAGATGCATTTGCTAATTTCATAAGTGTCATAGCGGTTACTTAAGAGCACAGTGGTAAATAAATTGGGAGCTGAGGATTTTCCCAACCTTTTTTCTACCCCTCCCAGAATATTTTCAGTTCCTCCTCTCCAGTTCCCAAAAACTTTAAAGAATAAGCGAAAAAAATTGCAAAAAACAGCAAAATCAGCAAAAAAGTCACGCTAAAAGGCTTGACAAAAAAGATTATTACTTTATTTTGGATTTGAAGATAATAAAGACACTCTCACAAGATCCATTAAAAAGTTTCGCTACAAAAATGCTTTCGAGACGAAAACTTTTCTACTTATACAAAACTAAGTGTCACGGTTATATACAAGAGGCTTGGCATCATTTTTCGAGGCAAAAATTTCCGCCTTGACTTTATTACATCCGAATCAGCAAAAAACATGCAATAGTGGAAAAGTGATAGTATAAGCCCGAAATTTGATGGGCAATCTAGGGGTGTTTAGCTACATTTTCGACTTTGTAACTCATCACTTTGAAAGAGCACAGCTAAGTGATGTTGAAAGAATTTTACAACAATGAAAAGGCCATGAAGGGAATTCTGAAATCTTAAATCATTAACTCAGAAAGTTTCAACCCACGCGTTTCGCTGCGAAGGCTATAGACAGAACAAACAGAATTAAGTTCTTGAGTTTTGTCAATTTGGCAATCTTTGCTGAGCTTATTTGCAAACTCTAGACCGAGTAGGGGGGGCAAGTTGGTTAAAACGCTGTTTATAACACCAATGAAGGCAGGTTTGAATGTCATGTTGGCTAAAAGTTATTGCTTGTAATAGAAATGCGCAGTGCCGGCAATCTCGGATGCAAGTCTGAGCACAGTGATGGTCCAAACTAGTCGGCAAAACATTAAACGAGCACAAACATGCGTAACTGTAATTAAATTCGATTTACTTACGTTCGCAACACGAAAACGCAGGTTCGAAACGATAATCAGTTCCACTATCCACTAGTTTACACGTGCTGATTTGAGGACCCACTAAAGTTTCTCCTAAACAAAGTGCAGAAATTTAAATAAACAAGCTATTGAGTAAGTCCTCCAAATCAAATTTGATATATCAAAGCGTTTCCTTAAACCGATTTTTTAGTACAGTCGCAGCTCAACAGTTCTCTACTAACTCTTGCATACTATGGTCTCATTCTCGCTATTAGGGTCCCACCTTCATAGCAATCGAATCTACATTTTTGTCCCACTTGCCATCCCGGCGAATCAGGAAGTTTTTTCTCACATTGATGAAATCCTCCTTCCCATATTGGCTCATTCAAACAAAGCGCAGGCGTAAATCCTGAAACAAAATCAAGTTTTTACCAGGTCTAATAACAACACGCAGTCAAGCTTTCTACGTCATATATCAAATCAATGTGATAATAGTTTGGCAGTTGTGTAAAAAATATAAAAGACACAAAAGGCATCAATAGACCCAATAAAGTTTTCCATTACTACTGAGTTTTTAAGTTTTGTTGGTGCTTGGCTAGTAATATCAACACAGTCCAAATTACCTGGGACGGTCTTAAAGGTGTTATTCCATAAATTTTTTAAATGATAGACTAAGGCAATAGCTGCTACAGCCAATATAAACGATTTATTAAATGCATAGCGACCAAAGTCCTTTGTTTATAGCCGAGTTACCAATATGTTACCTTTTAACGCAAAGTCACCTGAGGTCGAGTGCTTGGCGCTAATGTACTTATCTTCATAACATCATGTTTTGTTCGAAAACGGCAGTCAAAGCAACAGGAAGTTGACAACACAAGCACATTGTTAGTTGTGCGTGCTATACGCAAAAGCATCCATCAAGATATACAGTATTATATATCTCCGAGATGTAAAAGAGACTGCTTGCTAAAACCGGTCTCAAGCTTCACAAATATGCCGCTTAATCAACTGTTCTAAAAACGGGGCGTTCTATTGACTCAGCGGTATCACCCAGAATCAGACAGTTGCATCGATTTGATTTTTATTAACGCTCAACTAAACTTCAAACTCTTTGCTTATGGCTCGCACGCACCCTTTTTTAGGTTTCTCCTGGAACTCTATGCAACTGCTCTTACTTGGAGCAAACTTGATTAAATGTTTTAGTAGAACGTTCTGGGTTGACGAATTAGATTACATTTATTGACCTTTCATTCAGATTTATGTTATATTTCAGTTTTTTTCCCCGGCTCATTCTCTATGGCTTCTTACACAAAAGATTTGATAAGTCGTTAGTGGAATTCTATTTCTTTCGGTTGTTAAACACATGTTAGCATACTGACATGTAGCCCACGCCAATACAGCGCTCGGTTTCAACTAAGGAAGCTACAAATTCATTTACTGTATTTCTACTTGGAGTAGAAACAACGACTACGAAACAACAAACTCTGGAGTTGAAACAAAAGCGTTTAATTTAAGTCTTGCATTTTGGCGTACGTGTCATTGTGAAGATCCAACCTAGAGGAAAGTTTAAGTCGAATTTTCAGCATCTTTTTTAGCAAAATCAATAATCGAGATTATTATCCTGTGGTTTTCTTTTCCCAAGTTAGCTCTTTTATTTTATTGTTGAGCTGAAAAAATCTCATGGTATTGAGTTTATTACATACCGTCGCATGGATGAGGAGGGGGATCCCACACGCCTCTTTTGTTATATTCCTCGGCAAAATCTTCTGTGCAAGTTGCAGTCACCGATACACCGTCACCTGTGGACAATAATTCGCTGCAATCATTCTGCAATCGTAAGAAGCCTAATTAAAAAACAGTTAGAAATTTTTTCAATACATAAAGACTTATTTGGCTAACCATCTAATACCATTTTGATTTTTTATGTACTGTATAATGAAGATAAATATTTATGGAAAGGATAAGATGTAGGTTATGGTAAGGGAGTATTGAGGCATGGACTTATACGCGGGACGCTGTTTTGTTTTTCATGAAATATCTCACACGTGGTAACACTAACGTGTTAAGAAACAATTTGGTTTTTGGTGAGGGAGAGTAAGGCATTAAGTTGGCACAGTGTTATTTTCAAGCGATCTTATTGCATAGTAAGTTTATCCATTTTATGGCGACGGGGGGGCAAATATCTTGCCCGTTATGATCTTTAAAACAACATGATGTTTTATTTTTTGGAGATTTACTTTTTATCTTGTTTTGCTTGCTTCAAACCATTTTAGAGGGCGATTGCCTTTTATCTCCCCTAAATAACCCATTGCCCCACTTGGATTTGATTAACGGGTCGGATAAAAATGGTGTACTCTGCTCTCTTCTCTGGTATTAAATATAAAAAGGCAGGTGAGAATAAAGTAAACTCGAAATGCTACCAGAAGGCCAGCCCACAGCTGTGGCATGCACTGCTTAAGCATATGCATGTCAAAGCTAGGCAATGCAACGGAAATTGCGTCCTGCGTTTCAACAGACGCGGAAAGAATTTTACTCACTAATTGCTCACTGCTATAGGCTTATTTTCTTATTGCAGATTTTTATTTAAGAATTGTTGCCTGGTAGATTTCGCAACATGATGCAGATTATTACAATAGTAAAATAGTAAAAAGAAATTTGATATTAAAACTGAATTTTTAATAACAGAATAAAACAAAATTTTTTATTTAAAAAGAATAATATTTTGATTGTAATCAACAATCAATTATTCAAGCTCAATTTGATTGAAAGATTTTGTAAATACCCTGGAAAACGAAAAAAGCGCATCAATCAAAAATAAGTTTAACTTCATTTCAATATAGATTATAAATTGCAAAATAATTATTATGACCTCATAACTAACTTCTCGTAGAATACGCTTTCTTGAAATTCAGACACACCCTACTTTCAAAAACAACAAAGTCAAATCATAGTTTATTTGTAGTGCTTGTGCAATTAATCATTTAAGCTTTCTTGTTAAGTCGCAGTAGCCTTGAGTTCCAAATTGAAGAAAACTGATGACCAGGTCTATTCAATATCTTAGAATGAAATTTGCTAGGCCAGAGAATAGTTGCGGTAACTCGTCAAACGAGTCGATCAAATGGAGAGACAAGCAGGAAGATAATTGAAGATCTCGACTCAAAAAAATACGAAAAGGAAAGACTGAATTAAATTTTTGATTCTGTAAACAAGAATGACGAAATGAAATAAAACTGTTTTACCAGATGATATTGCCTACAAATCACAATCCACGATTCGTTTTCAAAGCCTATAGTTGTTTGACAACGTAAAGCCAAAATCTGTAGCGAATACAAAAGACTGCAAATGCGTAAACGCCATTTGCAACTTACCGTAGTTGCATGTATAATGACATTTACTCCCCAAAGCAAATTGACCAGTTGCTAAACTTGATTCGCATTCAATAGTCACATCTTCTTCCGGCTCGGGTGGATCGCAGGTGGCTACAATCATCACATATACAGTAGATTAATTGCTCGCCTGTAATACACAGTCTATGGAAACAATTAGAATAGGCGGAAACTGGCAAAATATTTGAAAGTGTGGAAAAAGAAATTCATAACGCCTCAAAAGCTTGTTTATATTTCTTACTCAGCGAAAGACAATGGCCATTTATTCCACCCTTACATACTCCTAAGAATACGCTGAAGCATTGATTTACAATTTGTGAGGCTCTTATTATGACCCCACTTCTTGGATATTATCAACTACAAGGCAAAACATGAAGGTGTAGTGATCTACTGCTTACTTGTATTTGGATCTAAACTTGTCAGAAACAGTATTGAATCAACCAATCAAACGATAGTCATTGCTGAATAGGCAGATATTACTAATTAATTAAGTGCCGTGTTTAGACCTCTTTGGACCCGGGGGTCAGAATAATTTCGGATCCCCCTATCAGCTTCGTGGTAGCAAATAGGCTTGCAATAATGTAGACTAACATTCGCATTGCATTGTTTCGAAAAGAGAGTTCGCTTCAATACCTCTCCTCGTCGATATTTGTTGACGAGCTTAGAAAACAACACAGACATACAGTGCGTACTAAACGTTTAAGACCACCCCCAATTTTTCCTTTTATTCAGTAAATAGCATTTATATGTGGCACCAAATATTTTAAGTGGCACAAAATCAGGTTTTAACGTGAAGTTCATGTTTTTAAATTTTATTTAAAATTTTTCAATACATATTAGTTCATGTTTTATTAAAACTCAGTTTCTCGTATGTCGTTCTTCGTTCTTAATTACTTCCTTCAGACGCCTTGGCATATTTTAAATCATGTTCTTGTAGTTCTTTTTTGACAAATCCTTCGCCCATACTTCTTTTACCAGTCGTATCAGATATTTAGTATTTGGTGGCTGTTTTCTGCTACTTCACTCTTCATTTCCTTCCACAGATTATTTATTAAGTTGAGATTGGGGTTGTTGCTCGGTCATTCAAAAAGCATCCTTCTGCTTCAAAATTGTGCATTTATGGATAAATATTTGCATTTTCAGCTTAGCCGAAAACAGTTCAACGTATCGGGGATTAGTCGTTCATTGCCGTTCCACAAGGAAAAAACGGAGTGTAGCAACACTACTGTTTGAAATCGCGCCCCAAATCATTTGATCTAGAAGATATCTCATTGTAGAAATTGTAAATTTTTTATTAAAACCCTTCCCTAGTGGTCTGCAAACGTGTCTTTTCCTCAGGGCAAGTTGCAGAAAGATGGGCTTATCAGAGAACAGTGGGCTCGAGTCCAGTGTTGGCATTTCTAGGCAAAGGCAGGCCTTGGATTTCATGGACGAAGCCAGCCGCGGTACGTAAGCAGGTTTATAAGTTTTTAAAACGAATTTGCATGAAAGTCGCCTTAAATAGTTATATCACTCAATCCAGCGTTTTTAACCATTAACGCGGCTCGAATTTCTTAACAAAACTCATTGGCGACCTTGTGATTATCCACTTCATCAAGGGATTGTCTCAAATGCTAGTCTTTCTGGACCTTTCACTTTTTTTTAGATTCTTTTATGAGCCGTGAGCCGTGCCAGTTAAAGTTTCTTGATCGCCTGATGAACTGTTGTCTTAGTGATCTTCACTTTACTGGATATCTGCCCTTCTGATAATCATTCACCATTTAGGTTGACGATTTAGGCTCTTTGAACTTCATATAGGTATTTTCTGCTCCTCATTTTCACTATCTTCAAATTTCGAAAAAGCTGATCAAAAATCGTTTGGGTGTTTATAACAGTAATATAATACGCCTCGTGGGTGTATAAAATGAAAACAACGATTATAAAGCAATCGCGACAATAAGAAGATGCAATATGATGGAATAATACAGAAAGGCTGCTGTTTTCATAGTCTTAAACTTTTGATAGGCTCAGTAAATAACAGTATAATACAGGTGTACCAAATAACTGTGACATATGTAGTCTACAAACGATATGTACAAAGCTAACTAAAGACTAAATAAGTTGATGCTATAGCATGAACTTATCTTACATATCCGCAGTACACTTTAGCAACTCCAAAAACAAGTGGCCATTGAAACACAAAAGTCCATAATCTGTGGGCCCCTTGAGATGGTGGACCCGGCAGCCAGGTCTCTTCTGTTCCCCTCCCTCTTAAAACGCCACTGATGCAATTGCCTTATCTCATTCGGGTATCCCACCTCAATTCTCTGTTTATTGAAATAGCAAAATTAGCAACACTGCTATCCATTTGGAATGACCAAATCAAATGAAAGATGTGCCGCTTAGGTTACGTCGTACTCTTTATCTATATTATCCTATTCACAGTACCTTCAACTGCCAAGCGAGTTTGGGTTTGAACTCCAACCCAAGGGTTGTCTTTAACATGTTTAAAGTTTTGGAATTAAGAAAACGGTAGTTCTAATCTAGTCGCTAAACTGGTTGATTTAGTAATTACTCGTAGCGTAGATTAAAGCATATTTACCGCTAATTCCCTGACAAATTGGAGCCATTGGCAGCCATATGGTTTCGTAATCCAAAAAACCGTGGAGCGAACCAAGTTTACATGTAGTATACTTACTGAAACCGCTTGGTATTATTCCTACAAAACAAGAAATTATGTTGAAAAATATTTCAATGGCTTAAAGTTGCATCTAGAGATTTATTTCTGAGAATATTTTAAAGTGGGATTACGATTTTTTAATAGGGAATCTATCAATTTACTATAAAAAAGTAATACGTTTTGCTTGAATCATGCGGTCCTCCTTTTACATGTAAACACATCTTTATTTGGCAAAGTCGCAAGTTTGACCAACTAATTGTTATTTCTCTAATGCGATTACAAAGAATAGTTTTGCTGCGATGTTGTCTGTGGTGAAAACCTCTTTTAAACGTATTTGAGATTAAGGGTAATTTGCGCTCGATTCTCTATGCCTGGAGTGTCAAAACTCATTGAGTGCTGCAGGCCACTTTTACATACCTAGACTTTACGCAGGCCAGACAATGATAAAGGCGATACTACTACAGTTAGAGATCGGCATTTTAAAACTTTCAATCTTCTGAATCCAGTTCTTAAATTGATTGAAATTTTAAATCGCTCTTTTTCTCCAACAGTTGGACTTAGAATGGAGTGCTACGAAAACAAAAGTTGTGAACGCGTGATGCGAATTTCCATGACTTTTATGTCACTATGTTAACTGAAACCGTACTTTATTGTTGTTGAGCTGTACAGTTAATACAACCCCATCAATATCTATCTTTTTAACACGCAAGTTGTTCGCCAAAGTTTCTTCCTTTCGCAGTTGGCAAGTAGTAAAAGCCATGGGTAGTTGAGGTAGAAGTTTTCTCTATTCACCACTTCCCGCCAGAATTTTTATTATAAGTTCAAATCCCTGCAACGGCAAATTTTAAAATTGCCTTTTTTAAGCTTTACAAAAGTGCAATTTGTAGAAAAACTAATTCGTTTGGTACATTTTGGCTATTTTTCCTGATATCCATGATTCTTTTGCTGTCTGTATCTAAGTTTTCAGAAAGATTGATCAAAAAATGAAGTCTGTGGAATTTTTGATAGATACCCGACACCAAGCAAAAAAGTTGGTAATTTTTACCCCCAAAAAGGGGGGGTCAACATGGTCCTGTATCATCTTTACCAACAAAATTTTTATCCCAAACTACATATTGTCAAAATGTTCAAGAAATTTCCTTTCCAAAAATATATATTGTTGCATGGTTCAGGTTAAGAGTTATTCTATGATAACTGATGAAATTGGAAAAATTTGTAGGCCTAATCTGTTTTCAGTACCGGTGAAAAACATTGAAAATTTGGATTTTTGAGCTTCACAAAAGTGCAATTTGTAGAAAAACTAATTTGTTTGGTACATTTGGCTATTTGTCCTCATATCCATGGTTATTTAGCTGTCTGTATCTAAGTTTTCAGAAAGATTGATCAAAAAATGAAGTCTGTGGAATTTTTGATAGATACCCGACTCTAAAAACATTGAAAGCAAAAAAATTGGCGATCCCCCCCCAAAAAAGGTAGGGAAATCAACATAGTCCTGTATCATCTTTAGCAACAAAATTTTCCTCTCAAACTACATATCATCTGAAAGTTTAAAAAATTTCCTTTCCAAAAATACATATTGTTGCAAGGTTTAGGCTAAGAGTTATTCTATAATGATTGATGAAGCATGATACCTATAGTTATCTTTAATACCGGCCCAAAACACTCAAAATTTGATAGCTGGACCTCAGAAAATGCAAATCACACAAAAAGTACTCTCTTTTCAAATTTGAAATCATGTTTATGCGTTTACATAACTCATTTTTGCGCCCTGTATCAAGTTTCCACGGAGCTGGTGTACATCAAATACTTTTTATATATTTTGCAAGGTAGGGTACTCCGGGTGATAATCTGGTTCCTCCAACAAAAAAGAAGGGGTGTAAAAATGGTCCTGCTTCATCTTTGTCAAAAAGATATTAGTTTTAAGTTTTATATTATCTGAAAGTTGAAGAAATTTCCTTTTTAAAAATATATTATAATACATATTTTAGGCTAAGTTTTGATTGGTAAAAAGGCTAGCCTACATGATAAACCCTAAATTATCTTCGGTACCGGCCAAAAACCCCCCCAATTTTGGTGCTAGACCTCATAAAATTGCAAATTGTGAAGAAAACACCCCTTTTAAAAACGTTAAAACATTTTTCTTAAATAGCGCGGTTCTTTTATCACGTGGTATCAAGCTACCAAGGAGAAAAGGCAAACAAAGCACTTTTTATTGCCTTTGACAGGCGGGCTATAATCAATCAAAATTAGCTTTCTCCCAGCAAAAAGGGGAAGGGAAAGAGTAGCTTATGTTTCATCTTATGCAACAAAATAATCTATTTAAACTGCATATCATTTGAATCAGGAAGAACCTGTCTTTTCAAAAATAGGCAATATTAGGTGGTATAAGCAGAGTTATTACGTAACGACTGATGTAAAGGGTAGTTGCAGTAGATTCCAGGACCCCCCAAAAAGGCCAAAAATTTGGCTTCTGGGCTTCAAAAAAATTGAAAATAGTACAAAAAATTTGTCGTTTGGTAATTTTTGACAATTTGTCTTAAAAGCATAATTCTTTTACATCATCTAGCGGCCATTTTCAAAAAAATTTATCCACACGCGAGGCCTGTAATATCTTTTGAACTTGGGGGACATTGGTTTCCCTCACCAAAAAATGAAGGGGGTAAAGATGTTTTTGTTTCATTTTGAGTCACGAGGCATTGTTTTTAGAATGCACATCATGCTAACTGGGATGAAATTTCCTTTTCAGCGATATAACATAATCGATATAATAGCCAATGGCTTAAAACCAGTGAATGATAAAAGTAAACATGATTAATGGTTTTTTTATGCAAATTAGCCGTTTTTTTGCATCTGTTACAAGGACTGCTTCGCGGGAGCAAAAGAGTTAAACTAAGAGCTTTCCCAACCTTTAACAGCAGTAAATTTCATTGCTGTTTACATACGGTTTCCGCACTGGCAGCAAAACATTCGCGTGATATCACGCTTTCCGTTGAAGCGGCAGTAAAATTTTTGCTGTGACATTTCAACGGGGCGCGGCTATAGCCGCTTCCTGGCGGGAAGTGGTTCATGAAACACTCGCGCTGCGCTATGGAATAATGCTGCGTGAAAACATCTCTCTTTGTTAAAACGCTTCAGATTTTCAGCAATGTGTGCAAGCCTGCAAGGTTGGTTACCGGCGTTGCGCTGATAATTTAACGAGGTGATTCTCGAAGCGCGTTTGCTTTAGGCTGGCACTTTGCTGCTTACTGTTTTTACCTGATTATTTTCTTTTGTCTTTCACAAATATAGCACGACGCAAATCTCAAGCAAGGCGTGACAGGACGGATTTAGCCCGCGGTCCGCCAGTTTGACTCCCTACTACGTGCAATCTAGTTGATGCTATAGATTAATTCGCAAAGTAGGCCTGATATTTATATTTGAAATTAGTTATTTTATTTTGCTTACCACTGTTGCAGATGTATTCACACTTATGTCCGAGAAGAAATTTTCCGTTAGATAATTCATCTCCGCATTTAATTTCACCTTGATTCCACTTTGGAGGAAAGTCACAAGTTTTGTCTTCCGATGTTGGCAGTGTTGGCATTGCTGGAGTAGAGGGGATATCTTCTATAATACAATTTACATAATTAAATCAAGGCGTACAACATAGCGGCAAAAATAATTGTTCGGGTAACTTTTACCTAAAATTCGTGACAACAACATTTTCAAAATGGTTTATAACAACAGTTTTGTTTTGCTATAATGTAAAAACTTAGCTTTTTGATTAAACCTTCTTCAATAATTGCTGTTACCCGATTTCTTTTTTGGAATCGCTGAACACAAGAGTAATTGCTGAAGAAAGCAATACAAAAAAGTTTCAATATAATAGGTAAAAGTTTTTACGCTTTTAAAAGAGTAACATATGGTCATACTATGGCCTTAGGCCTGTAATTCCATTTCAAAATTTTTTAGCACCAATCGTTTACGTTTTCACGTCTTCTAAAGCAGGGCTTCTTAAACTTTTTTGTTCTGCGACCCCATTTTAGAAAAAAATTTCTATGCGACCTCTGGACGGGTAGTTTACACATTAATGATATTTAACTCTTATAGTGTACCAAGGTAGATTGACCAACGTTGTTTACCAAAAGGGGTCCTCACAGGATCCCACGTTATTTATCAATTTATATTTTACCTACCCACTTCTTCATAAAACAGAATACTTAAACTAGGTTTTTGAAGAAGTAGGTCAAATTGTGAAAACGGTTTATTTTTTTAATAAAAACGTTTGTACACACTTCAAAACATTTAAAAATTGCAGAAATTGATAGTAATGAAAGTAGCACAATTGTGACATAGTATACCAAGAGGGGTTCTGGTAAGACCTCAAGTCAAGTTTTTTATTTTTTTTTAAGTTTGGAAAAATTTCTTATATGTCCAGTCACAAAAAATTTATAGGGGAGTTATGAACTGCACATAAAAATTAGGAGCACATTATCTGTTTAAGTTTAGTAAAAATTTAACAAAATGCCATCTTGGGGTCCTTCAAAGACCCCACTTGGTATACTAAGGGTTAAGGAATAAACATCCCATTGCAGGCACTGGCGTGCTTTGTTTTGAGAGAAAAGTGAAGCATTACGTAAGCTTAATCTTATTATCAAGCAATTATGTAAAACACGTGAACTCCATCTTCTTTCGAAGGTGGAAGCATTAAACGAAAAAAATCTTGCGAAAGCAACAATTTTGCATCTTTTGGTCACAAAAAATCTGCTCTTTTACATTTTTTGCTACTGTCATATCTTTGAGAGCTATCTCTGATGTTTCCCTCTATAATTGCACCACTGATCACACATCTCAAGTATTTTTTCCTGGGCGAAATCATGCAAATGCGCACAATCCAGTATACAGTAACAAACAGTAACTATACAGTAACAAAAAAGAATACATGGTGGAAATAGTGAAGCAAACAAACAATTAACGAAATATGTCATTCTATAAAATTTACCAACCGCATTTAACGGGATGGATATTGCGCATGATGATTTATGAAAGTAATGAACTGATACGTCAGAACTGCTTGCTTTTGAAATAATCTCTTTAAAATGCATATTGAAAAAAATCAAGACTTGGCGCAAATGTACCTAACATAATTAGTTTTAAATTCTCGTGAAAAGGCCAAAGCAAAGGAACATGACACTTCCTCAAAATAAGCTACTGGTGTGGTAAGCAACTTGCACAGTTTACGCACTTTACATTGGCTTCCGCTTGGCTCTACTTAAACAAACCAATCTTCCCAAGATTAGTAGTAGGCTTTAAAAATACGATTTGAAATTACAGATAAGGCATAGACATTTATCTTTTCCTTAGAAGTGTTTGGACCACGGAAAATGAAGTTTAGCAGTCTTATTTCCGCAATTTCTGTATTTCTACATGGCATTTTATTTTACATTACACGTTTGTATAGATATGTTGTTGCAAATTATTCTGTTTCCTGCTGATTTTTTTGTCTTGATCATTTCCGCCTAGTTTGCCATTTTCTGACTTTTAGAATCAAATTTTATCAAGTAAGGAAATTTCCTTCCAAGTTGAAGCCGTGTCAACAAGGTCTATATCGGTCAGTATGTTACGACAAACAGGAAGTAACAATGAATAACTTGTTTCGATTTTTTGATTATTTTTTCTTGAAAGCTCAGGCAGACATTGTAGTATACAATTGAGAGCGTAAAGATGGAGTTGCCTCTAAAAATGCAACACAAAATCATTTTACTACAGATCTACTTTTAATTTTCTCGTGAGGGTTACAAAAGCTTTTAATTCTAATGAATGCAACCAAATTGTTTTGAATTTGTTTCGCGACCCCAAAGCCAAATCGTGCGACCCCAAATGGGGTCGCGACCCATAGTTTGAGAAGCCCTGTTCTAAAGCATTTTACCAACACGCCAAAGCCCTGCTGTATTCTTAAAATTTTTGTTTTCCCGAGATGTTGCAATAAGGGAATAAAAGGAAAATTTTAATACTGTAGAGAAGGTCTTTTTGTTCAATTTTGGTGAATGACTTTTGTTAGATTAACATGTTGTTCAGAACCATATGCACCTCTTAAAAAGGTTTTATGACAAATTAAATGACCAAGTGATTCAAGGTGGTGTTTCCAATAAGAACATCCCGTTACCAAAAACCTGAATTTAACCCCAGGATTGCTGATGCAGACAAAGGGTTTGAATCTCAACGGAAATTAGTTTTTACCGACACTACCTTATGTCGGTGACGAGTTAACGGATCTTCGTCGAGACTAACTTGATAATCAAGGGTTTAAGCTCGATTTTAGATCAATGCTTTTCAACCTTTTTGGAGATAAAGTATCCGACATATTGTTTTGCAAATGACACAGAGTGCCATTTGATAAAAATTTTAAAAAATGAATGAACCCAGAAAGAAAAACATATTTTTTGCTATCACGAAAAATCTTTTTACGTACAGCTGCTAGGCTTTGCCGTTTATGCATGTAGCTTATTCAAAAAGTTATCATTGCCTAAATATCTGAAGCAAAACTCAAAAAACCCTTACAGCTCATGGAACACCAGTTGAAGGACTCTGTTCTAAGTGTACGCTTCATTATGGTTCAACACAATCTTTGAAGATTAATAAACTTTTTTGAAAAACAAGTTTTAGTATTTACAGTAAATATGCTTTCAGTTGTAGATTTTTGGTGAATATCCGTGCAATAACTTTTCGTTAGTTTCGTAACTCTTGACCTCGTCAAACCCCTTAAACGGCTATACGAAACCCTAGAGCTCCTATCCAACTTAGGTTAAGAGCTGCTACTATAAAACAAAACCTATCTTTACATTTCGGCAATTTTTTTAGCAATTTGGAAATGAACCAGGCATGTTTTGCTCCTTTTCTGAAACGCCAACGATATTGCGTTTTTTCTGGTTTTGGCTCTGGAAAAAAATTAGCTGGTCAAAAATAATGACATAAATTTAACACTAGAATCACCGTCTTTTCAACCTATCTAAAATTACCGTAAGCGGTCAAAATGACCGTTTGCTCAATTACTAAAAAATACTTAACAACTAGGCATTATTTTGTGTCATAAGTTTCTTTTAAATGTTGCATTAGACCTAGCAATGTCTTGAATTATAGTAAGTGGGAGTTTAACCAATCGTAAGCTCCATTATGTCTTGGAATAAACTGCATAGGTCCTAATCTAGGAAATAAATTCTAGGCTTTCAACTTTTTTTAAGCTGCGTTTCTGTTAGTACGTTTGAAGCTGGTAATCTGCTTCTCGATTTTGAAGAAAATTTGATGCATTTTAATTTTGCTTTGTCCTTAGCAACCAATTCAAATCAAATTCCGCTGTGTTAGATGTAAAATGCCTAATAACCATCAACTAGCGCTTGCGTTGTAGAAGCCTACTTGCATCATTACTGTCACTGTCTCACTGCCAAAGTCGACAAATTTACATTAGGTTGAATCAGTTTTCTGCACATTATTAATTGCAGTCTCTGAATTCGATTAATTAAAAAAAAACTTTTTACCATTTAAGTGGAACCGAGTCGAATTATGCCAGCCCCAGGTCAAAGCGTAAGATAAAAACGTAAGCACAACACTTACTTTTGCATGAATAGAGGAGTAACAGCATTTCTGTCACATAGAAAGATTGAAGTCCTGTGTATCTTTTGGAGATCAATATTTTCAGAGTGGCGTTTTCTATCTGCTCCAAGTAATAGTGAAGATCTTTTTTTCGGAAATACACTTCTCAAAAGTGAGTATTTTGCCCAGTTTTGAAATTTCTATAGCGGGGCTGAAAACAGCGTGGAGGCTTTAGCCATCAGTCCCAGTACTTTTACCCCTGTGTCGACAAACATATTTATCTTACGCAGTGGCATGTAACTTTTACCTTTTAGTGCAGTTGTTGTTGCAAGATTGTATCGATACAATTGCACAACAAAAGACTTTTAATTGCAAAGATGATTTTAATGATAAAAAAAAATTAGTGGTTTCTACACGGTCAAAATGACCGTGGTCGGTAATTTAAGGCAAATCCATTCCCATCCCACCCTGTGCTCATTGCAAGGCAATGAAAATTAACATGCTAAAAGTTTTCCAAGACTTAGGAAAAGTGAGGAAGTTTCAGTTTTATTGCACGTCCCTAATCAAAGATATAAACGATCAAAAATTAAAAACGGACAAAATGACAAAAAAAAACGGATCAAAAATCAAATCCGGAATTTTAGTGATAACAAATAAGCGCAACTTCGCCCAAGGTCATTCTAAAATATATATTTATTTTTATTTTTCTAATTTGCCCAGCGATATATCAGTATGTGCTGTTTGCCAATCTACTCATAAAAAATTCGTTTTAAGTTTCTCTGAAAAAAATTCTTCACCTTCGATAATCACCTTAGCAATTTGCGCTGGTCCAAGGAAAATTAAAAGCCCCAACAAACCATTATGGTCATTGAAATAGCTTGCAATCTTAGAAAGTTTAAGGCGACAAGAGATTCAAAATTTTATTTGGAGGAAAATTTATGTTTTGTGTGTTCACTAAATTGTTTTTTATGCGGAGGCTGAATCCTTTGAAAGCAAATTTTAAAAGATTTGTCTACATCCTACTGATATTGATTTTGAGAAAACGATGTAAGATTTTAAGTAACTGGCCAGCAGCATCTAAACCTCAGTATTGTTTTCAAAAGTGGAGGCGAAAAAAAAGAAGTTGGTCATACGGAAGTAAAAGTTTTTAAAAACAAAGTTTGATGGTGCTTCCGTGGATAGCAGTTTTGGCGACGCTCTCTTCATCCTCAGTATCAAGCAGCGAAACTTTTTCTCAAAACCTGCTTCAAATATCGGTGAGAAATTTTATTCCTGATTGCCAAAACCACTATGTACAAACGCAGCCTAACTAATACAAGAGAGATATAAACTTTTTATAAAAGTGATCAGTTTTTTATAAAGTTTGCGATACAGAGGGGGATAATATTTTCCTTCTACTCTTAGGTCTTGAAGAGCATAATTATAAAAAATGTAACTCATATAAACATTGTTTATTTGCTATATCTTATCAAACAAGGGTGACTATTTTACACAGCTGTGATCAAGTAAAGTTAAACCGATATTCTCATTGCGCAAGATGATAAAACAACCGCGCAGGCTCACGAACAACAAACCTGCACAATCCAGCCTGTTCTTAGCACAATCATTCGTGTAGCAGCAGCATCTACACACTGAATTGCCCCCTTCACCACTCTCACAATGAGTCGGGAATCCTGAGCCTCGTCCATTCTAAGTGTTTACAGGTTTAGTCAACAGCATAATGGAGTGAGTTGCAGCGCCATCTGTGGTGGTAATGATCATGCGATCAAACCTTGAGTACCAAGGCTAGGTTGTTGCGCCCTTGGGAAAAAACTTAACGTCAATTTTTCTCCTGCTTGTAGTAAAGTTCGTTGTTTCGGCAATAATGGAAACTCCGTTACAAGTCGGAACAAAACGACCTTCTAAAATAATTAAAATGACATGATAACTATGGCAACAAAGTAAGAAAACAAAATTATAAATTAGCACGTGAAACAATTTAAGATGTTTATAAAAACCTGTCCTGTTAAGCAAGGTAAATTACAAAATATAGACAATGAAGGAACTGAAAAGTTAAAGTTCAACACATGCCAGGAGCAGAAGCAGGCTATGGAAGCTAAAACTCTTCTGTAGCCATTATAATTTGCCTCAGAAAAAAGCAAATAAATTTAGGAGCAATGAACACTTTTGCTACATAAAATTATTGTAGTTTAGGTTAACTTATATCTCCTCCTCCCTTGAAAAAATCATAGTTGCGGGTATTAAACTCAAGGCTTTATTAAGATGCACAATTATTTAGTCCTAGGTGTATGACTTAAAACTACAGCCGGCGACAGGGTTTATGTGCCTTGAGACGTAAAGGAGCTGTCTCTTAGCTGTCGTTGCTCCCAGGTCACCCTTGGGCAAGGTGTAGCACCTGATAGCCTCCCCTGTTAGGGTTACAACTTGACAGTTTTTTATTTTCACTGTATCTAGCGACACTTTGTACATATTGTATATACTTTTCTTCGTGTGTGTTTTTTATTTTACCTAGTATCTTACAGGTGCGATGGCCATGCCATTATCTTCACATTTAATCTAAATTCTATTCATGTGCATGTATTAACGTATATCGTTTTGCCATCGTCTCCTTTTTTTGTCCACTGCTGTGTTGTTTATTTCTATGTATGCTGATTTGGACAAAAATAAAATAAAATTGATTGATTGATTGATTGATGCGTTTGTGTGAGGAGCTCGAAGAAAGGAGGGTGAGCTTTTAAGCATTAGGGTTAAAAATATGTAACACAGTCAATTAGTATTCGATCAATTGCTTAGCATTCTTACGGAAATAATTTTAGAAACAGTTTTGATCTTGACTTTTGGCATTAAACGGCTGTTGTTTGGTACCCACTAGGCGAGAGCGCGAATACTTTCACAAAGTGGTCCTTCCTGCACTATATAGAAATGCAAAATTTATTTGAATTTTATTTTTCAGCAAGCATTGCTTAGCATGTTAATCAGCAATTCAGCTTATTAATTCTGGACCTCACAAGCACCGTTAAATAAATGTTTTTCGCATATTGTTTATTTGCACCCTGCCGCAAAATCTTTTTATCAGACCTAATAAGGCAAATAACACGTAAAAAAGTTTTCGGGATAATAAAACATAATTTCACAAAAAGTTTGAGAAAACTTTTTGCATTGACATCTACATAGGCGTACGAAGTGGGGGGTCCGGGGGGGCACTGGCCCCCCTTGAATTCGGGCAAATTGTAATTTTTCGGGCAATTTGAGTAAAAATTTCGGGCAACTTTTAATTTTTTGGGCAATTTGAGTAAGTGTCCATACATTTTTGCCGAAAAATTTGTCACTGCAATAGCATCACCAAAAAAAAAAAAAGGTCAATACCACTTTGGACCCACGTTTGATGGCATGTTTAGTCCAAAAGTAATAGATAAGGTGCAGCGAAACGGGCGATGACCTTTTTTTTTTTTTTTTTTTTTTGGAGATACTATTACAGTGACAAATTTTTCGGGCAAAAATTTGGTGCCCCCCCAAATTGGTTTGAGGTCGTACGCCCATGGACATCTAGAACGTGTTTGTAATGCACGATCCTACTTCAAACCAAATTTTCTTTTGACTCAATGCATTAGTTGCAGTCAATTTATTGTTCATTCTAATGCAGATACAGCCGAAAGACAATTGCAGAAGGTACAAAAAGTAATCAATATATGGTAGAATCCTACAAAAATAACAATTACTGTGTTTAAACAACTTGCTCAATTTAAAATTATTGTCATATAATAATTATTATAATATAATAATAATTATCATCGATCTTATATAATAATAATTATCTCATATAATAATTATTATCGATCTTAAACCAAAAAAGCGACGTCACTTACCGGATAAGCAACATTTCTACAGGCCTGCGGTTGCTTACATCCTCTTGTAATCTTCATCTCTGTGGGGGTACTTCGCACCGTGATTAAACAAGATTGCTAGATATAAATCATTTCATTTTTATCACATAAAACACAGTTAATGAAAGTCACACTTAAGAACTGTTTTCAGAAACCAATTAAACCAACAAAAGTCCGTTAAAAATGGCAACAATGCCCGATAGTTTAGCTTTTCATGAAATATAAAATTTTTTGCATTCAGTATCGACTGTCTCTCAAATTGCTTGCAGGTTATTTTGCTCGCATTATCAGAAATATTCAGAAAAAATTCGTGGCACAAAACGTTGTTGCTTGTGAACATTCTCACCATGCTTGTTTTACAACCGAAAGGCAGAGTTTTATTAATCGTTGATTTTAAGAAAAGTACTTTTTCTGCTGGTGTGTGTGATACGTGGGTTGTAAACCAAAGGCACAACCCAAAAAAGGCTAAGGTTGTTTGTTTTTAAAGGCAACCAATTCTTTGCTTCCTCAAAATGCAAAATTTTGTTTATTCCTTTTTTATCAAAGTCCTGGTAGCACGAGTTGTGTGGAAAGGGATAATCTACAACTGCTAAAGGTCCCCAAAGTTTTTTCACCTTTTACTGAAGTTAGATCTTTTCAGCCAGCCAACCGGCCTTAGTTAGGGTTACCATATCTGCAAAGGCAAAATCAGCGTTTTAAGCTCGATTTGTCGCTGACGATTTTCACAAGACTGATTGTGGGCCGCAAAAACTTTTTCATGTGCTGCTCTTTGTGCATTCTTTCTCTATTCAAACTAAAAATAGAGTGATAAACTAAGCAAACTTATAAATGGGATTTTTATAAAGCCCAGACTGTTTTTGGAAAACTCAGTCTTTTTGAAATGCCGCTTTCCATTTTCAATTTGGGAAGAGGCCGCTGCTTGAAAAGGCAAGCTCAAAAAAATGATCTTCAACCCAGTTTCAGGTGGAAATTTCTAAAACAATTTTAAACATGGTTATCATAATGACGCTATGGCAGATAATTTAATCAACGCTTTTTAAATTAGGCGCCGAGTGTGAAACATTCGCCCAACCGCAAAGCAATTCACAAAAATCAAGCCTAGAATTTTAACAACAAAGTTCCGCAATAAAAGGAGATGCTTCAAGCTCGATACGCCTACTGCGAATTTTCGACTTACTGCATTTTGGTCACACCTCTCACTGTGTCCTTTGCGAAGGCATTCATCAACACTTCGTGCGTTTTCACATTTCCAGCAATGAAGATTATTAAACACTCGCCCTAAAAAGGTACAAGTGTTGATTGAATTTAAAGGCAAATCAGTGTCGTAGTCTCTTTTGCAAATTATTATCAAAAAGGAAAAGGGCAAAGATGATTCCAAAAATTTGTTACCTGACGTAAACCGTATAAGCGATTAAGATATCTACTTTTGCTTGAAGTAGGAAACTAAATTATTAGCGTTTACAATGAGAAAATCTTTTTATAGTTGCACTAATTGTTGATTGGCTATAAGCCTTTATAAAATTTTTTCCAGAAAGCACAAAACCTAATCTGAATAACCTTAGTGATATAGTGTATAGACAAGTTTGCACAGTAGCTCATAAGGTAGTTCAGTGGTTCTCAAACTTTTTTCGATGCAACGCATTCAAAAAAGCTTGCGAGACTTTGCGACGCACCAGACAGCATCCTACAGTTTAGTTTGCCCCACTGCAAGATAAATGTGACCCATAATCTACATAAGTAACTGCCCCTATGCTGCCGAGATTTTGGATTAGTCTGTCATCTTCAATCGTAAAATTACGCTCTTCTAAGTTTGTAACTCATCTTCCCTGTTTTCGTCCAACATACAACTGAATGCTTTGTTCTTTATATATTTTTCGCCAATTAAGTTAAACTTCTGCAATTTGATTTTTGAATAACAAGTCAATCGTTGCAACAGTGTATTAAAAACACTATTGTGAAAATGTCAGAAGAAAGTAAGAAAGGAATCTAAGATCAGAGTTCTTTTGACGCAATAAAACCTAGACTTAATGGCACAAAACCAAAATATTTCGCGACGCCTTTGGAAAATTGAAACGACGCACCGGGGCGTCGCGACGCACAGTTTGAGAACCACTGAGGTAGTTAATAGGGTCTACTTAAAAATATTTTTCAGCTAGAGGCTCATACTTAACCAACCACATAATTCAAAAGTCCAGTTTGTTGAAATGCATTTGGTAAAACAGTTGAAGATTATTATTTTTTGCTGTTTTCATTAACGGCACCTCACACAATGTGAAAACCCCTATTGGCTATTCTTTGTAAGCTAATTTTGTTGCCTACTACATGTACTTCAAAATTGCATAGATAGAAAATTTGCCTGTTTTGACCTATGGTGTAGCTACAAACATTTTGCCCACAAAATTATATCACATCAATAGGTGGTGAAAATACTTTTTCTTTTCTACTAACATTAGATATCAATAAAAGCAAAACTTACCTTTGACCGCTACCACAAACAATAGTTGAACTATTGATATTAACTTCATTTTCTATGTGCTCTTTAAGATGTCTATAGTGAACAGACTTCGTGAAAGTCTCGTGCAGAATATCGGATGCTACGCCAGATTTCGACGGAAATTACGAAAAAAGTTTTCCGTCAATATTCTGACTAATATCATTCATACCATCAACATATGCGATATTTGTGACGACAGTAGTGTTGAAAAAAACTAAACGTTTAGAACTTGGCAATCTTACCAAGTTAAAACGTCCACTGTAAAGGGGCCACGAAGACATAAAGCTCAGCTTGACAGTGATTGAGGAAACAAAATTATAGCCTACCAGTGGCGGCTCCTGGTTGAATTTGCTGGTGGGCCTGCAAGTCATTTTTAAATTTTTTTTCACTCTTTGTAGGAAGTTTATTTGCCGTTGTTTAGCTGTAAATGTGCAAATTTTCCGAAACTCTGCGCTGTATTAGCTGTATTTTTGCATTCAATCAGGCATTGCTTTGGCTGAATATTTCGGATTGCGGTAGGCTAATTTAGTGTGCAGTGAAGTAAATCTAATTTGTGAAAATGTTTTGTAAGCTACAAAGAAAATAAAATAAATACAAATTCTCGCACATATCATCCAGCTATGGACTAGCCTGAAGAGTGAAGCACATGAACGAGTGCAAGTAGTACGAATTTATCGCGCTTGAATTTATAACCGGTTAATTCGATGACTTGCATAATTTCTTTCAGCATCTTTGGACATCAGCAATATATGTATATATTTTTTTTAGTTTTTACAAAGAGTCACGATCCAAACAACATTAGTTTAGCAAAATAGGCGGAACCATCCCTCAAATACGGGTAATGAAGATGCATTATCATCACTAGGGCTCTTGCCAAGTGCAAGATACTTTACGTGGCTTCTAGCTAGCCCGATATCCAACATTGGATTGTATACGCAACAAACTCAAACAATGCAACACAAAGCACAAGACTTACGTACCGTTTACTTTTGAACCAGGATTCGCTTTGACGTTACTGCTAACCGTGCAAGTATGAACTGAAACTCGTGTCATTACATGAAATTGATCACACAAAAGCTAATTAGGCGTAGAAAAACCTTCTAATGATTATACACCAAATGTAGCTTTTTAAGGCATTCATGGTAGTAGGTGATTACACGATAGCATGTCTCGGCATGCACGGAAAAGCAGCTCGAAAGACCCTGGTTCAAAGCCCACAGGAACCAGACACGACGCAACATACCTCCGGGCAAAAAATAGTTTTACAAAGAATCACGATCCGAACAACGTTAGTATAGCGAAACAGATGGGACCATCCCTAGACTCAGGTTTCGGCCTTTTGGCCTCATCAACAAGGACTCGTCCCACCCAACGCAGCGCCCCCGGAGGGGGCGTTGTGCGCCTAGAATTAGAGATTAGCGTTGCCCTCTGCATTGCAGGTGGACGCGAAGCGTGACTAAACAATGAATAGTTGCGGTTTCGGGGTTGAGCGATGAGGTATCACGAACCATAACAACGCATTGACCAACGTTAAAACTGCGAGCCGCGGCGCTGGTGGAATCAAACCATCGACGCCTCCAAGCCATGTCGTCAGAATCTACGTAGCCCGGGACTGTCGTAAAGCGGGCAGTCGGGCGTGTGGTGTTTAAATAAAATTTTTGTATAATACGCGAAATAAATTTTGGCAGCTGGACGAAACCAATGCGTTTGCCCACTCGAAAACGAGGGTCGGATGCCTCGTCCCCCTATCCCTCGTTTTTACCGGTTATGCGGATTCAATCTAGGGGGAGTCGTAAGAGTTCAGCCACTCTTGGTTAGTCGCGTGCAGCACCACTATTCCCCCACAAAGTTGTGGTAGTCTGATATTTAAATAAAAAAGCGAAAATTTTACGACTTTTTGACCGGTAGAAGAGAAAAAATAAGTTAAACAACTATCTCACCTTTAGATAAGTTTTCTTACTTCCAATTTATTTTTCTAATTCATTAAATGATACAACTGAATAGCAATATTTGAATTTGCTTATCTACAAACAATCTAACCAATTACGGCCACTAGCCCTGTTTTGAAGCCACAACATCAGCAAGCTTAGCGGGAATTGTTACGTCGCAGGAAAAGTGACAAGAATCAAGCGGCCGTGAAAGCAACGCATAACGTCATGCGTCTGGGCGCTACTGATTCTGCCCTTTCTGCTGCTATCTTTTGCAGCTTAACGAGCGGTATTCAAAAGTTAGAGATATTCAGTTATACAAAAAAATTTGGCTTAGTTATGTTGACAATACTTGCAGGGACCAAAACATTTTGCTATGTCACACAGAAACTAAAACTTTAAACCATTATGAAGCAACTAAATCGCTTTACAAAATTACAGTCTCGGGCGCTGCTACTGCAGCCCGTCCTACGCACGATTATGATGTCACTTAGAATCTCTATGTCGCACGTTCACTTAGTTTAGTGCTAGCAATATAGGAAAATTAGTCTTTTCAGCGACATAAACTGTTGCATTGGTAAATAAGGTATGAACTATGACATTATAAAAAATTCGAAAAAAAACAGATCACAAAAACGCGTGGGGACTGCAGCTCTGCAGCCCATAGGCACGAGCCGCCACTGTAGCCTACTATATTTCGAAAATTATCGATTTAATCATCCTTGCAAGATCTCTTTTATCATAAGTCGAGCATACCCAATACAAAAATTAATAATCAAAATGTATTGAAAAGATCTCGAATAGGTAACAAAAACGTGACAATGGCAAAAATGGTCAGCTGCAGAGGTCTGGTATTGATGATAATAAAAAAATTATAGTTTAGGGATAGATTCAGTTGTTTAGGAATAAATTCAATTGAGATGTACTGACTTACAAAATAGGCATGGCTTGGGAGAGCACTGGAGCCTTTGTCCCCCTCTAATTTTTAAAACGATTTAGCAATAAAAGTATTTCTGGATCTTACGACTACAAAACATTGATCTTCAAAAAATGTTGTCAAACAATTTTGAGGTATAGACGGACAAATTTGGGGGACAAAAACTTGATTTCCAATGTAAATTGAATAGATCTCAAAAAAAACATTTGACTAAATCAAAAAAAACAAAAAAAATATTTTTAGCTCACTGAAATTCCCCTCTGTTAACTCTAATGACTATAACAGAAGTAATTTTTATTATACAAAAAAGTAGGGAGTTTTGATAAAACCTAAGCAAAGTTGTTTAAAGGTCATGCTTAATCGAGTTGGTTAGTGTTGGTAGCATTGATTGTTGAATTGTAAAACAACTGATAGTAACATCTATAAATCTGTTGTCTTAGCCTCTTAGCAATTGGTTGTCTATAAAGAATCGAGTTTATGTATGAATGTTTTGCTTACTGTAATTGGTCAGCCAAGGTTAAAACATTTCAACTCGAAGACGTTAGTCTCGGTAAGACTAGTTCTGCTGCAAAAGCTAGCTGGTTCCATCATTTTTGATCCAGACTACGGGTTCAAATTTTGCTCGCAGCGTTTTTGCTTGTTTCCGTTGTAAAAGCTTTGATTTTGCTCGTATTTTTGTAATTTTGATATCTTTAAATTATTTTCAAAATTAAACCAAGCAGCTATTATTCGACTTATATCATTTAGATTGGAAATGTGCAAATTTTTTTGCGAGCTAGCCAATTTTGTTCAACAGGATAATGCCACGAGAAAGGACCAGTCCTTTTCAAAAAGATGTTTATTTTCTTAAAATTAACTTCAATAGAACAAGTTTTAAGTTATAGAAATAGAGCATATTTTACTTTGCATGATCAATCTGTGAACGATAGCCACAAGTTAGATTTTTGAGACGACCCACATTTTAACTTCTCGGGCCGCAGTTTACACTTATCTGGTTTAGATGAAAAACTTGTATAATGTAGTAGTAGTTTATGCAATCGTGATGTGTGTGATGTAAAGTTATGATTTGTTTGATTTCTTACGTTTCACGAGTCCGGGGACATTCATTACACTGAAAGGGCTCCGCAACTAGGTTAGATTATTCCAGGGGCTTACCTACTATTAAACGGTCTTTAGATGGCGGACTTCAGCGGTGCAGCCTCATGGAATCGTTATGGAAACTCCAGCGGTGTATCGTTATGGAAACGCGTAGTAATGGCGTTCCCACATTGTTTTTCACATGGGAATGGTGTTTCTACTCTGTTTCAAACAAACTTTACTTGAAAGTGTTTATTTCTACATTGAATTCCTATGGCCAGCTCTCAGGGCCTATCAGAGGGGTGTAGGAAGTACATCCTTACTAGAGAAGCCAGGCCGAAGTGAAAAATGACGATCTTTTTTGTTTAGACAACCAACTATGAAAGTTGAGACAATGAGCCAAACGGAAAGTGAAGACCTTTTGTTTTTTGGTAATCAACAAAATCATGCGGCGTATTTTCAAATTTTCGAGAAATTTATTGTGTGCAGTGATTTCATTGGAGTAACGAGGGATCAGCATAACATGGTTTTCAAAATTACAGACCATCAAAAACACTAATTTGAGAAAAAACCTCAACATTTTTGCTGGGGTCGAGTATTATTCTTCGTATCCCCAAGTAAACTTTTTGTCAAAGGCCATGGCAGCTTCTTACGTAAATGAAATAATTGCAAGTTATATCTTGCGTAGCAATCTAAAAACATTATATAAAGTAGTGTTAAATATGAATAGTTTGGGGAAGCTCACATATTTGATTATGATTTTATAAATTGTATGTTCCTACACTCCTTTTTATTGTACTACATCCTGGCCAATTGGTTATCTTTAATCCATCGCGAAAAAAATTAGGGCAAAAACTTTACTACAAATTATATTTTGGTGCAATTAATGCGAATATTTTTCAACCAAGTGATGAAGGATACTATGTAAATGTTTGTACAATTTATAAAAAAAACTTAAGACAAAAACGCAAGAAAACGCTGCGTTTATGTGTCAGGTTTTTTTTATAAATTCAAAAATAAAGCAAAATGTATGCAGCCCAACTGAAAAAAGTACTATTGTAGCCTATAGCCTCCTGGCGCTAAATTCTTGTGGTGTACCGTGTTGGAACGTTTACGGCTCCAACAACCGACGTTTATAAACGAAACAAATGTTGTTTATTAGACCAAACATTATTCGATATTAATTTGTGCAATCAGTGTTGGAACCGTTTATCGAACAAGCGAGTACTACGAATATCAGTCGAAATTCTATTTCGCGCAATGAGGATTGATCTTTGTCCTTTTGCAAATTTTGGAATTTTCTTCAAATATCAATTGCTAATGCAGGGGTTCTTAAACTTTTTGAGATGCGCCCACTTCGCCAAGATCAACAAAAACTCGTGCCCCTCTTAATTTCTGACAATACATTATTTTTTTAAACAACAGCCAGATTTCTGGTTATTGTCGCCAAATTCGTCCCGAAAGCAGCATCAAGACGATTTTTCTAGAGCGCTGTTTTCTCACATTTTTCTCATTTAACAGATGATTAAGGAGCCGTGGTCTCGCCCCTTCCTCGGTAAACTTACTCGTTTTACCAGGTGGGGTGGCCACCAGTTTAGGAATTTCTACGTTAATGATGAGGTAGCAATTCCAAAATCCGTATTACTGAAAACAAACCACTGCTCGGTATGCTATCTAGCTTGAACTGAGAGTAAAAGTGCAGAACAGGGCGATGTAAAAACTTTTGAACGTTTGTATTGGGTGCCAACTGTAAAGTACGTGCTAAAGTAAAATTTTTGCGGAATTTAGAACAAATCACACAGCAGCGAAAACGTTTTTTCTTTCCAAAGACAAATCATACAGCACCGAAGCAATTTTTCCGTTTCTTAGACAAATCATAGAGCTGCAAAGTAATTTTTTGTTGTTAACGAAGCAAAGACAAATAATATTGCAGCGAAAACACGGTGAAATGCGTCTGTAAATAGCGCTACTTGTAAAATAGTGCTTCGTGCAAAATATGGGCGAAAACGTTTGTAGTAACTCAGAAGCGGCAAGAATTGATTTGCAGTAAAAGGTGATGGTTACCAGCAGGTTGGTCCAGGCTTTGTTTTTCTGTAAACCAAATTTCGCCCCTTCCAATTTACCACGAACGTTTTAGAACATATGTTGCACCAAGCACTATTTTACAATTAGCACTATGTTACCGCCGGCACTTCACCGGGTTTTTGCTGCTGCATGATTTGTTTTTGGAAAAAAAAAATGTTTCGTTGCTGTATGCTTTGTCCTAAACTCGGCAAAAACTTTACCACATAATTTACAATTGGCAACCTGATACTTTTGCTTTCTGATAGCAGGCAGTAGTAAATCGCATCTGGACAAACGCAAAACCCCAATGTCGATTTATTTGCACTACAAAAAAGAGTAGTCGCAAGCTGTTTCTTTGCTTTAAATTATAGTCAAACATCGATGCTTTGTAATTAATTTGTGATAATTAAAATGATTTAATTTGATCTTCGCAAAAACAAGCTGTTAGATGAAGTAATAAACTCCGTATTTTTCTTAATAAAAATGGAAACACTAATGTAAGCGGTTTCAAATTATTAAATGACAAAGTGTAAGGGTCGATTCGATTCTTCTCCCGCTCCAAGAAGCACAAAAGTCCGTCCAGATAGAGTTAAAAATACACCAATTTGTACAAACGCTCGCATCAAAATGCTCTATTACAGGGGTGGCCACACTTGCTTACTAATGAGCCTAAAACAATTAAAGCCTTCAATGAAAGAAGCTATTTATTTCTACTCAAGCTACTCAATATTTCTGAAGCTATTCAATTCTAAGTTTGAATTGATGCATTTTTTGATCCCTTTTTTTAAAGACCATCATTTTCAAAGCCAAAATTACGCATTTGCACCCTTTCACCGGCCACAGAACTTGACGTGTGGCACAGCAGGTCGCACTCCCGTACACTACATCACTGCGCACAAAAACAACATAAGTCAAAAGAGCCGTGGTTTGGCCAAAGTTGCTTTATTACAACATTGTACAAATTATTCTATCAAACCACGGTAGTCAAACTGCTTTTGTTCTGCCATTTTACTACTAGCTTATCAACTTGCGGGCAAATTTGCTTAAAATAATAAATAAAATTGCTTAAAATGATGAATAAAGCATTGACGCAAATTCTTAAATCTGAAAAAAGAGCTAAGACAGATGAACGAATAATTGAATTTATTATGAAGATTCAAATGGATTCCTATGGCTGAGGCTTCTCTGATACTATTGGCAGTTTGTCAAAAATGATGTTAGTGGTAGCAAATTGAAAACATTTCTTCGGTCTATTGTTGCCATACAATTTCCATACTTGGACGTAACTCGTTTTGTTACAGAAATGTACTCTCTCGTGCATATTATTTTTCTAAACTTGTGAGGGCATTTTTAGTGTGAGATACCTCAGTTTGGGAAATTAAACTTTGCTAGCTAATTCCGAAAAACTTTGAAATCCTCTGGTGAGCCGCACGGATATCTCCACGGTCCCGTAGTTGGAACGCACTGTATCCAGCAATCCCTGCTGTGACGTACCAGACAAGCTTGTACAGCCCGCTTTATCACACAATTTCAATTGCTACGTTTATACCAGTGGGGTATTTAGAAAGCGGATCAAGGGCGATGACTTCTCTCAAACGCTTTGACAAAAGCGAAAAAAACGTTTTGAAAAAATTGATCTTCAAAAAACATTCTGGGAAAATTGATCTTCAAAAAAGTCTTCATGAGTGTTTGGAAATCAAAATAGGCGACCAAAGTGTTCAAGTTTAGACATCGCACTTTTCACACGGTTTGCACAAAAATTTTCCGATGTTGGTCACACGTTTAATACTCAGCCCCTCTCCAAAAGAATATAGGCTCATTACTTTGAAGATTCGCTTTTGCTGATAAAACTTGGTATTAAATTAATTACTAAAGGCCAGCACGTAACGCAGCACAAACGCTAATTTAACGAAACACATAAATTTTGTATGAACGTGGGTTCCAGCCCTGCCCGCCCTTCTCCCCACAATATCCGCCTATGCCAGGATCTCCCTTATCCGACGGCGTATCCAGGGAAGCAAGAGTTGTTGTTGCACCAATTTTCGAACTTTAACTTGTAACAGCGATATTGTATTATTACAACTAGAGAAAAATTAGATCTTAGCCTCCCAAAGTTATTTAATGACTCTACCCCGGTCTCCACTTCTATTTACATAACAATAGTTGCATTTGTGGGGAATGCAAATTACAAAATACTACCTCACGTTATTTTGTTCGCGCTTTACGATTTAGAGTCAAGAAGAAATAAATTATATGATTAAAAATAGCAGGGAATGTGGTTTTCGCTGGGAAAACAGTTTGACGATTTTTGTCTGGTGAATTTGTGGTTGATATTTTCAGCAAGAAGATTCTCGTTTTCAGTTTGGCAACCACGACTTAAAATTTCTCTGAACCAGTAAAGTTTTATTAGGATCATTTCACTTCAAAAGAATTCTGCGGTTTACCCACGCTTTACACTTGAGCGTAGGTACTTTTTCTCTTTTTTTCTTTAGGCTATCATATAGAAGCGAATATGAAGTCTTTTACTGCTAAAGTGAGTTTTCAAATCGGCATGTTTAGTTCAAAACTATAATGAATGTCTCTGTCAATTTAAAGTCAATCAAAAACCAGGTAAACTTTTTGGAAGAGTCAACAAATTTCAAGCACCTAGATTTAATTGTCGCATGGCAGTTTTAATCTGCAAAGGGTCAAATCGACCCCGTCACGGGCTTAAAAAGTTTAAAGTTTTTGATGGATTGACCCAAAGCTTTTCCATGAACTGCTTTGTCACGTTGGCCCACGTTCGTTGGCATGGACAACAAGCGGTTTTGCGAAAGGTACTTGACTTAGATTTTCGTCAAACGATGTTACTTTGCGGTGTTTGGCCGACAATCGTTGTCTTATAGCATCTGAGTTGCTTCCAATTCCAACTCAAATCCTATTCTTGTTTCAGAAACACTGAAGCTATTGTGTCTAATTATATCCAGAGTAGAATCCTTATATCTAATGGTTTAAAGAAGAGTTGTGCTCCTTTGCGTAAGAAATATATAATCACCACTACGCGGCCCGTCCAAGTCCGACAGGCACTGTTGTTGAGCCACACAGAAGAAGGGATTTAGAATTTAGATTTTTTCGGGCACGGAATTTAATTAATTATTTTGCACCAAGTGAGCGAGCGACCGATTGCATTACATGGAATCAGATTGAAATTCAAATGCAAATACAGAGTGTGTAAAAAGTAGCTTGGGGATTTCTATAGTTTTTAATTCTTGCACTTTGTCATGTATGGACTAATAAAACGTTTAATATTACTCTCTGATTATTAGAATTTACGTAAATAAGCAAACTAAAAGAGAAAATGAACACATTTTTATAATCATTCACTTTTATTTAAAAAGGTTGTTGAAAAGTTCAATATTTTTTGACCGAACTACCGCCATTTTTTACGCAAGTGTGCGGTCGGCGATGAAAACATTGGATTACGTTTTGACACATATCGGTAGTGATTTTATGTGCTTCTTCAGTGATGAAGTTCATCAAGTCATCGATTGTCGCAGGTTTCCTTTCGCAAACGACATTTTTCAAATGACCCCAAGGAAAAAAATCAAGCGGTGTGAGGTACGGAAACCTTGCTGCCCAGACAAGAGGACCACAGCGTCCTAACCATCTTCCAGTAAACGTCCTGTCCAAAAATTCTCGTACTTTTCGATGGTAGTGCGCCGGCGCTCCATCTTGTTGAAAAATCACATTACTGAAAACGTTTCTAGTCAACTGAGGAAGGAAGCACTTTTCCAACTTATCGAGATAAAGTTCGCCGTTAATGTTGCCTGGTAAGAAAAATGGGCCATAAATGCGTGTGGAAGATAAACCCGTCCATACGTTCACTTTAGAGCTTGAATGGGTTTTGGAATTGTTTCCATGGGAGTTTCTCTGGCCCAAATCCTGCAATTATGGCGATTTACCATACCATTCAAGAAAAAAGTGCATTCATCCAAAAAATCAAGCGATCAAGAGAGTTTTCATCAGCATCGATTTTCTCTAGGAGAGCTTCACACATTGCCATTCTCAATCCTAAATCTTCGTCATGCAGAAGTTGTGTCATTTGGATTTTATAGGGAAACAAATTAAGTTTTTGTCTCGCAATGTTGTGAACCGTTTTAAAACTGCAACCAACTTCTTTTGCAACAAATCGCAGAGACGTCTTAGGCTCATTTTCAAAGAAATTTGAAATTTCCTCAACCTTTTTATCTTCCAACGCGGGCCTTCCTGATTTTGGTCGATTGTGGACGGAGCCGGTTTCTTTAAATTTTTTAAATGTATCGCGAATGGTAGTCTCACTTGGAACCTTCACTCCTCTCCTCTGCAAAGCTCGACGGACGGCTGCTGTTGACTCTAATTTCGCCATCAAAATCACAATCTCAATTCTTTCTTCGGTAGATAGCATGATGAAAGGTTAAAAAATGAAAATGTTTGAAATATCGTGAAAATAGCTATTAAAACAAAAAAATTTTTGAATGATCAAAACAAAAATTTGAAGAATTGATCTCTTAAGTAAAAAAAAGCTTCTATGCAATTAGATACACACTGATGGTTTTAATGAATTTTAAAACCTATGTGATGAGACATCTTCACCCGGTCATCTCGGTTGTCTCGGTTATCACCATCACCCGGTTAATCCGGTTGTCTCATCACCCGGTTAATCAAAAGGTTAGTGTGGCTCGTACATTATTCTCCAGAGCCAACAGTATCACATCCAATAACGAAAAAAAGATTGAAGAGTTTCATCAGATAACAAAAACCTTAAAAAAATAACGGATTTCCCAGTAACAAATGTAGTTTTAAGAAGTACTTGAAAAATCATAATTTTAGAAAAACAGAAAAACTGCAACGGTTCACTTCGATGCCCTACGTGCAAGGTGTCTCCGAACCTATTAGCCGAATTTCGACTCAAGTTGGTATCGGAGTGGCTTTACAACCACATCACACGTTGTCTTCGTTGTTTCGCAAACCTAAAGATGTTATCAATTTTGAACAAAAGCGTGGTTTGGTGTATCAAATTTCTTGCCGGGATTGCAATGCTGTGTATGTAGGTGAAACAGGACGTAGTGTTAGAACCAGAAAACGGGAACATGCTGATGCGGTCAAGACTTTTAACACTAAAAAGTCAGCGCTGAGTCAACATGTTATGGAATTCGATCATAGAATAGATTGGGATAATGTCAAAATTCTGAAGTCAGAATCACATGCATACAGACGTCGCGTTGCGGAAAGTTTTTTGATAAATCAAAAGGCTTGTTCATGTAATGTTATAATCGCAATGATGGTGCGAATTTTCCGACTGTTTATAGTGTGTTTGTCTCCAATAAGTAATGTCTTATGTTTCTTAAGCACTTTTCACTTGGCCACTCCTGTATCTGTGATGTAACAATGTTTTTGTTATTACGTGATTGCCTGCCCTGTTGATAAATAATTTTTAGTGTTTAGTAATACAGGTAGTCTTTGTAATTTTATGTTGTACAGTTTGTATGTCACATTATTAACATCTACCGTGTTCTAAAGAAGCTCCCCGGTAACTAAGGGGAGCGAAACGTTAAATTTGAATAGAAAATTTGTCGAAAGAACGAAGTGATCTGATTGAAGAATTTTAAAACCTCCAAGTTACTTTTTACACACCCTGTATATATCAACAATGTAAGAAATAAACTATAGATCTACGTTTTTTGAGGAAGTAGATTTTCAGGAATTTTTGCTGCGTGATATTCTGTTTAAACCAGAACTTTTTCTTTTTAAAGCCACCAAAATTCTTTGGCTGCAATTCACGTGGCATATATCCTGGCCTATGTTTTTACAAGTCAATTAAGTAATCTAATTTGGCTTATGGTGATAAAATTTTACACTTACCAGAAAATCAGAAAAAAACATTTTAAAGGAACTCATGCTGTCGATAAAAAAACCATTTTTGTTTCGCGTGAAAATATTGTGGCTTAACACGCCTATCTGATTTAGGTTCAATCAGCTTCAAGAAAAAGCAAAGACCTTTTTACTATCCGTCGGGTTTTGGGCACACAAGCTAAAAGCAAGAAACCAATGTCACAAACAGGGATGTTGAAGCGGAAGCGCGAAAAATCCACCGCTTCCGCTTCCACATAGGAGGGAAGAATGGAGAGAGAAAAGAAATTGGTTCTGCTATCCTTCGGAGAAGAGCGAATAGAGGGAGCATAAGCATTAAGAAATGAGAGCGAGGAGGAGCCGTTTAGAGAGATGTTGACCTCTACATAATCAGAGTAGGGGCCAAGCGAAGACAGAGAGGAGGTAGAAAGCTCAGAGAAGAATGAGCCCTGCTTGACGAAAATGATGACGCCGCCGCTAGCGTCTGCGACATCAGTAGAAAAAATACCAGATCGGGAGTGGGTGCCATGGGATTGCAGAGCAGAGAATCCAGGGATCCGGAAAGAAGAAGATAAATTGAGGTTAGATTCCTGGATATAAATAAGGTCAACGGGATGAGACGAAATAAAGTGTATTAGTTTAGTTCTCCTGGCTCGGAGACCCCCAGCATTCCATTGAAGAACCCTGAGAGAGTTAGGGAGGGAAAGAGAAAGCAGGAGGTAAAGAGAAACAGCCAGGAGCATGAGGCGGTGGTGAGGGTGCAGAGGGGGAAGATACAAAGTGGGCGGAAAAAGGATAAGAAATTTGAAAGTGAGGGTGGGGTGCGAGTGCTGCTTTAGCAGATGGGGGCCAGATTGAGCAGTGGAGGTATACCAGCTGGAGGAGTTCGAGGAGGAAGTCACAGTGCTGGTAGATGTAGAATCTCCAAAAAATGCAGGGGGGGCAGCTCCAGAAATGAGAGCTGCCAAAAGTTCTGAATCTAGAATAGGAGAGTAGTGAGCACTTTAAATAAACTTAATTAGAGCATGTGCAGCATTGCTCTGACCTACCCCGCCAGGTCACATTTCCAGCGAACACTAAACAGGGAAAGACAGGACAAGGGTTAGGATGAACGTTGCCGCTCATCAGGAGAAGGAGAAGAATGAGAAGACATTCAAGAGAAAGGCTGGAGTAAAGAGAAGACAGGCCAATTTTAAAGAGGCTGCGTGCTACCCTTCTGCGGTAGTTCTGGGGGCTGCATGACGAAAAAATGGTTTGTGTGAGGGGAGTACCCTGGGCAACTGGAACCCTCGGGAAGGCCAACAGCCATTTTGACCCAACTCAAACGGGTCGGGGACCGTACTACCACGTTGAGGCGGCTGTTGATTGGTGCAGTTCAATTTTGCTTGCTTTACACGTACATACTATATATACGACAGAAATTTCGCGCTTCACTATCCAAAAAGATCGGAGACAATACGTGTTTTGAGGACGGATAGAAAGTCTGTCATGATGATTATAGTTAAAGTGAACTCAAAGTCAGAGTTAGTTGAGAATAGAGAGGGAAAATCAACGCTATACGGTGTAATTTGTTGTTGTGACGACAGGTTATTGTCGAGAGCAGTGATATGTGGTCATACGATTTAGATCTGAGAAGCATTAGGTTAACTGTTGTAAAAGTAGTTGTAAGTAGTGAAGGAACTGGTAATAACTGTCTATTTGTTGAAGTGTTCAATTATTTTTTGAATTGTAGTAACGAAATATTTGATTTTCTTGCAAGCAATTTGTGATTTCTAAATTTTGGTTAGTGGGGGTTCCGTGACAAACGCGAAAGTACATTAGGGGCTCCGCGATGACAATTTTTTGTTGGTGGAAGCGGAAGCGGAAGCGATAGATGTGGAAGCGGAAGCGGAAGCGTTTGAAAAATAACCGCTTCCACATCCCTGGTCACAAATTATGATGACAAATATAAGTGCAGCAAGTGATGAAATAGGTTTACGATTTAATAGCGAATTTCTGAAATGGCAATAACTAAAAGTACTGAAATCTTTCTATTCTTTATTGAACACCTCTGGTGGAGCCGGCTGATGAAAACATGTAGGTCTTGTACCATAACTATTGATATAATTCTGCTTAACGTTTTCAGCTGCAGCTGGCGGTAACTAGTGAAACAGATCATCCAAAACAGTAAACCTATTTAGCTTACTTGAGCAATCTATTCGCTCATCAACACCTTTTCAAGCTTTTGTCTGCCTTTTTGTATCCGTTGAAAGTACTTTTTTTATTCCGCTTTTCCCATTATTTCTAAATTGTAGTTTAGTGCGATAATATACTAATTGATGTGTGTACATTGAGTTACATGGGATGTTTAAATTCGGCTTTAACGACTAAGCTGGATTGGACAGTCTACATCATAGAATTGCTTACAAAATCTATTTATGAGTTTTTTCAATTTGATTTGTTTTTCCATCTGATATTTTGAAAATGACACTCTTTGGATCAGGAAATCCATCATTTTCTTTTGGTGGTTCCACTGGTAAGAAAAGTTAAACTAGCTAATAATTTTTTGAGTTTCAAAGTTATTTATATTAATATAACTTACGTAGAACTTATTCAAACGTCTACAATAAAGGCTATTACAGCTTATGTTAAATCAGTAAACAGAGAAACAGAACTAAGCACGAATAAATGTGATTTTGAGAAATGCATTTAACACGATTTCTCCCTGTTTGCTTCATATTCATCTCATGGGATTGAGCAGTTTACTTGTTGTGGTGGCCTAGTTTAATGAAAATCATATAAACAGAGCTTGCATAATCTCATTCATATGAATCAATAACCTAATTGATATCATGATGTAATTGCTCATTGCCAGTATTTACAGTAGAGCAGTATGTACTGCGATAGCAGAATATTTTTCAATCGATGTAGTTCAAGTTTTACTGCAATATTAGGCAAACAGGTGTAATATGTCAAGTTAAGAAACAGAAAAGTTAAGCAAAAAGTTTTTGTCTATAACTGTATGATGGTGAAAATTTGCAAGATCATCAAAGTTAACCCATCACAGATGATTTGGTGAATTAAGTTTGTGTTCAGACTTTAGGTTGTTGTGAATTTCTTAAACTGAAGTAGTGTTATTGAAACTGTTTATGAATTTCATCAGCCAATAATTTCAATTGCTGATTTTGCAAACTGGGTAAAAGCATTTATTAGTGTAGTAGGAAAACTTAAATTTCAATTAAAAAGCTTTAAACTAAAGGTTTTTGATGTTGTTTGCAATTTCTGCCAAAAGTTTAGGACAGACGTATGCAAATTGCTTGGGATTATATAACTAAAGCAAATTCTTAATAGAACGTAGTTTTTTTGTGATAATCTACTTAGGTAGTTGTAGGTTTGTTTAATATGTTTGAAGTATGTGTGAAAGTTAAATGGCGGCTGATAATTGTGAAATTTGTGCCTAAATTTTTGTGTTTCAAATCTTGATTTATTTAGGCTGTTGTTTTGTTTTGGTAATTTAATAATTTTATTGTACCACCTGTTTAGTTGTTGTAAATTCAAAATCCACTGTGTTATTTAGATTATCAATGTTTTTATAGTTGCATTATTTTGGGTGAGGAGTTCTTGGTCTTCATCTATATTTGAAAGAGGAATGCTTGGTTGATTTTATTGATGTTGTTTATTATATCCATATAGCTACTGTGTATAATATATAAAGGGTCATTGTTAGAGACATTAATAAATTTAAACATATCAGAATTACAGCAATGACAAAGCAAAATCAGTTTTGATCAACTTTGAACATTATAGATGGATGTGTAGTTTTTGGATTTCACATTGAATTTTTTTTTTGATTTTTTTCATATAAAATGCTTTGGTGCATAGCAGTATTCCCTTTAAATGCAAAAAAAGTGTGAATTTGCAAAATTATGTCTGGTGGATTTCCAGTCAGAAATTGGCAGTGCAAAAAAAGTCTGGCAGTGTTTGGTGATTTTTTTAGTTTGCTTCAATTTTTGCATATTGGCTAGCAAAATCTTGAATTAACTGTTACATGGGAGACTGAAAAGGAATCCAAGTTTGGACAAATGCTTTTTTAGAGCAGTGCAATGTCTCATGCAAACATTGCATGTTTCCACACTTATTTTCTATTACAAATTATCTCCCATGCAATTAGCATGAGATAAGATCAAAAAGTTTTGTTTTCTTTACTTTTGCCAGCCAATTTCAATTGTAGCTAAAGAACAATAATAGGAAATAGCTCTCAAACTTCACTTTACCACAAGACATCAGTTTTTGAGAGAAATTTATAACTAAAATTGGTTTAAATCTTTATGTATTCTTTACATTTCAATGCTAACTTCAGTTGTGCTTGTTAACACGTTGACCACTGCATGATTGCCCATGCATCACATGGCATATGTAACATGGTGCCGTGTGACACACTGGCATGTCACAGTGCATTCACTTTTGTACTGCTTTTAAAACATCTGCGCTTCAACATAAGGCTGTGCTCTCTTGCATTTGGCTCCTCAGTTAAGCAAATCAGCTTTCGAACACACTTTGCATTCAAAAAATATTTTATAAACATTGAAAGAGCAAGAAAAGAATAACCCTTGCAAAAATGAATAGCACTCAACTTCAGTTCATAATTATAATGGCACCTTGGTCATCGGCATGAAAACAGAAAAAAAGCACTTCAGATAACTTGAGATAAAAAAAGCACATTGCCCTCGGTTTTAGTTTAGCACAAAAAACACCATTTTTAAAAGGGAATTGTTCAGTTTTTGTAGATAAATAACTTCTCATCTGCTATTAGTCAAAATGAAAGGTAAAAAAATATGATTTCTAACCTTCTTTGTCATTTGAACTATTTGTTCTGAGCATTATGCAGGAAGTTGTATATGCACTGCGTTAGAGCACATGCTCTGTTTTTGAGTCTTCAATTAGACTGGGCCACCACGACAGGTAGACAGCTTGGCTCCACCACCTGTTTGCCGCATAGAGATGGAGGCATCTCGTTAAGTGTTTTGTCCAAGGACACAAGTGAGCTTGCCAGCTTGTTCTCCACACTATCCCTATTTTGCTGAGTACCTAACAGGAAAGCTGTGAATACCATTTTTAAAGTCTTTTGGTATGACTCGACTTGGGAAATGAACCCCAGGTCTACCAACTGCAAACTGGATGCTCTAACCACTACACCATTGCACTGGTGTTTCTAACCAACTTCACTTTATATTCCCCTCCAGAACTTTTTAAAATAAATGTAGCTGACAGCCATGTGCTGTGATAGCTTACCACTCATGATTGAAATAAGTCTTGAAACATGAAAAAGAAATGTAGATCGTAATTTCAATTTCTTTCAAAACATTTATGTTGAAATCCAGCCTTTTTTATGTAAATTGCTTGAAAGGTAATTTGTAATCGAGCAAAATTTGCCTGCAACTTTATGGGATTTAAAAAATAATTGATGTTTGTTATGTATCATTTCAAAATTGTTTTTTGATTCAACATTAAGGTGTATTTATCCAATCTGGTTTACCAGTGCAAAGAAAAGTTGCTAAATAGTGGAAACTGACAGAAAGTTGTGCATTGCGTTAAGAAAACATTTTCTAAAGTGTAATTGTGCACATTGGACTACTGCAGTCTTTTACGTCTACCAGTACACAGTGGCACCTGGTAAAATAAATAGTGTGCCCAAAAAAATTTTTTCTGGCGAGGGCAACCCCCTAAACCAATAAAACGCGAGGGCAACCAGTAAAACTATGTGGTTTTACATTTAGAATATATCGTAATATTTTTTGCAGTCAGTGCCTCTTAGTGAAATCCTGAAGTTTTACATACAGTTGCAAATACCAACATTTCAATATTTTTACTAGACTTAAAAGCTGGGTGTACTAAACTTCTGAATATTTGCATTCACCAATGTCTCTTTTTTTCAGTCAATTTTCAAATGCTTTTTACAAAGATAAAGATTCACCTATGAAATATTTGCGACTTCTTTTCACTCATTTAGTAAATGGTTTATGAAAATGTAATAAGAGTAGAAAAATTTTAGGAAGTTATGTTACTGCGACTGTCATCGAGGGTTTAGCAAACAAGCTTCAGAATTGTTTTAAACCTTCTACAACTATTTTTGCCCCAACACCTCACCAGATGTTTCACTGTTTTTTTGCATCTGGGGCAAAACTTCATAAAAATTAACTCATTTGTTTTCCTGCATGGTTTGTGAAATTAGTTGACAAGACTCAGATAAAATTTGTTAATGTTTATCAATAACGTTGCTTTCTGAGATATGTTTAACATAGAAAGCAGGACACACATACGATGACTACTGCATCATACAAATTGTTAATTTTCTTGTTTCAAGTTGCATTGCTTTTGCCATCAAATACTATCCAGTTTTAGATTGCAAATATACTTGCAACTGCAAAATCTTGTTCAATTGATGACAATTGATAAATGTGGCTAGTTAAATTATTCACCCTAATCAAACAACAATTGAAGTTCAAAGTAATTTTTGTTTTTGTTTCATAATTGTGGTAGCCTACGTAACATTTCATTATTTGATAAATGTCATATTTCTCATGCTCATGCAGGGCGTTCAGCAAAGGATTAATTTTCTTTAAATGTGCTGTTAACCCGACATTTTGAAACACTCACAAAACATTGTTACAAGAGTTACAGAGTTTAAGTGACTAAATTTAACTTAAATTATCAAACAGAAATAGCCAGGTATTTTGCTTCCGCTTTTTAGTAACCAATAGGCTATTTGTATGTGAACTTTTTTTAAGGCTGACATAAGCATGCTAATTTTTGCATCATGGAAGCACATTGTCACAGTTTTGCTTGTTATCCCCCCCCAAACAAAATTTTGAGAACTCAGTGCAGACACCCACACAATTGTCGTTTGGACTTGTTTTTAGATCATTGATGTGCAGTAAACTCAAGTCCCTGCTGCAAAGTAAAGTAAGCAAATTAAGCAAGATACAACTCACAAGCTGGCATCATAATCAGATGAAAAATAGAGGTCATTCGGGACATAGATGATAGCCTAGATCAGTGATTTTCAATTAGTGGACCATGGTATTCAATGGGTCAGTACTTCATTTAGCCTTCACATCAAGTAAAATTGTGAAAAATGTTTTTTTGGTTTATTTGGATAACAACCCTGCAATTTACTTCATTAACATTTTTGAGGTCGCTCTTGAAAATGAGAAAAATATACAACTGGCCTTTGTGCTTTTCAAAATTGGGCCACATGCCAAAAATGGTAAAAGCAGTGAAGTAGGTAAGAGTGTCAAAATCAAACAAAATCCATCTGCGGGAAAACAAAAGGTGGCATTATCTGCAAACCAACATTGTGGGTAAATTTTGAGGTATGCAACGTTAGCTTAGCATATACACTGAATAAATAGCAGTAGACTACAGTAAATATATTTTTTTACACCTTTATAATATGTTACTGAGGCTGCTGTATCGATTTGTTGAGCAATGTCTTCCAAAACTTGTCTGGCGGTTTTCATATATGTGCTAGCAATTTTGCACTTGCACTGGCAGTTATGCACTAAGTAAAATCTTAGAGGAAACACTGGTGCATAGTTTGTGCTAAAATGCTTTAAGACTAGCCATAGCAATAGCATGGATTATAGCAAACTGATTAGGAGCAGTGAAGATAATTGTATCTAAAATTGACGTAAATATCTTGTTGATTATTTTTTGGTCACATGCTATTATAAAGCCGAGTAAGTTGCTGATCATCAAGTGTTTGTTTGTTTTAGATTCGAGTTCTTCTTATTTAGCATTTTTCCTTGTTTTGCTCTATTAAACTTGTTTCTAGTCAATATTAATCTTTTCTGTGTCTTGCATATTTTTGATGATCATGGGCTGTAAATCATGTTTTTTAAAATAGGTAGTTTCATTATTGGTCCAGAGATATTTCCATTGCATTTCTTCTCTCTGTTTAATAGCCACAGATGGCAACTTTTTCGTTTGTGGGTGGAGATTTTTATTGATGTACACTCGACTAGAATTATTTTCTGGTCCTAGTACCTTAGTATTAAAAGTGTAGTTAAACTTTTTGTTGTTATGCACTCAGGTTCTTGTTTCCCTGTTTTTGAATTTTACTACAATTGGTATTGTTACCTTTTCTGTTTTTTCTTCTAGTTTGTGTCTAACTTTTGTAATCATGAGATCAATCTTGCACAGCTTTTTTTCTAACTCTTCACTAATTTCATTTTGGGTTTCAGGAAGACCTCAGATTTCAAGGTTGTGCTTTTGATGGTAGAGGTCCAATTCATTTAGTTTTTCATGCTAACTCACCAACAGTGTCAGTCAGTGTGTACATGTTGCATTAAATCCTCATTTTGCCTTATTAATTGTTTATTTTCTTTTTCAAATGCTGATATGTTTTTCTAATTCGTTTTTAAGTTTTCGTTTCAAATTAAGTTCATAGAATACTTTATTTCTTTTACTCTTTCATTACTTATTCCATCTTTTTTTAAATCAATCAGTGGTTATTAAACTTTAAAACATATAATACAGTCTTATTCAAACCTAACTCAAACACAATGTAGATTTCAAATAAAGCACTTTTAATGGCTATAAACTAAAATGCAAAATTTTGAGAAAAAATTTTGCAGTATTTATTGCTGAAATGCAGAAAGTTTGCCTAATTGCTGATCAACTTTATGTGTAGATTTAAGGATATTAAGTGAAATTTCTGTGTTTTAGTATTATTTTTCTTTATGTTTTAGATTTTTAGAATAACCTTCTGGAATTGTTTTTTGATTAGATTACACTGAAATAAATTTATTATGTTTTAGCAACAACAAACCACAACCCAATGAAGGATATTGAAGTATCAAGTCCACCAGATGATAGCATTAGCTGCTTGGAATTTAGTCCTGCAACCATTCCAGGAAATTTTCTCATTGCTGGTTCATGGGCAAACGATGTATGTTACTAGATTTACATTTTCAGGTTATTAGCAGATTGCAATTAGCTTTTGACATACTGGTGACCCACTGATGCCAACCTTAAAAAGTTTGTTACATGAAAGATATTTTGGGTCTACTTGAACAACTGTCACGAATTTCAGACAAGATAGGTTTAGAAAATAGGCTTAATATAGGCAAATTTTAAGCCATTGTTTTTATCTGTAGCCATTAAAATCTAACAACCCAGTGTTTCTTGCGATGCTGTCTAGTTTTTGTGTTATTTAGTAATAGCTGGCCCCACTGATATTGCCTGACAGGGCCCCCCATTAGCTATGTCAGGGTTAACAATATTGGTTCAGCTAGCCAAGCTGGCTTCGCCCAATCGATAGTAGTCAAAACTGTAATTTAAAAGTTTGTTTTTTCACTAAGCCAAATCTCGTTTTGAAACAAAGATATCGTTTTTTGAAACGCAATTTATTAAATAAACACTGGCAGTGGATTGCATGTAGCCACTACATGTCTCCCAAGTTTCTTGAGCCCCTGGCAATGTCTTATTTGCCCTGTTTTTTCGATAAGCGTCCTTAAACCTAAAAAACTTATCCATCAAATTAAGAAAGTGCTTGAATTAAAAGCATATCAAAGTTGTGGAAAAATGGCATATTACTTGATATGCATTTTCAAAATTGAGCTATTGAATATTAGACCCACTACTTAGTCTTTTTCACAACTCTAGGGATATTTGTATGAGCTAATGCCTTTGGTTTATCATATGTTGCTTGATCCTGGCATAAACGCAGCCAGGCTAAGAGCAAACTAACCTGAAATAAACATTTATGATTAAGTTATAGCAATACCCGGGCCCCATCATTAATGTCGAGTTTAGGAATATTGATTTAATCGGTTTCACTGAATTGATCTTGTAAGAACAGTAATAAAAAGTTAATGTGTTGTTGACATAAGCAATTATCATTCTGAAATCAAAAGTACCATTTTTTAAAGGAAATCGATCAAGCCTTGAAAAACATTAAAGGTGGTTGTGCATAGCTGCAATTATTTTCCAAAAATTTTTAGAGTTCCTGGCTACATCTTGTTTGATTGCATAGCAACTGAACTTGCTCGCAGTTAAAACAGCCCACTATTTCAAAAAGTTTTATTTGTTCATTTTATAAAATGCCTAGAAGCATAATTTCAAAGTTGTGGGGTAGGAAAGGCATCTAAGTGATTAATGTTTGTTTTTTTAGCTGAGTACTTATTTGTATGACCTAAAGCCTCTGGCTGCTTGCATGTTACTTGGTCCAGGCGTAAGCACATGTAGCCAAAGAGCAAACTACCCTGAAGCAATGCACCTGCAGTTAAGTTATCACAATTGCAGTCATTAGTATTGTTGAGTTAAAGAATATTAAATCAGCTGGCTGCATCAGCTTTGTCCAATTGCAAAAGAAATTGCTTCAACATTTAAATGATAATATTTTGTTGCAATAGTAGCTGGATGTTAATATTTTGTTGCAATGGATATCTCCATGTTTTTTAGCGGATCACCACTTTGTTAGTTTGGAGTAGGGTTTTTTAAAAATAATTAAAAAACTTCATTTTTGAGATAAATCTCTTAGAAAATTTTGATACTGCCAAAGAACCATACTTTTGAGAAAGAATAGTGAAAAATTTACTTACTGACTTGGTTTTTCTAGAAATTTCAATTTTGTGAAGTCCAGTTACCAGAATTTTTAAAATCTTTACTTTTTGATAAGTCTTTTCAAATTTAGTTTGATAACGCCAAAGAACAAACTCTTTTTTAAAAATTGCAGGTTTCTTTGTTCTAAGTAGGTAAATTGTTCAACTCAAAATGGAAAATGATGTATGGCAACCAATTTTTGATCAGTTTTTATAAAATAATTTCTTACTTTTACTAATTACCGTTACATATTACTAGAAAGCAAAATTTTTCAGCTTTCAAACGACACTGATTGTTAATTCTTTATCATTACCTTTATACATAAAACTAACCTGTTTTTACTCAGCTTACCACTTTTGGGAGGAATAAAAAATCACACTACAGGTGTTAAAGCTCAGTTGTTGTAGTATAAGAACAAATAGTAAATGCACATGTTATATCGTCAGAATTGGTGTGAAATACCTTTTATTTTGTAAAAACAAGATTTGAAATTGGTTGAGAAGTGAGGTCACAAATCAGTTTTCACGTAAACTAATTTTGTAAAACTGTAACAATTTTTGAAAAAAATCATTAAATGATGATTTTTGTTAGTGAAAGACTTTGGGATGGGTAATTCAGAATACCGAATCCAAAGGATTTGAATCTCAAACTATCTGAATCCAAAATGCCAATTCAAACTGGATATTAGGATTCGGTTTATATTCTGCTTGCAAGCTTTATCTGGTTGCTTGGTCACAGATTTTCTTTTTGTAAAAGTATCAATTGCACGCAATGATTCAAAAACTAACTCTCACACACAGGCAAAGATGTAGAATGCTTAAATGTATTGCACTGCAATAAAGTCGTTCTCTGATTGTGCTAATTGCAATAAAGGATTCGGATTCGGATTCTGGATTCAGTTTAACTATTCTAGAATAGTAGTATATTATTTTGAATTGCCCATCCCTAGAAAGACTGCGTTAATCGTACCAGGCAGTATTATGACATCATAGAGCGAGTTGAAGCGTGCTGAAAAAAAACAAGAAGTATATTTAGAATGCTTAAAATACTTAAATGAAAATTCTGTTGTGGCATGGTCAATTAAGCTTTAATTGTTGTTGAGTTAATTTTATCAAAGGCACCTGGCTAAGGTCTTCCAAGAAAGCTTTTAATCGCGTTTCTACCATCAGTATTGTTTGAGTAAATTAAGAAAACAAACTTTAGTATTAATTGTTAATTATGACGTCATGTGAAGAAAAGTAAAATTGTTTGAAGTCTGTAAGTCGGGTACTGGTTTTTGTTGAAGGGAAAAACCGGTTTCCTCTGAATCTAAAAAATATTTTTGATTGTGACGTCGTCATGATGTCACCATTCCCCTTATGGCACTCATCCCAAAAGAAGTGATTAATCATGCCAAGTTTGATATTTGAACGTCTCGCGGTTTTGGAGGAGTAAGGACAGACATAATTGCGCTTTCTATATTGGTTACTATTGCATGCCAGTGTATTTTTCGTAGATGGTTGTAGTATGAAAAAGCACAACAAACAATTTCTGATTGTGTGCTACTCTTTATGCTAATGCTGCTGCAATTAATGTTTTCAAGAGCTTAACTTGTGCCCTAAATTTTTGGTTATGAATGAAAGATTAAGTGTGTCATTCTTTTTGAAAAGGCAGTGACTATTTTGCCATCGATGACTTTTTATCGTTGGAATCTACTTTGTTGATTAATGTTCTTGTAAGGACAAATTGTCAAGGTTTTAAAAAACTTGATTTTTAGCCGTTTGTGATTGGTCGATTTCTATGACATGGTAAAAATGTAAATTGACAAAACCTTAATCCTCTGTTTACACCTCCCTTATGATGTTTCATATGCCTGCCCTCCTGTGTACACTGTTCTTATGTAATTCAAGAAAATATAAAAACATACTATTTAACATCTTCCAAAAAGTCCAATCCCTTTTCAAGAGGAAAACTTATATGAAGAATCGAACTTCTAACCATGGGCCTACTGCAACTTTAAGTGCAACGTAGTGAATGTGCTTATTTGAAGGCTCACTAATTGCATATGACAAAATAGCCACTATACAAACAGTATTCAATACTGCCCAAAGATTTATAAAAATTTCTATCATTTCTCTGATTGTATGATTTACTAAGTAAACAAAGCTCACTTGACAATAATATTTGACTATAAATAATGAGCAAATCAACTAACTGGAAATGAGTTGGACTAATTTGTTATACAAATCTATTCATTTAGCAAACAGTGACACTGTTTTGACCTATCAGGTCTCTTCAGTGCAGTTGGTGACCGACAAGAAGCTACAGGCTTTTAATAAAGCATAGCTTAGACCGCCACACTTGTGGGATCTATACTAGATCCACTTAGTGGAAGGTCTGTCAGTACTCTTTGAAGCTGTATCACCACCTAATTAATTTCATTATGAAATTACTGTACACTAGGTCCTTTACCCTGTTCACAAGTGATGGACAAAAAGCCGGTCCTTTAGATTGAAAAATGGCATTGCCCAAGGATCTCTTCTGGCCCCTACACTATATAACATCTACACAGCTGATTTCCCAAAAGCAGTTGGCAACTGCTTCATGTATGCAGACGACGTAGCAATCACCTATTCTGCATCAAATATTGCCAAAGTTGAAGAAAACTTACCTAATGACATAAAGACAATATGCCAGTACCTACATGACTGGCACTTAAAGCTTTCCCAATCAAAAACGGTGTCATCACTGTTCCACCTTAAAAACCATCTGGCTTTGAAATCCATTAAAGTTACCTTGGACCACAACACAATCCTGAACTGTGGGCGATATCCTGCATACCTTGGAATCACCCTGGATTGGAGTCTAACATACAAAAACCATTTGCACAAACTGAAACAAAAAGTGTCTTCCCGAGTGGCACTGGTGAGAAAACTGTTGGGAACTAACTGGGGTACCTCATTTGACACTGTACGAACCTCCACTACAGCACTTGTATTTGCACCAGCTGAGTATTGTGCCCCTATCTGGTGCCAAAATACCCACACAAAAACACTAGACGTACCATTGAATGAAGCAATGCGGTTCGTCTCTGGCTGCATCTGCCCCACCCCTTTGAATTTTTTACCACCACTCTAGGGAATACAGCCACCAAGCTGTCGCCAGAAAAAAACTCTGTAAACGCTTATACTACAAAGCAGATAACACTGACCATCTTCTACACAACATCTTGTACAGCAAAATCCCTCCCAAAGGCTTAAATCTTGCAAACCTTTTCGCCCATTTCTGGAATCACTACAAGGCTATGACCCTCAGCTAGAACCAATACCACATAAACTGCAACCACATATCCAAGACTGGTCAAACAAACCCCCAGGACATGGCCTCCCACGAAAAGCCTGGGTCCAACTTAATAGATTGCAAACCGGAATAGAAAAATTTGGTGACTCAATGGTGAAATGGGGATTTGGTGATGACAATCTATGTCAATGTGGAGAACCCCAAACTGCATACCACATTGTCAATGACTGCAAATCAATAGGACCTCCCTGCAACCTAACAGATGTTGACAATCCTATGCTCAAACGATATCTAATGAACTGCAACTTCTGATTAGATTGTCATACGAACGAACAAACTCATAGATGAATGGCGGTTGTCGAAGGTGCACTACGTCTAGCATCTGCTAGAACAATAGTGCTGTCACAGCCTAGTGGTCACAAGCTCTTATAGTAAATTACTATAAGAGCTATAGTTACTATAAGAGCTTGTGACCACTAGGCTGTGACAGCACTGTTGTTCTAGCAGTTGCTAGACTTGGTGCACCTGCGACAACCGTCACTCATTCACGTCTGATACGGCTTTGCAGAGTACTGACAGACCTTCCACTAAGTGGATCTAGTATAGATTCCATAAGTGTAGCAGTCTAAGCTATGCGTTATTAAAAGCCTGTAGCTTCTTGTCAGTCACCAACTGCACTGAAGAGACCTGATAGGTCGAAACAGTGTCACTGTCTGCAGTTCGCTAAGTGCATCGCTAGCCTCTTGCGTTGCTAAATCTAAATCATGTTTTACATTTCTTACCACAAGTACCGTAATTGTTTTTTTGGTACTTGTAGCTATTGAACGCAGTTTGTTTTGAGTAGTGATAGATACTTATTAAAATAAAGCCAGCAAGCTCACTTGATGAAGATGCCTTTGTATGCTATATACTCGTGATGTCTGAAAGAGGACTCAAACCATTTACTGTAAAGTTTAACATGCAATGCAATTACGTTCTAATATTAAAAAAGCTGTAACCAGCAATCACAAAAAGATTAAATGATGAGAACTTATTTACTCATCGAACATAAGATGAATGAAGTTGCAAAATGACCTAAATCCTGAAGTCATCCATAGTCTTTACGTAGTTACAGTTGGTGCAATCCATAGCTGAAACCTGAAACAAAAGCTTGAAAGCACGCCAGTTTTGCACTGCGATATTGCATGCAACATAGGGTTTCAAACATTTCAAATTGTTTTCAATGACAGGTATAATGCGTAGTACTTCACGCCATGCTGCAAACAAACAACTGATATTGACATACTGATGCAGTTTTATTTCTTATTGCACACATCACCATGGCTACTTGTAGCTTCTCATTTTCCATAACAGCAGTAGTCACATTACATTAACTGTAACTGCATTGTATGTTTTAAAAAAAAGAGATTTAACTTATGGATATATTAGTCTGGTTTAATGTAAATGCAATGAAACAACATTAAAATAAATGATTAGCTAGTGATAGTAAAGGTCGTGTATTATTTTAATGTTTAGATCCGATGTTGGCAAATTGAAGATAATGGTCAAACAGTCCCAAAAGCTCAGCAAATGCATCAAGGCCCAGTCCTAGATGTTGCGTGGAGTGATGTAAGTGTTATGTAACAATTTTGCTATTTGATTTGTTGTTATCAACCGTTTTCTTTGATCGTTTATGAATATTGATATTTTCTCAACCACATACGAGTAAATGTTTAGACATGTATTTTTTCTTTGCTTTTTTTTTAGGACGGTACAAAAGTGTTTACTGCCTCTGCTGATAAAACTGCCAAGATGTGGGATTTGGCTTCAAACCAAGCTGTTCAAGTGTGTATTAGTGCTCTTTGTTTTTGTTAAATAGACTGCAGGACATAATCAAATGTTTATCTGGTTAGCCACTTTAGATAATCTTATACATGCTGTTTTTCCTAATAATCTTATACATACATGCTGTTTAGATAATCTTATACATACAGGGTGGTCCAAAAGTAGGTGGACAGTAAAAAATTTTTACTTAAAAATCACACGTTTACTTACAAAAGATAAAATAAAAGACCAAATTGAATAAATTTTAATACTATTTATTAACGTAAATGCTCAAACTGTTTTCCTTCTTGATTTATATACACAATTTTGAAGTCTGTCTCCAACGCTTCGACAAATCTTTTTACACAAATCTGGGCATTTATTTCTTGAAATGCATCTCTTATGTAATTTTTCAATTCTTCTACACTTCTTGGCTTTCTAGAATAAACTTTATCCTTTAGAACTCCCCAAAAGAAAAAATCCATAGGGGTCAAGTCTGGTGAACGTGCCGGCCAATCAATTGGGCCTCTTCAACCAATCCAGGCTGATAAAAATTTTTCATGAAGATACTCACGAACTCCCCTGCAATAATGTGGAGGAGCCCCATCTTGTTGAAAATAAAAATCATTTAAATTGGTTAGTTGCTCTAATTGGGGGATTATTTGATTTTTAAGCATTTCGAGATACTTGTCTCCTGTCATTGTTCCTTCCAAAAAAAAAAATGGACCATAAACACTAGAACTTGACATGCCACCCCAAACATTGATACCAGGCTGATTTAGATGTTTTTCTAATGTTAAATGCATGTTATCGGTATACCAATAAACACAATTGTGTCTGTTAACATGACCAGACAGTTTAAAAGAAGCCTCCTCACTCCAGATAGTCTTATCTAAAATTCCAGAGTCTTCTTCAATTTTATTTAACATTAGTTCACTAAATTGCAAACGCCTATCTGGATCATCCTCTAATAAGCCATGAGTCAACTGTGGTCGATAAGGTTTTAACCCAATTTGGGCCATGATTCGTCCAATAGAGGTTTTTAAAATAAATTTAATTGTAAAATAGCAATTATACACCACAAATAACGTAGTTTTAACAGAAAATTGAATAAATATAACCAACAAATAATCTTTTTTTTACTAATATTCACCTAATTTAGGTATAAGCCAATTTTGACTACTGTCTACCTACTTTTGGACCACCCTGTATAATAGGCAATTGTTTGGTTACTTACCAATTACGCTTTTGCTTGGTTGATTTCAATGCTACTTTTTTGCATCTACGACTTGTTTAAAAAAAACTCCTGGTTGCCATTTTGTTTGCATCATGTTGTGTTACTTATTTGACATATGGTATCGCTTATGTGGACAATATCATCATATCTCTATTTCAACGAAAAGGAGGTGTAGGTGAGTTAAGTAATTGTAAATATATTGCTCAGTCCTTACCTAGATCGTTTGTGGGTTGCTGTCGTATTTGTTGTTTAACATATTAATGTGTTTTTCCTTCCGGGTAAATTTGTTTATTTTCAATTTTGAAGTGTATTTTGATTTTACTAGGTGGCACAGCACGATGGACCAATAAAGACGTGTCATTGGATTAAAAGCCCAACGTACTCTTGTCTTATGACTGGCAGCTGGGACAAAACAGTAAAGGTATGAGCAAGTATATTTTCAACAACTATTAAGATATTTGCTCCAGAAAACCTACTGTAGATACTTATAATGTATTCTTTTAGAAACTTCTAGATATCAGTGGAGTATTTTTACTCTGTTTTCAGAGTTTCAGGGCAGGATGGGTCAAAGAGGGATTCTGGGGTTCATGAATAAAGTATTTATGCGTTTCAAAAGCTAATACTCTGCAATAATAGGAGGTCATCATTACACTATAATGACAATTGAACTCTAGGTTCTGATCAGTTTTTTGGGAGAATTGCTTTCCTTTTCTGGTAAAGATTTGCTTTTAAAGTAGCATCCTTGTTTACGAGATGATCGTTTTTTCATGTATTTATCGTCTTAGGTCTGCAAGTTTAGGAATACTGCTGAAAGGATCTGTGACTAGAAAAAGATTGATTAGCACTGTTTTAGGTCATGATTTGGGGATTAGTGGAGGAAAACTAGCTGCAATCCCTCCCTCCCAATTTTCCGAACCTTTTAAATTTTAGTTACTTGTATAAATTTTGGTAGCCTCCCATGAAAAAAACTTCCTATAAATATTTAATGTTCTTTGCAAAGAGTCATGAATAACTTTGCAATGAAAAACCTTGATTGCTGAAGTCGCACACTTTGACACTGTGAATCAATAATTACATGTTGATCAAGTATATGTTTTTTGAGCGTGATCATGAACTGCAGTTGACACTTTAAAAGTTTTTCCTTTTACACGATCTGTTGCTGTCGGCCAATTCAGTGTGCTATCTACATTATCAATATTGTTTTACTCATTTTTATTTTTTGGAATGTAGTTAAGTGTCGCTTGTATAGATCAGCCTTTCATAATCAAGCGAGCTTTTTGCTCTTTATGCTAAGTTAGCCTACGTTCGGTTTTAACTCTAGCTCTGTGAGGCCTAACATTTACGCGATTATTGGCATTGGTGATGCTTACTTCATATTATTGGTGTATATTGTATAATTAATTGTGTAACTTATAATATGACTTTGCTTTTATTAGTTTTGGGATACTCGCTCCTCTGAACCAATGAAAGTGCTACAAATGTCTGAAAGAGTGTATTGCGCTGATGTGGTGAGTGTAATATAAATAAAGAGCAGAAAGTCTTTGTATGCATGCATCTATTCAACCTGCGTTTGTTTGGTTTTGGGGCAGGGGGCAGCAGCTTTGCGAAACCGCATTTACCTCTCAGTTTCCTGCAACAACTGCTGACTTAAGTGATCTTAACCTTTGACTACATTAATTCATTTTAAAATTACGGTAACTTGGTGGTGATTCTTAACCGAGTAGTTGGTTATGTTTCTTTTTTTCAAACATTTAATTTTACGTTAGATGTGGTTGTCTGTGGAAATGCAGTAATTTACTTGCGAGAGTGTGACGAAACGCTTTCAAAACGGCTTTTTAATATTCTGTGTTACCGATAAATAACGGTGCGGTAGCGTAATGGTTAAAATGTCCGCTTCGCTTTCGGTGAACCTGGCTTCAGTTCCGTTGTCAAGCTCCGGTAAAGGCTTTGATACTATTTACAGATCTCCTACTCGGCGCTAAACAAGAAGGGTAATGTGGAGGGTGAAATGTGATGCTCAGTTTATCCAGTCATTATTTTAAAATAATGCAAAGGGCCGCAAATGGCCAGAGTACCTTGCCACTAATAATAAAAACCGATAAGTTATTTGTGCTCAGTATTAAGACGTCGGATGTAGTGTGAATATCAAGCATAACAAATGTTGCTAAGGTCAAAATCTAGCCTTTTATCGCTAGTATAGCATGTGAATCAAGTTGCCAGTCGATAATTCTCCAACAGCTATAATAGCGAAAAATGAAAATTTGTTACCTTGTTTGCTCTTGCAATTTTGAACTTACTGTTTTCATTTATTTCGATGACCTCGTACTAAAACTAATTTTGAAGAATCTGAAGATGTGCATATCTTGTTTTTACAGAAATATCCAATGGGAATGATCAGTTGTGCTGACAAGAAACTCGTTTGTTTGAAGTTAGAGAGTGAGCCTCAAGAATATCAACGTATGGAATCACCTCTTAAATACCAGGTGGGAGTTCGAGATACTTTCACGTTTTTCGAACACCAAAGGCAGCTTTTAAATCAAAACTAGTTTTGTCAGATGTTTTCTCAAAAACGCTGTCATGCTATTTTTGTTTTGGACTGTGCTATGCGTTTTGTAAAACTTCTCATTCACGTGGTCAGAAAAAAAATACGCAATTTGTTGTTGAATTTCGTGCACCTTCTTTTTCTTCCAGGAGACGGAGGCACGGCATGAAATGCATGTGCAGACGGCACATCTAATCAAGATCATGTTAGAGGAAAGTGTCAGCCCGTTTCAAACCAGTCATAAATGCAATTTGCACATAACCCCACCACCAACAAGACGTACGACAGTTGGTTGGTGTCGTAACAGCACCTCTTACGACATCTTTACCTTAGATGGATGAGCATCTTTACTCTGCTGAACCAATAAATTAGCATTAAGAATTAAGACTCGCTGTAGGCTGAATTTTGACGTAGAAACAAGTGCTAGACCCTAGACATTTACAACATCAGCATCATGTGACCATGTAGAACTTTTGTTTCTTCCAGCATCGCTGCATCAGCATCTTCAAAGATAAAACGCAGACGAATCCAGTCGGATTTGCACTTGGGAGCATTGAAGGGAGAGTAGCGATACATTACATACAGCCATCCACTCCGTGAGTCGGTTTTTGGTAGTTTATGGTTATGTTTATAGAGCATTTATTCTTTTTGTTTGAGGTTCTCAGGCGTAAGCCTGGTGTGCCGAGCCGGTCACGGCTTGGGGCCGAAATAAAAGAAAACTTTATAAATGCTAGTCGAGGCGTGGATGCTTAAATCTGGAATGGCAATGAAAATTTTGAATGAGGTGTTCTTTTCAGTGCACTACAATGCACTGTGGGGAAATATTGAATTCATTGTTCTATAAAGGCTCGACCATATTCCCTGCTTGATTCCTTGTACAATGATTTATTATATTTTTCAGACGTGATAATTTCACCTTCAAATGCCACAGATCGACCACAACCACATCATCTCAACCTCAAGATATTTATGCGGTAATTTATACTACAAAGTAGAATTTTCTTTCTTTGCGCGTTCAAATCTATCGACGATAGAAAGGTGAAACATAGCACGATTTATTACCTGAACGTTGTTGAAGAAAGTCGTCCACGAAACTAAATTTTCTAAACTTCCACTTTCCTTGTTGGAGAAATGATTTGAAATTTCGGTTCTTTTTCGGCCTAGCAGGCCCTAAACGTGGATGCTCACTGCTTGCTCATTACTATTCACTCGCTTTCGAACCATGCTTTTACTGCAGCAGCACAAAACTAATTCCGTATGACTTTCTCGGCAATGATCCATGGTGTTTGACGGAGTTACAAATTTGCTTAGTTAAACGTTTTTTAGATTGATTATAATCGCCGTGTCACTCTCATTTGTGATGCGTTGATGTTTAATACTGCAGCACAGGAATCATCAACTTTTTGACGCCACGGGCTGCTTTTTCGATACAGATCATGGCAGAGGTTATCAGGTTGATACCAACGGCATTTCTGTTTTAAAGCAGCAGTGAAGACTTTTTTTGAAGATCAAGCGTCGAATGAGCGATATAAGTTGTTGTAGGAGCTAGAATTCACGCTTATCGAATTCGAATAAGGAGTGAAGACCATTTTTTTGAGATCAAATGACAGATCATCAATTTGTGGAGTGAACTGGGCCTAATATTTACGCTTTCCCAAGCAGAATTGGGACGGTTACCTATTTTTTCTCTAAAGTTCCACCATCGATTCTAACCGGCGTGATGGTGTAGACGTTAGAGCGTCTGCTTCGTAGCTGGTAGACTTGGGGTTCATTTCCCTAGTGGAGTCATTTCAAAAGCCTTAAAAAATGGTATTAACTGCTTCCCTGCTTGGCGCTTGGTACAATAGAGATGGTATAGAAAGCAAGCCGAAAGTTTGTATCCTTGGTAGGACACTTGACCGCCTCCATATTACTGTGGCAGACAGATGGCCGGGCCAAGCAGTCTACCCGTCGTGGCGACCCAGTCTAAATGAAGACCAGCAAAAATTGCTGATGAAAAGCTCATAATTTGAGATTTTTTTCAAAAATATAAGATCTTGCCCATACAAAGAAGAAGACGATTGACTTTTAAAATGATATTGAGAAATTTTTAAAACTGTCTGGTGGACGACCTGTCGCCCGCTGGCATACTCTGGTGACCCCTGCTGTAGCAGTGTCATAGTTTCATTGCACTATCACTCTGCCGCTACAGCAGTAATAAAGAGTACGATCGAGTATTGACTTAACGTATGGTAGAAAATACTTCATAAAGGTGATCGCCAGGCGGTAATGTAGACATAACTCTGCCTTTCTTCGTTCTACTGGTCAATTTCAATAGTAATCACACAATAAGGCATCTTGATGATTACTTTGTGCGATTAATGAACGGCGTAAGGCGAAGAAGCCAATTCATACACGACAAGCCCATCATACAAGCATGAAAAGACCGATCGGGTCAACAAAAAGTGGCAGCCATTTTTATCAGTTTTATTAGACTGTGGTGTCTATACCATGTGTGTGTGTGTGTGTGTGTTTACCCCTCCTCTTCCTTGGGATGGAGGTACGGCATGAACGGTAATTCAGGTTCATGCCGTCAACCTAATTGATATTAGGCTAGGGGAAGATGGCAGCCCATTTCGAACCAGTCTTCAGTGACTGGTAGCCCCACCACCAACAAGGCGGACTGCCACTGGTGGGTACCCAAGAGTCATCTGACATGCTGGGTTAGCAGCTTCACAATTATAATCCGGTGAAGTACGGGTGCGGCCACCTGTCTGCCACATAAAGGTGGAGGCGTCCCGTTAAGTGCCTTGCCCAAGGACACAACAAGCAAGCTTGCCGGCTTGTTCTCCACACTATCCCTTTTATATGCTGAGCGCCAAGCAGGGAAGCTGTGAATACCATTTTTTAAAGTCTTTTGGTATGACTCGACTTAGGGAATGAATCCCAGGTCTACCGACTACAATGTGGACGCTCTAACCACTGCACCATCGCGCCGGTTGTCTATACCATCGACAAGGCGGACTGCGATTGGCTGGCGCCCCAATATTCTTAACTCGTCCTATTTTGTCGCTATGAAGCACGAGTTTGACTTGAATCAAGTTTATGATCGAACTAAACTGATCACCAATTCAAAGAGGTGTTGCCGCGATGTTGAGAATTGGACGGTAGCGAGAAGTAGCCCAGAATTGTTTGCTACAAGGGTAGCAAGAAAAGCGTTACATTAGTTTTGCCTTGTAAACCTTGATGCTTCGATTTCAAAGAAGCGATTACGACGTACAATAACAATAGTTTTGTATCAGGTGAACTGCATTTCATTTCATCCAAATTTTGGAACTCTCGCCACAGTTGGTTCTGATGGGAAATTCAGTTTCTGGGACAAAGATGCGCGAACGAAACTAAAAGGATCAGAGCAACTTGATCAGAGCATAGCTGCATGTGCGATCAGTCATAATGGAATGATATTCGCGTACGCATCCAGTTACGACTGGTCGAAAGTAAGTAACGGTGAAGCTGCGTGTTTCAGATAGTATGATGACGAAACATTGTGCAATTGCCCTTTCAAAACATGTGTCTCTTTTAGTTGTAAAACTGAGCTTTGCGTTGGAATCCATTCACCACACCCGCATAATTTAAGTTCTAAACTAGGTAGAGTTGTTACGTACATTTGTCTTGTAGTATGGAAAGATGCTGCTTTTTGAGCTACTGCATTAACATGTGCCTAGGTCGTTAAAGTTTCAGTGGTTCCCACACTGTCTTCAGGATTTTGTTCACACGCCAAATGTTTTTGCAACGTTTTACCTAAACAGTCATGTTTCAAATTTTATCACCTCCCCCCTGGCCCAAAATACAAGTACAAATTTCAATTTTTTTATTGATTTTAATATTTGTGTTTATTTATTTACTCTTTTTTGTATAGTGAATTAAAGTCGTATTGAATTTATGGATCACGGTGAGATTCTTTAAAAAAAATATCGTTTCTCCTTTTCCTCACTTGAGAGTAGCTAGTCCAACTATAACATATCTTGGCTCTCATCTGTATTTTTTACAATAGTTACACCGTTATGCTTTTGTTTATTTCGATAGGCTATTGTTGATATAGGCTATTGTTCGATAGGCTATTGTTGATATAAGTTTTTTTCAGGGCCATGAGCATTATAACACACAGAAAAAAAATTACATTTTTCTTCGCAATTGTAATGATGAGATGAAGCCAAGGAGCAAAAAGTAAACTTGAGCTTTTGAAAATATGCAACGATAGAACAGATTTTCGTATCTCGAAACGCTGGATGCAACATCTATTCACAAAAATTGTAGGAATTATGAAGGACAAATTTCATTGTACTCCCTCCAAAATACGCCGGAGTACGTTTTTTTTACTTTTGAAAATACACTTACTAAAGGGCTTTTTGACAAAACCAGAGGCAATCCCTCGTGCTCCTGCAGAGTATGCGTGAAAATGGGCCTTCATATGTATCATGACGCAAACATGTTCATTCGACCATCTTGCATTGGCTGTGCCTTTATTTTCCAGAAAATGTCGGAGTAAATTTAAAGGCTCTCTTCGTCTAATTTTTTTTTTTTTGAAAAAGGCGAAAGATTGAAGAGACATTGCTTCGCAGCAGCACTTTTGTTGATATGACTAGAAAGCATTACGTGAATCGATATTGTTTTTTACAGTTCTGCGTCTTTTAGTGGGTTGAAAAAGTTATGTAGCTATTTACAATAATCTGCTAAACATGTATGATGAGGGAGGAGCGCATTAAAGTAGCCACGTTGGCAAATGCATCGTGAAGGGAAAATGCGTAAAATGTTGCAATCGATCTTGCTGGTGCTACAATCATTTTGTCTTCAGGCACAAAAGTAAAGGCATTGCCGTTCGAATTGTCTGTTCGGTTGACAACCAAGCTACGTGTCGGTGTATTCAAGATTGTTTTTATTGTCTGCTAATTCTAAAACGACATGGTTGAATGATTATGCCATTACGACATAATATACTTTTACTGCCTGTACTAGTAATCTTGTACGAACGCCTGGTCTACACTGATGTCAATCGCGGCTTGACCCTGTTTTATTTTGGCTCAGTCACAAGTCATGCTGCGCTTGCAGCTGAGCTAAAATAAAACAAAGAATCAAGTAGCTCTTGGCCTCAGTGTAGACCAGGCCTAATGGTTGAAGTATGTAGGAAGATGCCTCAGGTCCAAGCTTCTTGGTCGACGTTGCACAGCAGTAAGCTGGCCATAGTGGGATCCTGGCATCCTACTTTTGTGAATTCATCCAATGTTACTTCACCTGATAAAAAAGCAGTGTTCACTTCATCAGAAGATGGGAATTTATTGTAATTCAATTCTGGGATAAACAAGCTTCTTACTTTTTTTTGCTATAAAGTTACTACACATTACGTAGAGCAAGGCTAACTAAGTTGTTTTACAAAATCCATAGAACTGCATTGCGTTATTGGTTATCTGAATCTGGAAGATGGCCTCGTAGCTATTCTTTGTAAAACGTTCATTGCAAATAACGAAAGATTTTTTTAAAGTATTTTTTATGATGAACCGTAACGCTCTTAAAACTTTGTGAAATTCGGGGCATGTCACTAAAATGTCCAAATAGGTGGTGGACGAAAAGATGGGTTGCCTATCAAAGATTTTTATGAGCAAAAAGTTATTCTGCTCTGGCATTGCAAATCAATTTAGGCACGTTTTTTTCATTTACCTTATTCAAATCTGATTGTTTTTGGGTATACACATTTGCTTTTAAATTTTTTTGTTTGACTTGACAATTGTAGAAATTGGCAGAAGAAATGAAGATAATTGCTCCCTTTCGTCTAACGGGTTTAGGAATGGTGGTAACTTCTTTCCAATTGCACACGACCTTGAGGCTTTGTCATGTTTTGCGTTATTATCATTCCCTCCTCGATATTCCACAACAAGTGTAATTTATTATTTCTCTGTCATTGAAGAAGTTTTTAAACTTGAAATGCAATGCTATTGGCGTATTAAATTTGCTTGTTATTTAACATCTTTCCCTGCTGCGTACGTTTTTAAAGTGCTATGTATACCAGTAAGATGTCACTGATGATAAAATTTTTACGTGTATTGGTCATGTGTGATTGCTGCAGACTGGTGAAACGATAAGAGCGTTCACTTCGTGGTTTGCAGACCTCTGTTGAATTCGTTCGTGCAGTCATACAGATATTCACTGATCTCCTGCTTTGCGCTTAGCCATAAAACTAATGTAGTAGTAGTCCCGTTTTTATCTGTTATTATCCCTTTAGCGGAGATGGCCGGATTTACCCCATTACTTCCGCAATAGTCCGCACTCCATTTTCTCTACTTCGCTCAATTAAGGGCATCCTTTTTCAAGCCAATCTTCTCTGTCTCCTCGTCTACTTGCTTCTTCGAGGTCTTTTTTGGTTGTCCTCGCCTTTTTTACCACTCACTTCAAGATTTAGAGTAACCTTCAAAACACTGTTATTATTTCTCCTTAGCACATGTCCATACCATCCAACATTATTCGCTGATGCTAACCCATCTACAGTTTCCTTTAACCCCAGCTTATTCATTTGTTCTCTAGTCGTCTTCCTGTCTACAACTTTCCGACCGCACATGGCTCTCACCATAGCTTTCAACCTTCTCCTTGAAATTGCTTATTTATTTTCTTTTAAACACCTTGATTCGCTTTCATACAGTATTGTTGATCTTACGCAACAACGATAAACTTTACCTTTCATCTTCAGAGGAAACCTATTTCCATGTAACACTTCTCCACATTCCTCGATTCTTACTCTTGCTGTATCTACCGCTTCACGACCACCACTAGCATTTAGTCTGTCTCCCAAACAACAAAATCCATTCATTGTCTCTTTTTCATCGCACAATTTATCGATCGAATCTACCGTTCCTTTTATTATGCCTCTTCATCTCTAGCAAACAAAACGCATTGCCAGCCCAGCGGTAGCTCTCTTTGTTTTCGCACATCTGCCATTAACCCAGTTTCCACATTTCGTGCACCACTAAATTGGCCATTACTCTCCTCCCACAAACTCCACATAGATCTAACTTCTTTTTCGACAGTTCTCTTGATAAAGGATGAAATATGAAACCGGGTTCATTTGGCCATGATAGGGAAATAATTTAATGGTTCTCAATTGCTTGAGGGCACTGTTGACGCCCAATACCCCCTTCGTATACAGAGACTTCAAAAAGAATGAACTCATTAAGTTTGTCGAACATGAGCTGAACAGACTACGCGATGAGCGTTGCATCCTGGGAAAGCTCTTGTACGAACCGCGGTTAATTTGAACAGGCGAAAGGAATCCGCCTGTTTAAAAATTTAATAATTCTTTGTTTTCAACGTGCGTGGGAATTGCAAATTTCTGTTACTCTATTTCACTACAATCTTTGTGTCAAGCGAAAAGCTTAACCAGACCATGCGACTCTAATAAGTTTCTCGCTTGCAAAAATACAACTTTTGTTAGGACAAACTTTGACCAAGAAAAAATTTACCGTTCTTATCTTGGTCTAGTTCATCAAACAAGTTCTTTGCAAATACTTCGGGTTCTGGCAAACCTTCAGTTCTTCCTTCTTCAATGGCAACGCAGTACATCATCTAAGAACATGTCGTAGTGAAATAACTTTGATTACTCCCGCAATATGGGCTGAGGTAGCGAGTAACGAAACGCTATACTATAGTTTCACTGAAGTTCACTATTGAGGTAGATTTTCCGTGGCGAACTGCTACCCAGTCCAATAAGAATGTTTTTGCTCAATCAAACGGGCCGCAAAGATAAGTTGGAAGAAGCCAAAGTTGTTTAAAATCTTTCAAAACAATTTTTTCCCTCATTCATGGAGGACTTTTGTCTCTCTACTTAAAAATTGCTAAATTTTTTGGTTCGCCAAACAAAAACTGTTAACAGTGTTTCGTTAAACATGCGAAAAGTTAACAAAATAGAAAGCTAACACAAAAAAAGCCGAAGCCTTTTGTCCCATTTGGGATATTTGTCAGACGTGTAAACATTAAACGAATTCAAACCTCTAACCATCTTGGTCGATGTAATGAAAATAAGATGTCATTATTTTTATCTAGTAGAAGCATATTTATTGGCAACGTGAGACTGATTAGGGCTGCAGATCGCAGCCAACAGAGTTTTATATAGCTTACGTCTTAAAACTTTGCACAAAACATAATCAAATAGCAAATATCAGCAGACGAGGCGTTGGCCTAGGTTAGGGGTGGGCAAACTTTTTAGCCTGAGGGCCGCATCGATCATTTTTCGGGTGGTCGAGGGCCAGGGCTTGTTGTCTCGGACAGCTGCTTGCTGTAAAAGAAATTGCATTAGCTCAAAATTTCGCGAAATGTCCTCGCAATGTGGTATCTCAGGGCGCAAAAACGGTGGTGTCTCTAAAAAAAAAAAGGTTATCGCATTTTCGTAGACGGTAAATGCGTGGTTGGGGCAAGGACATCGCCGCTTTTGCGCCTTTTCAATCCCCCTGTCGTATTTATTTCAATATGGCAAAGTTTCAAAACGTGTTCGCGGGCCGCACAGAGTGCTCTCGAGGGCCGCATGCGGCCCGTGGGCCGTAGTTTGCCCACCCCTAGCCTAGGTGTACTTAACGTTTTTGAAGACTAATCGTTGTCGACTCATTAACATAGCGCTGATTGGATCATCAAAACAACATGCTAATAATTCAACTCAAAAACTAGAAATGAATATGCTTAGTAATTCAAGCTTAGTAATTTTCAATTCTAGTTTTTTTCGGCCGTGAGTTTCATGGCGTTTGTAGTGTTTCAAGGATTTAAAAAATTCTTTACAATCATCATCAAAAGCATCAAATACGTTATCTATATATCTTTGATATAATTTAGGCAAGCTGATTGATTTAAGGCAAAAAGTTTTTTGACGTTCAAAAGGAAATTTTCAATTCTTGGTCCCAAAGGAGAGCCCATGTCACACCATCTAGGCTTACATATTTGTATAAGCGATATTTATACGTTTGGGCAACACAGTCAGTTTTTGAAATATTTCTTTCTTGAAAGGTAGCTGGCTTAACAGTGGATTGTTTCTGAGAGCGGAACATTGGTACAAAGTGATAGGGCCTACTTCATCAAAACTTATCATAATTTGATTTTTATCAAACTTACTCTAAATTGCTTTACGTAATGCATAACGTTATGTATAAATATGTCTGATTTGATTATGGTACTGATAATGAAAAACTAGGCCAAATTTATTCTGCTGATCTATACATATGCACTCCAGAACGAAAAACTACAGAGTTTATTTGACGTAAGTCCTCTTAGGGTTTTGCTGATGAGCCGAAAATGTTTAGTTCAAAAAAAATGTTTCATTATGTAGCTTCTTGTCTGCTGATTTTTGCTATTTTGGGGTATAAAAAGGGTACCGGCATTTCAAGTTTATACCAACATTTTATGAAAACTCATTAACTTAGAAAACTTTTCAAACCAACTTTAAAAATATTGATCAGACCGAAAGTTACACAATAAGTCATCGCTGCTTTCATTATGCTATCATTTTCTTTCACCTTTACAATGTTCATAATCTCGTCATAGCAAAGCACTCCATCGTTATTCTCGTCATAAAGCTGAAAAGCGAGAGAAAGTTTTTGTATCATCGTTCCTTGAGACAGAACACTGACTGCCAACATGAACTCGCGAAAATCAATTGTTCCTAAACAAATGCAGTTTAGTTAAGTGTGCAAGAAGGAATGCAACCTCTTTAACCGCAACATATTTGCGCAAATTCTTTGCTGTTTTCATGGGCGTCCACTGGAAGGCATGCATGGCACTTGACCCCCTTAATATTTTGGTTATAACACCATCGAATTGCATATTGAGCAAAATTTTGCAAAATTAGAAAAAAATTTGATTTTTAGAATTATTCCCTCTGATTTTTTTATTTAAGCAAAAATTTTGCATCATTTCAACCCCTTTCTCCAGTCTTTACCTCTAATAGTGGGTAAAAATAGGATGAATTAAGCAAAAATTTTGCAAATTTTCTCTCCTTTTCTCGCCCGGAAAAAATTTGTGCGTAGGCCCCTAGCAGTCTCTCAGGATTCAGTACAGGATTTGTACAAAAAAATTGATAAAACTACCAAAGCAAATCAGCTAAGCGGGTATTAAAATTTAAAATACAAAAAAGCACAGATGTCTTTATGTTAGTGAAATGTATTTGTTTTGTTGCATTTTAATTTTTAGTGAGACTGCTTGATAAGCTGATCAAGTTTTATCGAACTTGCCTTCAATAAATAAGATCGGCGTCAATTTATGCGGGCAAGCTATGTAAACCTATAGGACTTGGCCTACCATATTTATAAAAAAAAACAACCTATAAGCAAAAATGCTTATGCAAACGCTTTGCGAAAAATAAGCAAGACGTTTTTGAAGCTATTGGCAGATCACCATAGCAATTAGTTATTCTTTCGGACCAGAAGCAAAATTTTTCAAACATGCTTTTAAAATCTTTTTTCGATCGGTGCTGCAGCTGAAGAGACATGATTGCGGTTAGTTGCTTCACAAAGTTTGATGGAGGGGTCAGCTTTGTAGCCCAAGCACATTTTTTATCTTGCATTTAAACCAAGCTTTCTTTGAAAAAGCAGAAACAAACGTTAAAGAGCCGAAGTGCCTCTTGGTCACTAAAGTAAGCAACAGGCTATTCCTTCGAGGCTGGTAAAAATCAATATAAAAAACCTCACCATCTCCATTTTGATCAAATGTTTCAAACAATTGTTTTGCCTTCTTCTTAGCTTGATTGTCGCCTGGGAAAAACTTGTGATAAAGATGAAGGAACTGCTTTTTTGTTACTTGACCGCTGGGGTACTCCTACAAAAACTTTAGCATAAAACTAGTATACAAAGATCAAAAGTGTTACGAGGAAACGTTTAAATCACTGATAATTCTATTTTAAAGTTTTTAAAAAGCCTTTGCGCCGTCTTGCTCGAGGCGCAAGGCTATTCACAACACGTTATGAAAGCATGAGTGAGTGACACTTAATTCTTGGCAAGCCGTGATTACGTCATTATATCTCGATGTTGTTTTAAGTTTAAAATTTAGACTTATGGGTTTTGCGCCTTAACCTGGCTCAACACATCAACCCACCATCATATTAAATGAGCTACTACATGCCTTTCTTTAAAAAAAGATTATTGAAAGTGTTCAATTTTGTGAATGTGTTTATTGTATAACGTCAAAAGCGACAAAGTTGTTTGTTTTGTATAACACGATATGGTACTATTTAGACATCAAAATGATCAAGTAGAGGAGTAAGCAAGCAGTCAAAGTAGAGTAATTGCCTGAGATACAAAGTTGGGTGCATCCTAAAGTCTTCAAAAACCTTTAACCATTTTTAACCCCATTTAGTGTCCTAAATTATCGACGTACCTGAGTCAACTACGACTTGTACAAATAACTTTGTCAAACAAAGGAAGATTATGAAGCTCATCATAATCAAACAAACGAAGTGGTCCAATGCGTAGCTAACTGCTGTGTTACATAAATTACTACATTACTTTCATGAAATCCACATAGTACTCCTTCAGATCCAAGACTCCAATTCCAGTTTTATTAGACAACTCTGCCACTGTGCTGTAATCAATCTTAGATCGCTTTTTCTTCTCCCCTGATCCACAGCATTGCCCCATTTTTATAACAACTACCTGTATAGGTACAGCCAAGTTCTGAAAAACATCAGATTATTATTGTTGCTACTTGTTCCCTGGAAATTGCCGCTACTGCTAATGCTATGGAGAACTGTAGCAATGTCTACATTAATTGTCAAATGTTAAACTTAGCCTTGAGAAATTCAAGCTCCTCCATTGTTTCTCAAAATTAGAAAACTCATAAATTGCATTCAATAAATACTTTCTGTCTAACTTTTCTACCACAGTTTGCTTAACAGGTGCGAGGGGTCCGTATCCTTGCCTGCAGGACAGGGATTTTTTAATAAAATCTATTGGATTTCAAATTCCAAAGCATTGCAGACAATCGTTCATGCTAATGATTTCATACAATCTTTAGACAAAATAATCACCTTGCATCTCTCAGCAGCTATAAATATACAAGATGGTTGAGAAAATTTTCATAACTTTTATATGCCTCTTTTCTTCAGCAAAATCTGCAATTTGAGTAAAGGCTGGTGCTCTGAGAAAAGTGCTTACGTACATACGCTGACGTACCAATGCCAAGCTGCTCACGCTTCTGGTTGTTCCTTTATCAAGCATGCGTTACTATTCTACTGTTGGTAACCATCACATTTTATAAGATTATGAAGTCACAGCATTTAAACATGTTTTGATATCCAATGTTTTATTGGCAGCGACAAATTTGGGGTGAGGAAAGCAACCTCGGGTCCCCTTTCCACACATGTTCCAAAAGCTACTTTAACCCTTTGAGGTAGTGGTAATTTCTAAAAAAGGTCTTTGGCGAGAAGTTGGGCAGTTAAGGAGATTCTCATGAATTCTTACCTCTGGGCTCTAAAATTCCTATTCACCACAAATTACTGGTGTGGTTAAAGTGGGAGTGCTCAAAGTGTGGCCAGTGCTAGAAGTTTTACGGCCAGGAACTAGTCTCGTGAAAGTTGTGAGAACAAAATTTAACTTCGGAACGCTGGCTTCGTCTTTTCGCGTATGGCAGCCCTGACTTAGGTCAGTTGAACCGCAATTAATAGTTTTTTTTAATTTGATTTGGCTGGTTCAATCGTTCCGAGGATAAAGTTTGGTCAGTTCTCCCATGCTGGTCTGTACAAAGTTTTTATCGTTTTGCTTTTAATATAATGATTTGGATTTTACTTTGTTTCTGATTTTATTCTTTGGATAGACAGTGCGAGGAAGGTCCTGGCCATCCGCCTTTGACAAATATATTAGAAGATTCATCGCCGTCGTATGGTGAATCCTTACCAAGTGCAATGAAACGCCGGTTTGTAATTAGGATATGTTGTTGCGCTCATGAGAAATTATTCTGTAGCACTACCAGCAGTTGCTACTGGCAACAGCGAAGCCGTCTGAATTCAGCAATGTTCTACGCATAACCGCACGAGTTTCCAGTAAACGCAGAAAATAAAATGATTAACAAAAAGTTATTAACTTTACTCTGATTTGATATTATCGCAGAATGGATTTAGGCCACTTAATTTTTTTGTAAGTTAAAATAATTTGCAGGGAAAGATGTTTCTTTCAAACTGGTGTAGGAAATTAACTTAAAAAATCTAAGCAAACCTACATTAGATTATTATTATATTAATCGCACTTTCTTTAAGACAATAAAATTTGTGGAAAAAATATCCCCCGCCTAATTTTGTTCTGGCTGCGCCCATGGTTTTGTCCAAAATTAATAATTGAGTAAGTGTTTAATATTATGACGAAAAAACTTTTTTTTCATAAAAAGGTTTAACCAAAATGACTTTCAATGCTGAATCCTATCTTAGGGTTTCGAGTTTTCCAAAAATCAATTGTTAGGAAATTTCAATCGCTTTAAGAAAGGTTGGCAACGATTGTCTTGGGGTATCGGTGGGTATTTCAAAATTATTTTTTTCACAAGATGCAAACTCAGGGACTGAGCCAAACTTTTGCATTCTAACTTATTTTGAATAGTTTGTGTGAACATTTATCATGAGCCACAAAGTTTTTAATGCAATTATTTGCATCCATCACAATGTACCCTTAGGTTTGGTGGACCTTTACAGAGACCCATTCAGAAACTCTTTCAAATTATTCTTAAAACAAACCAGGTAATAAATTTCTTAAAGTTCTACTCGCTAAATAACTGCTGGCCGTGCTGGAAGTTGCCTTTATTAAATACTCGACTTGACATTATGGAGTCACTCTTCCCAAAGTACATGTAACTCCTATTAACGTTGTGAATAGCCCAGCAAGGGGCCAAACATCGGCTATAATTAGGCAAGAGCATATTTGCCACTTTTGATGCTATAACATCAAATTTGATATTTTTAGAAGTATTATTAATGTTTAATGTTTTAACCTAGAAGTTGGATTTGGATATTTTTTTTCTTTCATATTTTTTCATGGGAGCATTCACCATGAATTAACTATTTTGGGCGGATATTGATAAATTGTCTCCAGATATAGTTTGCTGTAAATATTTTTCAAATTATTAGCCTTAAGTTTTTAGCTGTTAGAAAACGTATCCAATGAGTTTGAATTTCAAAAGGTTTTCGAATTTTCCGGAATTTTGTGAATTCCTCTGCTTTTATTCCTGGATCCAATCTTTTTGTCAGAAATCAGAAAAATAAAGAATGGAATAAGAAATTTTTTTAATCTAAAAAAATGTTCATTCTAGCAATTACATTTTATTCTTCGATAAGCTTTCCAGTAACTCAAAAAGAAAACAATAATTTGTTAATATCAAGCCGGCCGTCCTAAATTTAGCAGCTATGGGAGTGTTCGAAAACCATATGACGCTATTTTATTTACTTTTTAACTCCCACAGCTTTTTGCCATGCATTTAAACGTTTTGTAAAACCCTCTCTCCCTCAGGTGACGAGTCATGTAAGAAAAAGTCCGCAAGCAAACTTTAGTCGTTCGGATCAGCCACAAAAACTTGTCCAAACAAATGATTGAGAACTTTCATTATTTTTAATGTAAAAGCAAGATTGCCATATGACGATATCTTTTACCCCCTTCTTCCAAGTAACACTAATACGACGGTTCTGCTGAAAATTTTCTAGGGAACTTCAGCCAACCCTACTTTTACGCTTAAGTTTGCACCAATAAATCGACAGAATGAATTATCTTGAATTCATCGAATTCGACGTTTGCTTGTTATAGTTACAGTAAATTTTTTTGCTACATTGTTTTTGCTTGATTAACAAATCTTGGTATTGAATGACAAATATTTTCCAATTTTGTTCAAAGATTTTCCGAATAGTTCTGTTTTGCATGAATAGCATAAAAAAATCAGAAAAAAGTTTCAAAAATATCATGTGTGATCATGCTCTCATGCTTGCGATCAATATTTTTGTTCTTCAGTCGCGGAAAAACTTTTGCGGTTGAAATATTTTAGGTTTCTACCTGCTTCGGAGTTACTGGTACTGCTGGCGCAACGCATTCCTGCCACAGCCTGCTACCGAGCAGAGGAAAATTGCTGGAAATGCTTTTTCCACAGAGACGGTAACGTGACCATCGTGAGGTTCGAACTCATGCCGTGAACGCAGCTCCTACTCATTTGACCACAACGCCAACTGTTGGTTGATGATCTAGAAAACCTCTCGCTGATGAAAGACATTGCTAATAAATAGACATCTTTTCCAAGAATGATCAGAACAATTTAAAAACATACAATACGGTAAAAGAGCAAATTGTCTAAAATTATCTTCCTTCTCCTGAAGAATATCCAACACTTAATTTTTGCTTCTTGTGTGAGCTGAAATTACAATCTGCTACGAGAACTAAGAACTGGTCTACTTCACCCGGGGGTTGGAAATGCTAGACTCCAGTTCAAACAATACAAGTCTAATTGTTAGTGAAACTGCTTTCTATGAAAACTGATGCAACCTTAGATCAAATTCTGAAAAACATCTAAGTTTTAAAGAAGGCAATCGAATCCGATGAATTCTGCAAGACATTCTATAATCTTCTTGTGTGACAAATTTTCCGTGTTAAAGACCAAACAAAATTTGAGGTTGTCTAATTTTTAAGAGTAATTTTGAAGTCATTATCATTTGATGATTTCCTTTTGTCATTTGAAAGTAAGCTTTTTAATTTGGGACACCAAGTTATAACGTAACTGTACAACTAAATACAAAGTGCTTATAGATTCGAAAAGCAAGCAAAGAAATTTTGCCCTGGGATTGAACAAAGAACCTTTAGATCTTCAGTCTAACTCTCTCCTAACTGAGCAATAAAACCAGTAATGGCTCAAATAATACGCCGCTCCAACCAACTGAGCTAACGGACCACAATTTTTTATTTGAAAAAGCTTTTCTGAAAACGACTTTTTTTAATGTTAATCCCGCACAATCAACAAAACCCTACATCGAATGGAACTTTTGCGATACCGCGTACAGGGGAATAACAGTTCAAACTCCGAAAATGGTTCAAAATTTTTAGTTGTTTTAGAATTGCTCTGTTTCAAGTACTTAAATTTGTAAAGATTTCTCCCGCGACTACATCTCTTCTCCTATACTCCTGTCTAAAATATGAACTGCAAAATCTATCTGGCAATTCTATTTTGATTTATCTATCCAGACTAAATTAGATATCGCTCAAATAGTAATGCTAACTAAGCTTTCACAATGATTTTCCAACATATTTTCAAGCACTTGCCAAGTTATTTTTAAATAAATTCAAATCTTCATTATGCGTTACTAATAAGTTAAAATTTCTACAGTCTTTACTTTTTCATCTTTTTCAATTCAAAACTTTTTGTTTGTTTTGTTGTGTTGTCTTTACATGGTGCAATTGTGATCTCAACATGCTTGCAAACTTTGCTATGAATAATTTAAAGTGCTTTGAAGCCATCTGCAAGCAGAACAGTTCAAAAAATCTCCAAATATTAAAGCCAGAATCATATCAGAAGATTTTAAAAACTTTAAGCGTTTAAAAAATTGAAAATTGATCTATATAGGTCTTTCTCGTTAGCGTTTTCTTGTCAAATAAGTAATCACATGTTGCCTAAGGGGAAATCAATAGCATTTTATCAATTGTCCCCTTTTAAACTATTGCAGGCTTAAAGCTTACGGTTTTTAAGAATATCTTACTTTAGATTAACTTTTAACTGTAGCACATCAGAGATGATACAGTGCTTAAAGCAATATTCATCAGCGACCCCTTACGAAGTCTGAGTGAAAATGCAGTTAATAAGGAAAAGAGAGCAGCAAAATGTTTTGCTTGTAATTTTGAAACTGGAGACTTTGGGATGCTGCGAAGCACTGTAACTGGGTAAACCCACAATATTTTTTCAAGAAAATTTTGCGAATTTTTTAATCATTATTTCCTTCAGACGTTAAATGCAGAATTCTTTATAACATCAAAGATGGTTTTATGCAGTTGCTTCAACCATTTACTCAATAGATAAATTTCACATTGACCGGCCCACCAATGGCCGGTTAGCTCAGTCGGTTAGAGCGTCGTGCTAATAACGCGAATGTCGCGGGTTCGAGCCCCGTACTGGCCAATACTGCCTCGTTAGCTCAGTTGGGAGAGAGTTAGACTGAAGATCTAAAAGTCCCCGGGTCTGGCATTTATTTTGTACGAGTGTGGGTATTGACGTTATTTACTGCAGCATCATGGTTTTGGTTTGCTGCTTATATTAGAGCTGCCGCTAAACCACAGCTTAAATTGAGGTTCTTTTTACAGCTAGAAGCCTCTCACCCCGCTCCATACAGAACTCAGATTTTTGTTGACTGGAACCTTTTTCTCACGCAGTGCTTGATTATTCGAGCTTTTGATAATACTGTACTAAACAATGCTGATTGATGGTGAAATGCAATAGTAATTTAGGAAACAACTGATTTTTCCTACGCTGTCATTGGTTGTAATATCTTGAAAAACAATTGATAGGCGTTAATTTGTTTTCGTTACATGTCAAATACGCTGATAATTTAATGTTCTTCCCATTTGATGAGGTACCATTAATGACTGGGGTGTGTCTCAAACAACTTTTGTAAAAACGAATTTTTTTAATATTTAATAAGACCAGGTATTGGCAGCAGTAAGAAAGTTTCTAAAATGTTGCAAAGATTCCAACATAACACTATGAATTATGCAAAAGTTAGAAAGCATATTATCTTTGCTTTAAAAGCGTATTTCTTGATTTTTGAAAGTCGAGATTGAAATTGCGAAGTTGGCATTTGTAATTAAGTGTAACGAGCAAAGCAATCTCTTCGCTGCTTTGCAACGCAATCCCGCTGATTGTTAAAGTTAATTATGAAAAAAAGATCATCTATAGCTTTAAGTGAAGTTGCTAATTAAACTTGTTACTTTAAAAATGCTTAATTAACTTCCTAAGCAAGTGGTTCTCAACCTTTTTCATGCCGTGGTCCACTTCAAGGGGCCACAAATTTTTGTGGCCCACTTTAATAAGAACTTTGATGTGACAATTACTGTGTCACTGGGATAAGCATGAGATATCATGGCAGTAAAGTTGATCTTCAAAAAAACAATAAATACAAGGTTATTGCGCCTCTAATGCATTGGTACTGGTCCGTATCGCTGTTCATTTGAGCCAGATTTCTCAACCTCATTCGGCATGCAAACCCGTTTTCAAAGTACACAGACGTCCGTGGCCCACCCGACTTGCATGCTGTGACCCACTGATGGGCCATGGCCCACCGATTGAGAACCACTGTTCTAAGCTTTTAAATAAAAGAAACAATCAGTGAGACTTGGTTGAAAATGGCTTGTAGCGCTTTCTCCGGTTTTTACAAAAGAAACACAGGTGTTATTAATGCATTGATGTATAAAAAAGTTTTGTTCCGTTTTGGAAAAAGGTTCATGAATTATTTATTTTAAAAGAAAGGGGCTGAGACATACAGTCGTTTTTCTGTCACAGAACGTTTGCCGGCCAAGCTGATTAGCAGCAATGATGTCAATTAGAAAATTTAGCAATTGTCTTCTTAAATTTGAAATTATTTTGAGTTCCAAGTGGACTAATTTTTCCTTACTGGGTGTGACAAGTTATAAAATAATGATTTCGTTATCTCATTTCACAGATGATTCTTCGTTCTGCCCTTTAATGCACTTGCATAGCGCAATGCTTACGTCTTGTTGTAGTGAAGTCTTGGTCGGGAGTTGATGCTGTGGAGTTACAGCATAGTGAATTTTATGCCCTCAAAAGTGGCAAAACCAGGAAATCTGATCACTGCTGGTTAAAGCAGCTATAACATCAGCAACAACATCTATCCAGGTGGTCGAGTGGTACTTGCCATGGGTAAAAGGTCTACATTTTGAAGGTTCGGTTACCTGCTGGTCGAATACGCACCACTGAAGAGCCCCATTAACGGCAAAACCAACTATCTCATTTCATTATATTTTGCTTTTGTCACCAGGCATCTTCTAACTTGTCAATATAGCTCTTCTGGTGTGATTGAAAGTTAAAATGATCTTTATTTAGATTTAAAATCTACATAAAATTCATAAAAGCTCAACGTTTCGAAAAACTAAAATCAGTTTTTCTTCGTCAGGAGTGACTAAAGTTCAAACACAGACAACGATTTTTGGATCGTTGTCCGTGTTTGAACTTTAGTCACTCCTGACGAAGAAAAACTGATTTTAGTTTTTCGAAACGTTGAGCTTTTATGAATTTTATGTAGATTTTAAATCTAAATAAAGATCATTTTAACTTTCAATCACACCAGAAGAGCTATCTCATTTCGTTGTCATCACAACCTGCAAAGCACCCGTGGAAGGTGACAGTTCCTACTCCGCTGTGCTACGTCCTATACATACAAAAGCGATTGCTTTTCTATAAGCTGGTTGTATTTGTGCAACCGATGTTGGAACTAAATGAAAGTGAGCTCGATTCAAACAAATCGTAGAACGTGAGATGGAATGGAAGGCGCTTTTTGTATTGAAGATGCCAAGGATGGAAATGAATGGAAGACGATCTTTCATCATTCCATCTCAATTATATTATACTCTACTAGTTTTTACCGCGAGATACAAGCTTTGCTAAACAAAATTGTATGAGTTTTCCTGGAGTTTCATTGCTTGAACAGAACATTTACTTTTGCTTTGATTAAAAACAGTCGCGATTGTTACCCGTTGTCAACAAAAGCTTGTATTGTTTTCGCACATTAATAATTTCACTGCAGTTCAGTCATTCAACCTGCACTGCATCGCTACGCATGTTTCGGCCAGTGTGAAGACACTGAAAAGTCTGAAAATCAAAATTACATCTTGGAATAAACACCAAAATTTCTGGACTTTGTGCTTTGTTTTTGAATGACAAAGAAGTATAAAACATCTCTGCAAACAAACTTTGCTTGGCAATTGGAAATTTTTGATTTGAGTCCGTTGCATCTTTGTGCCCTATTGTTTGCTCCTTACCATAACAAGCAGTAAGTCTTTTTAAACGTTTTTGTAAGTTATGACCAGTTTTTTATTTAGTTGTGATTTATTATCGTTTTTAAGCTATTATGACCAGTACTTCTGAGATAGGTAACATAAATGTTCTGATGGAAGACGGAAAGAAATTTTAATACGGAATGAAAAATTTCTACAATGGTATGGAAGTGGAATGGAAGAAAATGTCAGGATCGAAAATGGGAAAACGTTCTCCATTCTATATCATCCTATGCCCTGGTAAAAAGCATTATCATTACGTGATTATTTTGCATTGTTATTTTAACTTTTTACTGGCGCTATACTGAAGCTTGATACAACACAAGCTGTTGTTACGTTAGTGAGTGAAATATTTGGCCAAATGAAAAGATAAAGCTATAATTCACAACAATCATGAATCATATCAATCCTTACCAAGATTGGACTTCGACATTATCTTTGGGAAAAACAAAACATTTAATGTTTTAGAATATGTTTAAAATGTCTAAGAAGACTTTTCTAGGTTAAAGTTGTAAATATTTTTAAGGCTTCATGACCAAATACCCATATTCTTATTTATATGCAATCTTGTCGTTAACACGTAGTACCTTGCAAAAGCCAAATGTCTGTTCATATTTTGCAATATTTTTTTACTTACCCCCAAAACCAAATGCACCGGAAAATAAACACAAAAAATACAAATTACAAAAATAGAAAAATAGAAAACCATAGCAATGATAAAAACTATAATAAAAATATTATTTTACAAATATGAATGCAATTTGCAACCTCTAGTCAACACAGTTGCCTAAGAGGTGAACCATAACAAAAATATCATTTTACAAATATGAATGCAATTTCCAACTTCTAGTCAACACAATTACCTAAGAGATGAACTGGCGACTACTGCGTCTTAATGATTTGAACTTAGTAAACAAAAAAAGCAATGGAAAGCTTGAGCAGGAGTGTTATTCCGGTAAAGAATTGCTACCGTTACAACGACCGGAAAAAGCTTATAAAACTGCTCGTTTTTCTCAAAAGCAAAAGTTGTTTTGGTATTGACAGTAATATAGTTGAATACTTTGGAAAATAAAAGACTTTTAATGTGTAATAGCCAAATCATATAATGTTTTGGCGCATTTGTCAAAAAAAAGTAAAAAATCTTCAAATTTGAAAAAAATGTAAATTAGTCCAACAGTTTCCCAAAGACGATAATTTCTACTCATTCCTGTTAAAATTGTTATGTCTTTAGTCTATTTGTGTAAAATCATGATGTTCTTTAAAAAAAAAAACAGAACAAAAATATTGCATCTTCTACATGATATGCATGATATTAATCTTCTACTTATAGAACCAGCAAAATTTCTTAAAAAGATAAAGCAAAACAAAAATGATTTCGATTTTTAATAGATCATTCTCTACTAGATATGACACATATGAAAATGGTTTTAAGCTTAAATGTAATACAAATAAAATAAAATCCAAAGTTGACAAAAAATAAAAAAAGTCTAACTATCCGTGTAGTCGTTGGTATCAAAGGCAGCAAATTCACGACTCAAATAGTGAATTATCCAGAAACGACATGAATCTAGTCAATGCACAATAATACAAAAAAGGTAAGAAAAAGAGAAAAATCAGTAGGAGCAATTACTGTAAAACTAAAAAAACTAAGCAGAAAGAACAAAGTAGAAGAAAAAGAAAAAAGTATGCGTAAAGTGAAAAATGTAACAAGTAGACAAGGCAAAAGAGCAAAATGAAACCTAGTATACAAAAAAAACTGAACAAAAAATTGGCTTCAAATATGTGTTATATAATTGTAAAAGGAAACAGTCAGTTGAGAGCCAGACGAATGTCATTCAATTATTTGGTAAATTTTACTAAATCAATGAATAACCTTAATGCATACAACAAATCGACGCCGCAATAAGTTGTCATAAAAATTTTCATCGGTAGGGGCTTATTTCTAACGAAAGTTCAAAATGATTTCTCTCATATTGCATCTTTGTTTAAGATGAACAAACTCTTTATTGATTTGAAAAATCTTTTTTGTTCCTTATCAATCGTTTTAAATACGATGACACTCGCGGAAGCATTTTCGTCTACGTCAGTTTTTCTTGATAAAAGCGTTCTCCCGAGTAAATCCTCTTCCTCTGTTGATGTTCATGTTACTTGCTCTTCTGATCAATTTGAAAAAGTTTGTTTTTGAGTCTTCCTTTGCGATCTCAGGTTGCACTTTACCCAGAATGTGGCCCATGTCTTGTCTTCCTAATTTCTTTTCAAGCAGTTCTTCTGAAGAACTAATCCCTCCATCCGGAGGGTGGCGCTCGTTTGCAACTTTGTTTCTTCTCGATTCTACAAAATGAGAGTGAACAAAACTTACTGTAATTAAAGAATCATCTTGGGAGGGGGTATGATTTAAAAATTTTCTAATACTCAAGAACGCTTCTACAAAGTAAAACGATATGGTTTCTGTTTCCCCAAACGTCATAAAAAACCATTAGAGGTTTGGTTCGTCCCATTTGTATATAAAACAGGTTTCTCTTCGAATTTTAGTCCTCCGAAATAATAACATCAAGGGGGATAATTAATTATTTCGACAACTAATTGTTTCCAAACAATGATTTTATTTTTACTTATAGTCACCGAAACATACTGAAGTTAGATGGTTGTCTAATATGCAGCAAAAGTTGATTATTTTCCATGCAAATCAAACTTGATTATTTATTGAACCTAGCAAAACTTGTCAGCATTTTTACTAACAAATTTTGCAAAGTTTCAACTAGTCTGAACTAAAATTTTGGTATCCGTACATTCGAACAACTCTTACTCTTTAAAAAACATTTAATGATGTCCTGAAAAGTAAATCATTTCTTAGAGCAGAAAATGACTGATAACTCGTTGAATCGGAAAAAGAATGCCCAGACCCGGGATTGAACCGGGGACCTTTAGATCTTCAGTCTAACGCTCTCCCAACTGAGCTATCGAGGCAGTATTGGCCAGTACGGGGCTCGAACCCGCGACATTCGCGTTATTAGCACGACGCTCTAACCGACTGAGCTAACCGGCCAGCTGATATCTGCCTTCTCACTTGACCAAAATATTGTTTGTTTTGGCGAAAAGAATTGAAGGTGGAAAAAAAAGTATTGTTCTCCAAAGCAGGAGCGCAAAGAATGTCACCGTCATCAACTTAATTACTATCAGTCACAACTAACAAGAGAAAAATATATGGCAAATCATGAGTGTAGTTCTTGAAGAATGGAGAAGAACTTTGTCTCCAAAGCGCAGAAGATGATGGAGGGAGGAGCAAAAATAATTTATGATATTACTTCAGGAAAAATGTAGGAGGGGGTGACCCAAGTCAAATTTAAAAACTAGAAAAACATCAAAATGTTTCCTCTCCTAAATTGCTGAAAAATAATTGATAATTGTAAACAAATTTTGATGCGTAATACGAACAACAATTTATCGTTGGCAAGCTTAATGGACTCTATATTGAGTTTATCGTTGATATGGAGGCAAGTATTCAGACAATCTTTCCAATTAAATGGTTCGCAGGCTTTAGATCAATTGCTCAAACAGCAATTTTCAATCACCGAATCAAATTTTGTTTAGCTTTGTTTGCTGATCATAAATAATTTTTCTCTTCAGTTGCTAGCTGACATATTAAGGCCCCCCGCAAGTGGGAGTTCTCATCTATTGAAACACAATTTAATAATGTCCAAAGTAATTGCGTCCGCCTTAAATGTGGGTTTATTGCAATTCAACTACCGTGATGTAATTTCAATTGCTTTGGTCTTATGTTGCCCTGCTTTGGTTATTTTTTTCAATATTTTTGCCCCCCTCCTCTTCAATCTGATATGCCTGGTCTAATAGCTAATGTATTTCAGTATTCATTTCATAGCTATAACTCTACCTCTATCATTATCTCTCATCAGATTGAACGGATTTTCCTTTCTTCTTTCTCTCAACTCATGAAACGGGTCTTCTGCAAAATTATACTTTAATATCAGCCAGAGTTTACCACTACGAACCTGATAATGAGCTCAAAGTTGGCCATTCTGTACTTCATTGTACATTGGAAGTACTATGTTAAACACATCACAAGAGCCCCCAACCCAATAATCCACTTGCGTTGCCTCCCATAACTAATCAAATGCAGAGGTGGGTGGTCATGCAGGGAGAAAGTTGAAATTTATTTTAACTCATTCGTCAAATTACTGGTAGCTCCATCACCCGCGCAATGAACCACTATGAATGGGTGGCTAATATACACAGTAAATTGTCGTAAAGGCAGCTTTATTATATTCTTAAAAGCTCAATGATGAATTACTGTACTAGAACTTCAATCAGTATTACATATCTGCTTGATTTGCTAAAATGAAAACTGAGCAAATGTAAAGAAGCTTGGAACATAGCTTCTGTAAAAAATTTAGAAAGGAAATATTGTCATGCTGCATCCAAATCATTTTTTGGTGAAAACCACTCTTCTGGACACCCTACTTAATTTGGCAAGAATTAAAAATATTAAACAAATTATTTTTGAAGTATCAGCTGGTTTTAAGCTAAAGTGATAGCTTTTTTCGCAGTTGTTAGAAATTTATTCCAAAACACATTTGATAACTCTAGTGCAAAATGAAGAGGGCATTTCCTTTTTTTTGTCCTTGCGGCTTCCTTGGTGTAATCCATAAAATTATACTACGTATAGTCGACAAATCACCACTTCCACTTAAACATACAAAATAGCATTAAATTATTTACTTACCTTTAATTGGTGTTAATATTTTAGGGTGTCGTCCAAAACTAACTCTTTTCACTGGTAGTTTTCTAGAAATATAAATAAATTGCAGATAGTGACACTGTTTCGACCTATCAGGTCTCTTCAGTGCAGTTGGTGACCAACAGGAAGATAGAAGCTTAATTGCACTGAAGAGACCTGATAGGTCGAAACAGTGTCATTCTCTGCAGTTTGCTAAGTACATCGCTAGCTTCTTGCATTACTATAGATAAATTGTTTTTCGCTTTTTTTCGTAGACTACAGTCATGTCATTAGCATCTCAACTAAGATTTACCAAAGGAAGATTTATCAGAAAGATTTGTTTGCCAAACTTCTATCACATTGCACTTTTTTTGGGCCTATTTTCAAATAAGACCTAAAGATTTAAAGTTGTTTACATCAAAATACAACTTTACAAATTGATGCGATTTACTTGAGATTTTTGATAAAAATCACTGAGATAATAATTCATATATTGTTTGTTATTGTATTTTCAAAAAAAAGTTTCTTTCTATTTCTAGAGCAAAAATCAATTTTTTGCTGCTAATATAAGGTATTTTTTCTAATGATGCAAAATTACATAGAAGAACTTTTGTCAAATGTCAACGTAGCAGCAATACACGCATTTATTCTTGTGACGATTCTATTCTTGACCTTTCTCAAGTAGAAATAAATCTTCTGATAAAATCCATTTACATAGGCTGCTTACTTTGTTCCTACACCGCGAAGTCCTGTTGATACGGTGAAATTCTTTAAATTGTTTGATACTGGTTGCTGTGGTAACCTAGCAACAGGATCAAATATAAGCAAGCTGCTATATACCACCCAATAAACTCACAGAATATTTTGACTTTGCAGTTGTCCCCCCAACACGTTGAGAGCACTTTTGCAAAGTAGCCTACCGTGAGTAATACAGTGTGGAGAAAAAAACAGTTTATTTTTCAAACGTTCCTTTTTGCCTAAGGCTTGAGCCTTTAAATCCTGAGCGATGTTCAATGAAATATGAACAAAAGTTTTACAAATTTTTATAAGCCGCATTCTCAGCAAATTGCACTACATCTGTTTTTCCTTTTGCCCATGCAGCAGCGGTGCTAAGCGATAATATTTTCTCTCGACTGTTTTGATTTTAGATTCCTGAAAAGCGCAAACTCTCTTGCCTTGCAGCCCTTCTCAGATGAAAGGCGAGTCAAGAAGATCTGTGTGTGTGTGCGCGTATTTATGCACTTACGTATGTATGTATTGATGTATGTATGCTGTGTACGATACATAGGCCAACTTGCCTTGTTACGGCAAATGCCACGGCTGATTAACTTTCAAGATTCATTTAATCACGCAAATAGCGAGACCAACAGTCAGAGTTCACACGAACTATCGCTTATGGGCATCTTTTGGACACGCCGCACTCGAGATTATTGTCATTTTCCAGTGTTTACTTGAACTTTCCTTTTTACGTCTACTAATATATTCATTTGCCTTGTCAAACTTATGGACTTACTTTGAGTTCCTTTGAAACTTTAGCAAATCACTTTTTTCTAAATAGAAAAGACTTTGTATAAAAAGCGAAAAAGTAATGGATTAATGATATCAGTCTCTTATTTAAAGAGGGAAAAAAAGTGACAATCTCTTTCTAAAAACATTTCCCAATTTGTTTTTGGCAGCCTCCCCGTGCTTCACCGAATTGGCACAGTGAAGCTGCCAACCCAATGGGTGGTAAGAGGCAACTTTTGGAAACCCACTCATGGAAGTCCGTCTAGTCGGCGTTTGGGTTACCAGCAGCAAACAGCATTCATGACCTGTTCAAAGTGAACTGCCGTCTTCCCTTAGCCTGACCTTGATTTACGTTTGCGGTGTGAACCGAAATTATCACCGCTGTGAGTCGTTTCTTCATCACAAGAAAGAAGAGAGGTAACAACACGCCTCGCCTATAACGCAATCACAACTGCAACACAAAAAATTTATCACAGTCTCGAATGTCTCAGTATTGATCAAAACGCAGCGCATTTAGTGACTGATAGACAACCATCCTGCGTGTAACTACTGCTAGGTGGCGGTACGTGAGTTGCTCAGCAAGTGTATAAAGCGCTAGCACCAAAAGTATATTATAATTGTATGCCTATATGATTTGGGACACATTACTTCTCATCCAAACCGATTTTGAATATCAGTAATGATTGCTCTTTGATACACTTGTTCATTGAACAAAAATCAGTAAAGGCGATAACACAAAAGCTTTTTTTAAGCAGCAAAGATTGAAGTAATCACCACAACAAGACCTTTGTTGAAATGCTGTTCAAAAAGTCTTGGCTACAAAATTTATCGCATTATTGTACGGAATTGACTATAATGTACATAAATTACAATTAACCCACCTTTCATTTCTGGAGGAATGGCTGTTACATTTTTAAATGTCACTCTCCTGTTGCAGCAGAAAAATTATGACATAAATAATTTTAATATGGTACAAATTGAGAAATTGGGAGTTAAACCATCAATTAAGTTCTACAAAAATGCGTTTAGGTATCGGGAAGTTATACATATCTGTAGGTACTTCAGCGACTATGGCAGGGTGGCGAACCACTGACCCATCACTGGTATTTGAGCAACCAACACGTAGATTCATAATCACAGTACTAGTCTTTAAAACTCTTAAGGCGAGGACCATTTTTGTAAGAGATTATGTCGATAGATTGTTGAATTCATGACTCCCTTCTCCTTTTTCCCACGTCAAAGTCCCTTTTTTGACCCATGCAGTAAAAAAGTTCGCCACCCTTGCCTTTGACTAAACTGCATCCAAACCAGTAGTTTTCAACCGATGAGCAATCTTACATCACTAGTTCACAATATATCTATCTGATGGGCCACAGTTTGTTAATTATGTTGTTTACAAAAATTTTTATACAAAGAGAACACTTTTAAAATTGGAAAAGTTTGGCCTGGCGACCGTACCTCTGACGGCATCTCAAGAATTTGCAAAATATATAACTGAGTGATAAGCTTTAAAACAAACAAAAAAATTCTAAAAAGTTGAGATACAGTGATCTATCTGTAGACGATACCAATGTAGTATTAAATGTCTTGACAGTAAGTGGTAGGAAAAAAAGATGCATAAAACTATTCTTTTTTCAAAAATTAGTCCTCAAAATATCTTTTTTTGAGAATTACGCTTTTAGGTTTCTGCAAAAATAAATTCATTAAAAAGTTAGCTGAGTTTACCTTTCAGATGGGTTCGTATTTTGATAATAACGTGGTTTCTCGGCCTTGCTTTTAATTTTTCCCGATTTTTTTAAAGCTTTGACAATCTCAGGATCGACATCCCCCTCCAAATCATAATATTTGTGTGAAGATGGGATCCAATTTGACTTGTGATTATCGCGATCTTGCCAGTGACTGTCGCCGGGTCCTTGAAAAGCATTTATAAATTGATAGGCGAGTAAGAGAAAAAAGTTTTGCTTAAAATATGTCATAGAAATTACAAGAATCAAGAGAAGACGGTTGACATTTGCAATCTAAGATTGTGAATTCGATGCTGGCATGGTGACAGTATTGCTCGTCGACTTTGAGAAATTCAATTTATGACCGCTTCTACAATTTAGTTACCATCCTTTGCGGTAAAAGTGCAGTGCACCGACATGCAGAAGTAATGGTATCGATAACTTCAACGGGATTCGGAAAACATGAAGATTTATTTGGGACACGGAAATGAAAGAATAAATTATTTTTCTTCCTAGCGCCTGTCGAAGCTCTGGACAAATCTTGCATCAAAATTTTTCAGAAAAAGCTCTCAACGACTAACATAAAAATTATCACAATTTAGCCTATTAGTAGTTATAATCTATTCTATGGTCAGAGAAAAACCTTAGCAATATTAAGTTATTGTACGTAAGTATAATATGTAGGCCCTATTTAGACCAATTACTGAATTATCAACACTGCCTGCACATGAATTTTTACCACAAATACCGAACTACAGCCATTTAGGCAACACATCCATAAAATGACTTTTCGAAGGACGTGGCAAATTACCGAGTTAAAATCAACTCACTAGCAGAACAGTGTTTTTGGTCTCTTCCAGATAAAGGACAAAAAAAGTGGTAAAAATGTTCATCTTTTAATATTTTATCATCCAAAAGGACTTAAAAATAACCACCATCTTTTCTATTTATACAAGTGCATTTGCCAGCTGACTTACGATGGTAATGTTGTGGGTGTATATTTCCTGGCAAATCGAATTCTTTATTTTGAGACGTGTCATCCCGATGATGTTCTTCAGCACGTGCTGGGTAAGTGGTGTAGGATCGTTGCAAGGGTTTCTCATAGCGATTATAGTTATCACTGAATTGATCATCTAAAGTGTCGCTAGGTTGTGCTTCATTGTATTCAGCAGCAGTGTATGGACGACTAGAAAAACAGAAAGTTAAAGAGAGTGTAAAGTAGTTGAGAATCAAGTTAGAGCAGTTTTTATATCATTGTGGGACTCTTTTAGAAAAAATCTTCAGACGAATAAAAATTTAGTCTTTTTTCGAAGTTATTTTACTTGCTGACAAGACTTTTTAGTCCTCTTGCAACCAAGGCGTTCGGAAATTTTATAAGATGAAATCTTGCTCGTAGTAACGACCAATTAGTAGACTAATTCGTTAATCGAAAAGCGCCACAGCTCAATAACAGAACCATCAAAAGGATGATACGAGCCGGAAACAACAAATTTCAAAGAGCCATGACAAATCAATCAAATTATCCACAGATCTCAACAATGATCTTTTTATTCTAAAACTTTGTTCAGAAATTTTGTTGTAAATGATTGTTTTGTGGTGAAAATTAAGTCGAAGATTTTTGTTGAGTTTTTATAACTCTAAGTCACTTAATAACATCTCATGTCGTAATGAAAGTTGAAGAAAAAAAAAACTTTTATTTCTTGAAAGTTACTGCTACCTGTCGTAAAATTTTGAGTCCATAATCAAAGAAATAAATGTTACTTGTTTTTACAAATGTTTAACTTGCAACCCTTCGTTGCACACCAAACATCTTTCAATAAAATCGTATTTCCCGCCAAACACCAAACCAGCATATTGAGATCGATGGTTGCCGAGGCTTCAGTCATTCGAGTCTTTATATCATTCACAAATGTTAGAAGAAAAGATATGTAAATCGTACGGACGCACATGCTACTTATTTATTGCTTTTAAATCGCTTACAGACGCCACCATTATCCAAGCAAGCTTATGGTTTAGTAAGACCCAAAACAATCCCAATCCCTGTCTTTTACACGACTACCGTTGTTTGAAAATCCCGTACAGTAACCTGCCAAAATTGACAGAAGAAACATAAATTTTAGTTTTACTTATGATGTTGGGCGAACCACCGTGTAAACTGGTTGTGGAACTGCATTTTACGAGGAGCAATGCCGTGAGAGCCGTCTAAAAATGCGATTGATCTATACACCTGGTTTCAAGAAAAAACAACAACTGGTAATGAACTTCGTATAAGTCCACGCGTCACGAGTAATGTTACTAGGTAAAGAAAAATTGTGCCACTTTTTCTTTAAAATAAATCTTTGTTAACATTTCTGTTCTTACGAGTGGCATATTTAGAAATAATTTTTTTTCTGGAAGGGAGAGGGGCAGAGAATTAGGTAACCTCAATTTTATAACAAGCGATTTTATGAAAGAAATGAGTGCAATCTTGGGAAGACCATTTTGCCCATATTGATATCCAATACAAAGTAACATGAAAACCTTTTTAATTTTTTGAGAGCAAAAATTACGCCACCAAAAATTTTTCTATTAAATTTTTTGCCTCTCTCAAACCGCTTGAGGCCCATCGCTCTCTCTCAAATACGCCACTGCTGCTAACCTGCTTCCATGTTCATTATGACGTTGCAACGGTGTGACAGAAAAACTGCTTTCGGCTGAAAAAGAAAATTTTGTGAGCATGTAAAAATTTTTCTCATAAACTGTTTATCATTGTAAAGCCAAATGAGGTTGAAACATAGATGCAATCAGTGCACGCTGTTTTGACCTATATACGCTCATTAGCATTGTTGGTAACCAATTTTGAAGAACGCCGACAAAACTTACACTAGAGTGGAACTAGTTTTTATTTCACAAGGGTGAAGTTTGTAGTAGAGCCAGATTTTATATCCTCTGGCCAATATTTCATCACCAACTTCACCAATGAGATCTGATAGATCAAAGCAGTGTTTACTGTTTAATTCTTGTTAGGTTACTTCGATACCAATTATCTCAATTTTATTGAAAAACAGTTTTTCTTTTTCCTCAAGTCTGGCTTCAAAATAAATAATCTACAGCCTAATGCATTTCGCATTAAGCTGAAGCAGCAACAAAGCCTGATTCCATACCCAGCCTAAACAACGGAATCGAATCTTTGCACCAGAAGCTATTTAAATGGATAATGTTCTTTGAAAAGTACTGTTGTAGCATATTGGTTGGTTGCCACAGCTGTATTCTACAAGCGCAAACCAGACAATATATTCCCAGCAAGAACACTAGTCGATAAATTTTCGACCAAAGTAAACAAACGAAAATAATTCAGCTTACGTATTTTACGGAAAACAAACACAAATCACAGCAAAACCTACTCGTACTTTCTTCTGTACTATCTTCATCATGATGTGGATCCTGACTGAAGTTGTAATAACTTTGCTGTAGGTGAAAAAGATTGGATGGAAGATTGTTTGCTGGATAACAGTTGTGCGGATTCTGCAAATTTTGTAATAATAGATTTGCTGGATGAGGTAATCAATAGATTACTGATTGCGTTGGTTTTGTGGTACTTTATCTTTGTTAAAGACACTTTATGATCTTTTCCTACACTTGATACGATGCTTGTGACAGAAGAGCACTGCCGAAATACTTCCAAATAGGTCTAACGAAAAATAGTTTTGTGTAGCTTTGAAGTCTTCCGGTATCTTAAGAATAATGATGATATATATACGCTACTATTTAATTCCACAAGTTTTTTCTAAAGATTAGTCTCAGTAACTCTTTGCACATATTTTATTCAACCTGCTGTTGTAGCTGTTGTTGTTGTTGTTGTTGCTGTTGTTGCGGCGAGATATAAGTGTGAAATTGGGGAGTGCTTGTTGCTTGAAACATACCTGGATACAGGGAAGAAGCGGCATGCGAAGGTAAGTTACCAGGTTGACCCATGACTCCTTGATAAAACGAGTTATACGCTGGTTGAGAAGACCCAAACATGGAAGTTTCTTCCGCAAAAGGATGAGCAAGATTTCCCATAAAAGTTGTAGGCCGCCTATAAAAAGAAAACAAAGTTAAGATTCAGTAATGCCATAACTACAGAGTTCTAACACATTTCGTAGGTGTCTGAGTGTTTTGCAACAAGAATTGTTACTGCGAAAATAAAGAAAAACAGACCAATAAAGCAAAAAATTCTTTACTTAAGCTTAATCTCAAGCGCAAGACAAAAATATACGAATATCAAAGTTGTCAACGGTTTGGTCTAACCTGATTTGGAGGTGAATTGTAAACTCGCTGAATGCGAAGCGGGTGTTTTAACCAAGCATTCATATTTGCTGATGCATGTCAGACTGGCAGTCATACCTTAGCCTAGGACCAAAGGAAGCAAATAGACCTACATTACTCCGAAATTATTTTAGCACTTAGGAAAATTAGAGCAGTGCCAAGGCGAGTAACCAGAGTTTTTATGAGTTAGAGGCTACCAGTTGTTTAGGTGTTTGCTCTCAAAGAATTTCTCGGTGCTTTAAAGAATACAGCTAAGGAAGCCGTGATTCCTTTTATTCATCCCTCCTACGTTAGCAGGGTGTCCGCCGTTTTACTGCACTCCAAGTGATAAAAAAGTAATGAACCAAAGAAAAGCGCTGTCATATATTCAGGGCCTGGTTCATCCCAGATTTTCCTGGGTCTAGGATGATTTGTCTAAAAAAATTCGTCTAAAATACAATTTGTCTAAACGAATTTGTCTAAAACAATTCTTCTTAAACAGTTTGTCTAAACAATTATTTATCAACAAACAATTTGTCTGAGATGCAATTGGTATACAATGGTTTGTATTTATTGGTAAACATGTTTTTTTCAAACTCTAGTGAATTCACTTATGATGTTATTGTCGAAAAGAAGTATTATTAAAGGTCACACTATGTGTACATGGCTTATGATGTCATAGTCGATAAGTACAAAACAACCTATTGTAAAAACAACTGCTGCTAAACTCAAGCAAATAGTTTCTTAATTTGTCAGACTTAATACTAATTACACCCATGGCAATGCCTCTTGAATTTGTTGAATCTGAGAAAGGTCATAAGAAGTTGATGAAAGATGGTCATACATTTTACAGAAATGGAGAAAATGACGAACGTATTTACTGGAAGTGCGATAAATATCCTAAGACTAAATGCCGTGCTCAAATAATTACTTCAAATGGTCAAATTGTAGTCTTTTACTGATTATAACCATGTAGCAGATGCGGCCGAAACTGGAGCAAACGAAATTATATCAAAAATCCGCCAGCTGGCTAAGTCAACACGAGATGCACTCCATGCAGTTTTATCTAGTGTTCTTGAAGATTGTAATCAAGCTGCTATCCCAAAACTTCCAAAAGCGCAAAGTATAAAGATAACTACGGTATAACCTGTATAAGGAAGCAAACACTTGCTGGACCGGCTCTATCATTGACTAGTAGTAAAATGGTTTTTCCACCAGAACTAACCAAAACATTTAAAGGTGATCAATTTCTGATGTACGACTCAGGACCGATTGAAAAGCGTATCGTCATATTTGCACCACGTCGTAATTTGGAATGTTTATCAAAAGCAGACACTGGTATGCTGATGGTACTTTTGAAACTGTCCTTTTACTCTTTCACCAGCTATATACGATACATGGATTAAGAGAGAATGATTCTCTGCCCTTTGTGTTTGGTTTATTACGGGACAAAACAGAAGAAACATACACAAATTTTTACTAAAGTTAAAGAATATTGAGTCTTCATGTGCACCATTTTCAATGACAATAGATTTCAAGAGAGCGATGATGAACGCCTACTTGAAAGAATTTCTAAATATAGAGGTCAATGGCTGTTTTTTCTATTTTAACCGATGTATCTTCCAAGTAATTCAAGCAAATATTTAAAACAAAGATAAGCAACAGATGCCAGTTTTGCTTTGCGGATGAAGATGCTAGCCGCATCAGCATTTGTTCCAATACCCACAGTAACAGAAGCATTTGAATTATTATGTGATAATGGCATCTTCCACCATGAAGCACAAGAGGTTGTTGATTATTTTGAGGACACAAGGATTGTAAGACCTAACAGGCGAAATGATCGACGTCCACCTCTCTTTCAACATGATATATGGATTACCTATTCTAGAGCAGTGGTTCTCAAACGTCTGGTGTTGTGGAGCCCATGAAGAGGTTGACCATTATTTACGGACCCCCACAATAAATTTCTAAAAATATAAACAAAAGTAAACAAATAGCTCGTGGAACCCTGGGGCTGGGGCCTCTCGCGGAGCCCTGGGACTCCGTACGGAGCACTTTGAGAACCAATGTTCTAGAGGGCTTGATAATTTACCTCAAACTAACAATTCGGTCGAAGGATGTCACCGCAGATTTGAAACTGAAGTAGGCACGCATCACCTTAACATATGGAGGTTTATCAAATGTTTACAAAAAGAACAAAGTTTCAATGAGGTTCAGATTGAACAGTATGTTGCTGGAATAAAGCAAGAACCACCAAGGCAACGTTACGCAGATGCTGCAAATGTATAAAGAGACTCGTTGAAGCATTTAACCCTGACGATATAGTTGAATATATCCGGGGAATTGCCCACAATCTGTCACTTTAGTAGATTTTATATCTTAAATAAATCTTTGTTGACCCTGACGATATAGCTGAATACATCCGGGTAATTGCCCACAATCTGTCATTTTAGCAGATTGTATGTCTTGATTAAACCTTTTCTTTTTTTTGTCAATTTACGTTCATTATTTCGGTAATTTGTTTTTCCTTACGCACAATAAGTTGTCAGTTTTTAGACCAATTGTATTTTAGACAAATTTTTTATTGATAAATAATTGTTTAGACAAACTGTTTAAGACAAACTGTTTTACACAAATTCGTTTAGACAAATTGTATTTTAGATGAATTCTTTTAGACACATTCGCCTGATACCGATTTTCCTCACCTTGCTCTGGCCATCTCTTCTTCAGGAACAGAAACAATATCCGTGTCTGATTCGTAATGAAATTTTTTTTGGCGTCGCTTTCGTGGCTTTTTTGATTTACGTTTTTTTATACGTCGAGATTTTCTGCCATCTGCACCAAGAAATGCCATTAAAATTTCGTAAATACTGCGTATAGATCTTGGTTTTTTGTTGACAGTGACTAAGGTAGATTTGAAGCTATACAAAGTAAGCAGTTGTTCTAAAATGCTCATTTCATGAAGTGGACATCAGCGGTTTTCAACTAAATTTTATTTTGCTCTATTTATAAATTTTTAAATCTTTGCAAAGCCTATGTCAAAACATAAAAGTAAAATTAAAACAGAAAATAACCAAAGATTTTTCATTTTGACATAAAGGAGAGTCAAAAATAGTGCACCAAAAGCATTAAATGAGAATAAAGAAGAAAATTAATGGTAGAATAATTAAGGAATACCCCTTTGTGTATTGCGCGGAAAAATAAAAACTTAAAAAAGAGCTTCAAGGCGCACTCGACAATCAGTCTCTGCTCGTTGGTTGGAGAACTTTTAAGTTAATCACAAGCTTTGTCAAATGATGATTGAATTTTTAAACTCAAAAAAGTTCACCCTAGCACCAAAAACCAATGAATTGTTTTGTCCATTGCGAATTTTTAGTTTAGTTGTTGGTTTTACGCTTAGCGCGATCGTACCTGTTGTAGAAGCTGTTTCAGATGATTCCCAGCGGTTCCTTTTCTGATGAGGCTGACGGGAGGGTTTTACTTTAATAAAGCGAACATGCTTCTTCTTTTGTTTCTTCTTTTTTCTTAAATAATGATAAGCAGCTGCTGCAATGCCTCCGGCTGCAGTGATAAAGATGAGGATTGGAAGAATAGTGGAAAGAAAAAGATTACCAGAACTTGAATAAGCTCCTTTTTCTAAAGAGACATGCATGAGATACATCACTTACTTTGAAAAAAAGGAAAAAAATGCTGTCAATTTGATTATAAAAACCAAAGTGGGAAAGATAACTTTGAAAAACTTGCTAAAATTGCCAAAAACGTGGTTAGCTTGCATATCAGAACAAACTCTAGCCCTTAGCACTTGTAAACATCAAGTCCAGTGCCTCATTCCTTACGAATATTACCTTGACAAGTTTTTCCTTTGAATCCTTCCCGACACTGGCAACGAAATCCATTTGATTCTTCTTCACAATTTCCCCCGTTTAAACAAGGGTTGGGATTACAAGATGCTCCTAAAACTTCAAAGTTGTCGATCAAATTATATTACTAACTACAACAACTAACGTACCGTTTTCTGGACTTCCTTCTCCAGGTTCTAAAAAAAGAAATTAAAATAACTTGAGTAAAAAAGTTTTAACAATATTTTTGACAAAAAAATAAGAAAATGAAATTTATTTAAAAACAAGAACGTATTTGGAAGATGACAAACTTCTTCCACCTAAATTTGCTTTTCAATCATCTGGCTCGTTTGAGAGATGAGAGCACTTTTAGTTTTCAGAATACTTTCTCCTGTTTATAATCACACTCTCCTGGAGCAGAATAGGTCACTATTGGAATCTGAAGCGCAACTATTGTAACCTGAAATTTTTCATTGACCTGTTGTCACTGTTTACAGCTACTTCAGGTAATATCAGAGGAAGAAGAAAAATTTCTTATGACTGCTCGCATGTAATAACTGCCTCAGACTCAAAGAAGAAATATTTCTGCTCATGGAGAATTTCAATACGAAAAAGAACGTCCATCAGATTTTAGGTTTAATTTTCTTTTCGAGTCATAACGAAGACTTCAAAAATGTGATTAACAAATATCCTTCTTGGCGGTCTGACTTAGGAGTAATGTGAGGAGTGCATTATGAAATTGAGTTTGTTTAGTCTTAATAAAGATTTATCCTGGCGCCAAAATAAAGTTGCAGTTGGAAAACGTCAACAAACTTCGTGATATTTCATATATTATCACAAACTACGCGCTTGTAAAAGATAGAGCTTCCAGTCAAAAAAGTAAATTGCGCTACATTACTAGCTTTACATGATTGTGTGCGAGAGACATCTCATAACATTGCAGTATATGACAAGATTTGCATTTACCTGGATCTTTGTCACAAAATTTGTATAGCCTACTTGGTTGTTGAAAAAAATTGTAATAAAATTGGAAAATGACCAACGGAGCATTTAGAAGGGTGACAAAGGTCAATGCTTCCCCTCCAAATCACAAGGCAGTGGCAAAAAATGTTTAAAGAAAAGATCTTCATGGCTATTTGAATTCCTAAAAGAAAGAAAATAGGTCTTTGTCTCTGTTTTGAAATTCATTTAAGCAAAATCATCCGTTTTAAAGAGTTGATCTCCATAAAGAAAACAAAAGATTTTCAACTTTTGGAAATACTCTGCCTTCCCCCAAAGTTTGGTTCTAAATGTGCCAGCGCCAACTTGCAGAAGTGAAAGTATTTTTACGCCAAAATAGCTTTGTTTTGATCTTATTAATTACATTATATATTTAGTAAAATTATATTTTTGACGTACCTAAATACCTCAAGTGCCAGTTTAAAGTGACGTGAATTATCCTCAAGAAAGCGGCCGAAAAATCTTTGTTTTCAATTTTTGTTTTAGGCTAGTTGAACAATATATTTTTCCCATTAAAGTTTAACCCCAAAGAGTGAGCTGCAATTTCATCACATGATGATCTTGAGTTTTCCGTGTTTCCTTCTACATGTAATTTTTTCCGCCAAGGTCACAAAATCATTTTACTAAAAATAGATTTGTGACTTTATTTCTCAACCAATTTTCGTAAAATGTTCAAAAGATTACGCTTAATTCCTCACGCATTGAATGATGTAAAATTTATCTTCTAATTCTTGGACTTTTTACCCAAAAAGGGTTAAAAAACTAAAACCCAGATGCAGACGACAAAAATTGCCAAATTCTCAGCAAGAGCCAACTACCATGAATTTAAATTGAGATTACATGTTTGCCAGGAAAGCAAAGTCTTTATTATTAACACAGTCTGAAAACTACTCTTTGGAGGCATCATTTGACAAAATTTCAAGCAATAATATAAAAATTTATCTATTAAAATTTTCAAATTATTAAGGGTCTCAAAACCCCCCAAAAAAACTTTGTGTGGTTTGTAAAAAAAAAGATTTGGTTTTAAAAAAATATGATATGTTGCTAAATACCTGTCTCATTTGAAAGCTTAGGAAATTTTCTTTCCAGCAATATATAACTTTATAACAGCAATATCCAGAAATTCCCTTTTCACAAATACATAAGGTCACATGATTTAGGCTAATCTCTTACAAATAATAACTGATCATATTTTAGGTACTAAATTTAACTAACAAAATTTAGTACCGGTTAACAAAAAGCTCATGAGCCTCAGAAAGTTGCAAATTGCAGAAAACCTAGTCGTTTTGATAAGTTTTGACTAGTCGTTTTGATAAGTTTAATCTTAAAAGCTTATTTCTTTAGCATCATCTAGCGACCATTTCCAAAAGTTGGTAGAAAAATAGAATCTGTAGTGATCTTTGAGGTAAGGGTACTTTTACTTTGAAGGCAACTCAGCACCTATTGGAGAGATGATTAGCATAAAATTTGCATATTCAAAAGAAATTTTTTTTATATTTAAAATCTTCAAGAAGTAGAGATTTCAACGATATATAACATTTGATGTAGAAGTAAACATATGAGTAATGATTTACAAACCAACTTGGGGTATTTTATGATGATCAATTATGACAAATTATGACAGCTTTTTGCTGTGCCATCTTTCGGAAATTTTTTTTCTTTTGCATTGCACGCCGTAGCGAAAAAGCTAAATCTTATATTCTGGAAAATTATATTTTTGACGTACCTACATACCTCAAGTGCTAGTTCAAAATGACATAAATTATCCTCAAAAAAGTTACCAAAAAATCTTCGTTTTCAATTTTTGTTTTAGGGTAGTTAAACAATATATTTTTCCCATTAAAGTTTAGCCGTAAAGAGTGCGCTGCAAGTTGATAATTGTGAAATAGATTCTTCGTGACTCCCTATCATTGCACGAACTTAAACATGCTGAGTTTTAGACCACTTACTGTAGCTTGCAAGCGTCGTATAAAAAAACGCAGAGATGCAAAAGGTCATATCGACTCTAATAACAGGTACTGTTACGTGCATGTATAGCTCTTCATAGTTATTCATTTTGTTTAAATCAATAGCTGTTTGATTTAAGCAAAAAGTCACAACAATAGACGCCATATATTACAAGTAATTTGAAATAAATGTGACAAGGAAACTGCTAACTATCACTTGGAAAGAGCTAGTGTATAATTGGTTCTAAGCCTACCACAAACTGAAAATCGCAGCTACAGGCAAACAGAATATGAGAAACATGTCCGCTTCGCAGTCCGTAAATTTAGATTCAATTCCCCTTGTCTAAGACTTTAAAATTGGTTTTGACAAGTAACGTTCTTGGCGCTAAGTACAAAAAAAAATAGTGAAGAGAACCACCGGCAGGTTTGCTTGTTGTGTCCTTGGACAAGACGCTTAAAGAGATACATCTATTTTAATGGGGCAGAAAGGCGGCATGATTGAGCAATCAACCCGTATTGGTGACCTACTCTAACTAAGGGCTTGCAAACAGAGCATGAGCTGATGTGCATTGGAAAGAAAAGCGAGATCAAGCGCGAACAAAAGAGCTTGTACTGTAGTATGAAAATTTGAATGAAATTAATTATAAATTGATGCATATGCTTTTTCAACCAACTTGGGATGACAAAGTCATTTAAAGACTAAAAATAAAAAATCTTTGTTTTGATAAAGCACGCCCTACAATATTTTTAAAAATTTCTGAAGAAAGTCGACACTCCAAAGTTTGTTTCTGGTTACTTTTTTGTCTGCAGGCCTACTTTAACATTATTGCTTCTTGTTAACTAGCATGATAGGCAAATGCAATGGACAAACCTAGTTCACAATTTATGCCTGAGTATCCGTTTTTACAACTGCATTCATATGAGGCGAGGTGGTCTACACACAGCCCCTCATTTTGGCACGGTTCGCTGTCACATTCGTCTGCTTCTACTGCACAAGTGTCGCTTGTGTATCCATCCGCACACGTACAATGGTATCTTAAAAATATCAGCATACCAATTGAAAAACAGTTTTAAGATCGTGTATAAAGTTCTTTCTCGGGCGTTCTACTTTACGCTTAGTATAAACATGAAAAATAAAACTTATGCAACTTATAGAACACATAGCTTGGAAAGCTGCAAAATCAAAATTGCTACTATTCAGGCAACACTTTGCCTTACGATATTGGAAAGCCTTTTAAAGGGCTGCTACTAACTATATTGTAGCTGAAACCGAAATATGTTTATACTGTCGATTTAGGTAAATAGACTTTTGAAAAGTTGGGAAGATTTTTGCAAAAGCTTTTCATGCATCTCTGCTAAACTGGTTATTCTTCACAATTAGACAAAAACGTCCCTAAAACCATATAGACAATAAAACCATAAAGAATATCTAGCTTACCCAGCTACTTGATCAGTGCATGAGCCTCCGTTGAGGCAAGGATTGGAAAAGCATTCGTCTATATCTGAAAAGAACATCCAAGATGAAAATCAACCGTAATGCTATGAAAACTTTAATGCAGAGCCAGAGACGGTGCCACCTGGAGAGTATTCAAAGCTCATAAATCATCTCAGGTTTAAACAAATTAAAGGTTTTGTCAATTACTAATTGAATAAGGCTTCTTTTAGATGCAAGTCTGCTAGAATTTTATCACTCTAAATATTATCATTTGAAGAGAACTCTCCCACCTTCAGTGATGCCATTGAAAAATTTACTTTTTTAATGCTTTTAGAAAATGCAAAAAATTTTCCCTCGTAACGCGGTATTAAAAACAAAATTTTTAAATTGCAGATTTAAGACCAATCGCGCGTTGAGTAATTCTAAATTTATTTCCTCAAGTTAAGATTAAATTGAATTAGTAATATGGCTCTGATTTACTGTCTAAGATGCGATTTCAGACGGCGACAACAACAACATACCACATCAAAAACATTCCAAGAGGAGCAGCTTTTGTAAAGATTTACAATTCGTTTCATGCACATTTGTTCGCACATTTATTGCATTAGTGTTATTCTCCGCTGCTGTTACAGTAAGCTGCTTTCCTCTTTCGCAACTACACTGCAAGTAGTAAGAGAGAGAGAAAGAGAAGAGAAATCCAATATTTAAAATCCGGTTTTGTTTCCGTAAAAGGAGGAAACCCAATTCACGCCATGCTCCTTGCAATTTTGTATTGCGTATTACGCCACTTCTTTTTGCCAATGGAGAGAATAAATTGTAAATACCACTGTGCCTTGGGGGTCAGCAAAGATTTCAATATTTTTAATACAATGTCAATGGCTACATTCAGCACTGAAAGAACGATTCTATAAGTATTTTTTTAAATGTTGTATTTTTTAAATTTGATAGTTTCAACGCATGCCTGCCTCCGCAAACCACAACGTGTCTAATTGCTTCAGAAAATGGATATTTTTTCAAAACATATTATCAGGGTTCTGGAAAAGATAATTCTTTACAAGTAACAATTATTCATTCAACAGGTGGTAACATCTGACCGTCAAAGCCTCTAAACAAGTTCTGCCTCTCATCATTACCCTTTATTCCTCAAACTAAGTAGGTCAAGATAAGCTGTTAGCCTCACAAGAGCTGTCATGTGAAAGCATTGGTATTTACCTTCATCACATTGTGCGCCTTGATAACCTTCAGTGCAAATACATTCAAATTTATTGACAGCATCGGTGCACGTAGCTTCGTTCTTGCATGGATCACTGACGCATTCATCAATATCTGCATAATGTCCAATGTTACCGAAAGTTTAAGAGTCCACGGTAAATACAATACCCTTTTTAGTTAAAGTTTAATTTTTAATTGTCAAACAAAATAAACTGCTTCAAGTTGCAGTAGTTGCAGCTGTAGTTGACCTACATATATAAACAGTTTGATTGCTTGCTTTGAAATGAGTAAAACTACAAGTTTGATTTAAATGTGTTGTCGCATCATATCCTAACATCTTATTTTTTCTTTGCGGACATCTGGTATGAAGTCAGATTTTAGGAAAAGGAGAGGCAAATACTTTCAAAGTGAAGCAGACAAAATCTTGGCGTGTTGATTTCAGGGTTTTGCTTGATCTGTGAAGCGCGGGATACGACTTCATTTTGAAGTAGACCTTTCAAGAACGCTTTTGCCAAAACATTTATTGTAACAAGACGAACGCACGATACTTGACTCACTACTTTGGCACTACGTGGATTTACTCAGTGTCAAAAGCGAAATCAAGACAATCGGTCCCATGCAACAATACTGCAACGTCACAATGCAAGTCCCACACAGTAAGAGAAGCGCAAACGCATCGATGTCACATAGTTTTAAAACCGGTGTCATCATCACTTTGGACACTAGGTTCTGGCGAGAGAATATTTCTGCCCTAATTGATTATAAGTTTGGGGTTGTCCTTCTCTTTGTCCTGTCAGCTGCTACCGCTGGGGACCAAAGCGGATTAATTTGAAATAATAACATCTTAGTGGTAACTCTATATTTACAAAAACTCTAGTGTACACGAGCTGATACTTTTCACTTGATTGAGTTTTATGTTACATCTCGGGCCACAACCAGTCAAATCAAAGCAATATTAAAAGTGATATTCAAAGATATCTAGCTCGACACTATCAAGTAGGGTAATATGGGAAATGCAACATAAATTGTACAAAGTTTACTAATCAGATATATTTACTACACATCCCGGCCCAAAAGCAGTTGTACATTGCAAGCACTTCCAAACTGCAAGATCGGAACGCACATCATTTTGTTTATAAATATCTTATTATCACCTCTCTCGCACTGGTCTCCTTCGTAGCCTCCAGCGCAATTACAGTTGTATGAATTTACTTCATCAATGCATTCCCCCTCGTTTTGACACGGACCCGACTCACACTCGTTGATATCTGAAACAAAAAGATGTCAAGTTGCACTTGCTTACATGCATTTTTCCTGCTGTAGGTAATTCAAAAAATAGTAGCTTAACAGCACTATAATCAGTAGTGGATAAAGAGTTTTAGGGCTTCCTGTTGGCCAAATGCTTAATGTAGACCTAATTTGCTTTTGGAGATCACTTCTACTGCGAAGGTCTGGAAAGAGTAAACCTGTTGTAAATAGGGCTTTCGGCTCTAAAAAGGCATGTTAAGACTTCTCTTTTTTTTTGAGATCGGCCCTTTTTTGAGTGCTAAATTTCAAAACTTTGTTTAAAATTGGGGCAATTATTCATAACTCATCAGGGATGACCATTTTTTTCGGAGATCAACTTATCAGTGACCAAACTTTCCACATCAAAGCAATTTTCATCAAATTTTCGGAGGTGTGTGGAAAGGGTGCTCTTTGTTCCTCAAATGGGGGCCTTTAAGGCAGCTTCCTCACTTGCATTTTCCTAAATCCACCATTAACTATAATGCCTTCATATCAACTATTAGAGCTGTCATTAACCACAAGCCACCATAAGGACGACTAGAAAATTTTTTCTCGTATCTTTAAAGGTCTTTTAAAAGTTTGTTAAATATGTGTGCTTCTAGGTATATATTGAATTAAAGATATATTATTAAATGTAACAAAATAGTTTGTCCAAAATCTCAAGAGAGCCAGCAAGCTGGCTGGCTCAATTTAAATCCTAAATCCCAATTTGGAAATGCTTATATTAAAGATTGTTGCATATGGCTAAAAATAAGGCAAAAAAAGGGCAAGAGTAAACATAAGCCTTAGAAATAAGTTCGGTGTGGAAGCCCTTGCTATAAATTGCTCGTAAAAACATTTTCAATCGTAAACGTTATTGAACAGCAGTTGTCAGTCGAAATCTTTCTACAAACAAAATGTAAGTTTCTCTCAAGTTTAAGGAATTTTTAATACTAAAGTAACATTAACATAATGGTCTAATCGAGGTAACTACGACTGCGAGTCTATTTAGCAATTAGGCCTAACATAAATGATGCTATAAAATGTAAACACTTGTTTCGCAATGGGTTCCAGTGTATCCATCCATACATTTGCATGCGTATGAGTTGGATTCATCAACGCAAGATCCGTCGTTTTGGCATGGACTCGACTCGCACTCGTCGATATCTAGAAAAATAAACATCAATATTTAACAAAAAAGCTTTTGTAGAAGAGGAAAGGTGCAATTTTACCCTAGTTTCAAGTAGATTAAACTGTTTACAACTTTAGAGTCATTTGGACACACACAGTAATGAAACTGTAAGCATTTTTTGTATTTTTACTTTTTTTTACCTTTTCTCTTTTCAATTTTTTATTACCTCTGAAAATTGCGCATCTTTGTTTATGTAGAATATTCTCAGGAGATACCAGACTTGACAACTTGGCCGTTTTTTCGGTATCTCCTGGTCTGTAAATATAATACTTTGTTTTTGTGCGCGCATTTCACATTTCATTGTTGTATTGTATTGCATCCGCGTCTTTACAGACAAACCAAATAATAAACTGAAACTGAAACTGAAAATTTCTTGATAATAAGCTACTTTTTATTGCTGTTTTTGGCTTAAAATTTAGCAAATTTTACGGCAACCAACACAAGTTATTGTAAAATTTAGACATTTGCGCTTATACAGAGCCAACTGTTGCCAAAGTATTATGCATTATAATTGGCCAGATGGTCTTAAAGTTTTGCAAATGACTGCAGAGAGTCAATCAACTTACCAGTTTCGCACTGTTCTCCTGTAAAACCAGCGACACAAACACAGCTGAACATGTCGAACTGAGGAGTGGAGCACGTGCCCCCATTCTGACAAGGCTCTTTCTCACATTCGTCAAAATCTATGAAAAGAACGCTTTTGCTCTGAATATTAAACATCAATTAGTATAGCTAATATTCTTGGGTGTAACCAACCAAAAGTGGCAAAAAAAATCACAGCACTTTTATGCTGATGCTTTGGCATTGACCTGCTTCTAGATATCCCACAAAATTTGGCAAAATAAAGATGTCGGGCATTTTTAGAGCAGTAATTCTTAAGCTTTTTATGCACTCGCACCACTTGTTCTTGCTTAAAATATTTTGTGCTCCCTCTCTGAAATAACTTACAAATAAAATTTTGCAAATTGTTAGGCATTAGAACTGGGGTGAGAAAGTTTTTGCAGTACCTGCAACATTTCACTAATTTGAAGTTTCAAAAGATCGCTCTGAGAATATTATTTTTGAGTTCAACTGTTCGAAGTCGATACTCATTGACAGGTGCCAACATGAAGACCTTGTTTTGAAGGTTAAGTTTCTTAGCAAAATAAAATAAAGACCTTTATTTCTGATCAAGTTTTACGTGACTACTAGCGTGCCACAAAAACGTCTCGGGAGGACCACATGCTGGGCACCTTTGCAATGGTATGTTTTCCTTTGCGATAAACATGCGTAGGCAACATAATTTTGGCATCGAATCTCATACCCCAGGAAGTACGCATACTCGGCTGTTGAGAGCCAGTTTTAATGGAATTTGTTGGGTTTAGTTTTAATGATGACTATTTAGAGGGAACGTAAGATTTCGTTAAGACACCGGTCTGTTTGATTATTCTCTTAAACAGAGGGAAATGGCCTTCTTTGTTGGTCCGTTGCCAGACACTTGCCAATACTCGCTAAACAATTCTCAAATTGAATTTTAAGAAAAAATTTGTTTGAATCTTCTCGTTTCACACTACTCAGGTAAAAAATAAGAAGGTTGGTACAAGTAGGCTAAAGTGTGCATGAATAAAGTAAAAAATTTTTGCTTGCGTTTAAAATAACGTGAGAAAAAAACACTAGATCAACAGATGAAAAAGTTAACGACAGCAAAAAATATGCATAATCACATGGCTTTTATCAGTGGTAGATTATGGATTATTGGGGCCTGAGACAAGAATTCATGTGAATCCACCTAACTGCCCAAGTTCTCAATGAAGATCTTTGTTTATTTACCACTCTTGAAGATCTGTTTGGGAGAGGGGTCGGCGCAACGAATCTTTCTCCGATCCAAGTTGGAGTGATGTTCTCTTTCTTTTTTTTCTGAGATCACCCTCTCAGAAGGCAAAAATAAACCTATTTCCATTCCAAGTTGGGGTGGTGATCATGTTTTTTAGAGATTGCCACTATAATGTAGGGTTGAAAAAACTTACTTTGTTGCAAATGAAGATGCTGATCTAGTTTTTGGAGATCAAAGATTTTAAAACCAAAATTTTGGACATGTCTGAAAAGGGGGGGGGGCGTATTTTTCAAAAAAGGGGCGCGAGGCAGCTGCCTCTCTCCCTAAATCCACCATTAGCTGTTTTATCTAACAAATAAAAAAAATTCACACACAAAATAGCAAGATGAAAAAAAGTTGGCAACTATTTATCTATCACAAAAAACGCTTTTGTCAAATTTAAACCTTAATATGGAAGACTAAACGGCTTTGCTCTTTGCCGAATAAAGGCAATTCAAGAGCAAAGACGGAGATTTATGTTTGACGGACAAAAGACGTCGTTTTCTTACAAGTTGTTCTTAGTATCTAGACCGAAAAACTGGTGGGAGGGCTATTTTGAAAGATTGTCGATGTATGCTGAAGTTATTCTTGTATCAATTGGATCGCAACAAAAAAATGAAACAGCACATAACAACAGCTCCACAGCCTTGGGTTGCCACTCTTTTGTTTATCACTTAATAAATAAAAATATTTTTCGTACCTGCGTCGCACACCTGTCCTGTCCACCCAGATACACAATTGCATACCCAGCCATCTTCGGTATCGTCATCGAGGACACAAGAGCCTCCGTTTTTACAGGGACCGCTTGAACAATAGTCGAATCTTTCAACTATCACAAAAACAAATTATTTGTTCGTTGACTACTTTGGACTGCTTGATACTGAGTGCACGCAGAGCGCACTCTTTACTCTCAGCATCAAGCAGCAAAACCTCGTCTCAAAACCAGCTCCAAACATCGGTAAGAAATTTTGTTCCAGGTTGCGAAAACCACTATGTGCGAAAGCAGCCTTATTATATGCATAAAGCCAACGGCGTTTGGTCATGTGCTGCAAGCGATATCTAACGTCGTCACTTTCGAGAAACCTGATTAAGGCCAATCCAGCATTTCATTTGAAAGGGGGTTTTGGAATGTATCAAATACTATATGTGCTGACTTTAAAAAGATGTTTTGTCTAGTTTTAATTTTTAAGCTTATTTTTGTAACACTTCTCACATTACTAGTGAAACTATGCAAGACAACAAACAAATCAGAAGTGTCATGACCAATTGCAAAGGTACCGCAAGGTCTTCGAGTTGCACCAATTTTCTTTCAGCAAATGTGACAAGGCACTAAGTACAAAACAAAGTAGCAATCGAGAAAAATATCTTGTTGTTCAAGTATGATCATACGCGTACACATACACGCGCGCACATGCATGGTCGACGTCCTAGGTGCGTCGTTTAAATTTTGTGAGGGCATCGCACGGTAACTTGGTTTTGCGCCGATATAATTCTCGTTTTTTTTTTTGCGTCAAAAGATTGCGGAACGTAAATTGCCTACCTATTTTCTTCAAACAAGCAAAATCAATTGCATTTATACAAAACTGTTGTTAATTCATTGCTGTAATGACTAAGTTGCTATTTAAGAATCAATTTGCGCAATGTTAACCTAAACTGGTGTAAAATAAATAAACATCAAGACAGGCAGTTTTAAACTGGATAACAACAAGAAAGATGAGTCACAAACTTTGAAGAGGGTGGGCTAATTTTACAATTGAAGATGACAGACGTAAAACAAAATTTGGCAAATATTTCCATAATTATTTAAATTTTGAGTCACATTTATCTTGTAGCACGGCAAACCAAAATCTCAAGATGTCTTGTGCGTCGCAAGTCTTGCAAGTTTTTCAAATGCATTACATAGAAAAAAGTTTGAGAACCACTGAGCTAGACCATTTAGTTTTTAACCTAAGGGGAATTACCACTATAGGGGTAATGACAATTTTTGAGGAGTAAATTTGGTAGTCGTAGTCTTAGTTGCAGTTGCATCCATGTACCATCGCAATTACGACTAAAACTGCGCTTCGTGCTTCTGTCAAATCAGCTTTGTCTGATTGAAAATACGTGCACTTAACACAATAGTAACAACTCTGCTCCAGTCAACGCAAATTACGATTTAATTTTTATGTAGCCTAGATATAGGTATTGCAAACCTTAATTTGTTGCTTTTTGAAAAAGAGCCAATTGAAATAAATTAAGTTCTTCTTTCGAGGCAACAGTAAGCCTATCAGCCTAAAAAGATTAAGAACCACTGAGGAAGACACTGGTGCAGCAGCAAGTCCAGTTAGTGGAAAAGCAGTTATTTTCTAAGCCATCTTGAGACAAAATTTAGGAGATCATCAACAATCTTATGAAATTTTTCTTGAATCTAAAGATAAGCAAGGAGGGAGATGTGGGACCAATAAACCACCTTCATATTTCAGCTTCTTTGCAAAAGTTAAAAAAATAATACCTTTGTTTGACTAAAACCTTTGGAAAATAGCAGTTGATGGAGTTTAGTTGACTTGTGTGGCGTGGTTTTGGAGAAATTTGGTTTTTTGCGCTTTTGGGCAGAAAAGTAAATATTTTGACTTGTGTTTGAAGGTGAGTGAAAAGCGGAGATATTGTTTAAACTAAGCATGCATACACGATCCTTACATTTAAACAACTATTTAATCAGGTTCAGCATCAAAATTTTGAAACGTAGTTGACTTTAAGATCTGAGAAGGTGAACAGTAAAAAATGTTTCTTAGGAGATCTTTGAACCAGTAGCTTATGGGACCTATGAACCACTAGTTCAATTGTCCCATCTTACTGTTTTTTTTCAGTTTATTGAAAGATGCCTACCTTTAAAAAATGTATTTTTTGAGATTTTCAGATGACATCACCAATTCAATATCGTTTGAAATAGGCCTATATCAAAGTTTTGCCGAACATAAAACTTAAATATATTTTGTAAATTGCAGGTTAAAATAACTCGACATTTTTTTGTCCAAAATACTCCATGGTTGCTTTTTGTGTAATTTTGTGTCATTCTTGTGTTTTGTGAAAACAATTATTATTTTCGGACCTATATTTGCAGGTTTTATAAATGTTGTAGATAGACCGGTTCATAAGTCCCACCCACTGGTTCATTGGTTCCCAGGTGTGGGACCAATGAACCACTTGGGAAACGCTTCTTTAAAACTCTCTAATTCGCATGTTTTAAGCGTTAAGTAATTCAAAACAAGAGGTTATGAAACTAAGTTAATGAACTTTAATTTGTGCAAAATAGGAGGAATTACAACTTAAAATGGTGGTTCCACTGACGAAAACGTGAATTTTGGTTCATGGATCCCACAACTCCCCAGGGGTATTCTCATCACCAATGATGAGGAGGCCTATTTCAATTTTTACGCCACTGTAAGCTATGTAGGTCTGTAGACCAGGAATGAGCAACTGGCAATCCGAGCAATTGTTAAATGGACACAAGTCACTTCTAAATCTACTAACTTTGCTTTCAGCAGCTAAACGCTTTAAAAAAATCTTCAAATTGAGAACGAGCAAACGTGCCGAAAAAAATGAGCTCGCTCATCGTTTTTAGGCTAAATTTATTTTGCTCTCAAAAAGATAATCTGCCAAAACGAGGGTCTTCGATTAGAAAACAAGCAATCATCAACTATAAATGGGCTTGCGTCATGAGTTTTTGATTTCAAAGGTTGATCCTTTCTCCCTTGTCCAAATAAAGTTCTCTGACAGCAACATGGAAAAAGCATGTGGCTTTTAAAAGCCAAGACACATTTTTGTGGCCCTCATCTCTGTCATTAAAGTTTCCCTCTCCTGGCCATAGGCGTTTGCTAGAGGGGAGCAAACGGGGCACTTTTCTCCTTGGCATATTGGTTTTATCACTTGTAACTGGATTAAATACTGTAGCCCAGTGGTTCTCAAACTTTTTTCGATGCGACGCATTTAAAAAAGCTTGCGAGACTTTGCGACGCACCAGACAGCATCCTTCAGTTTTGTTTGCCGTACTGCGAGATTATTGTGACCCATAATTTGCATACATAACTGCCCTTATGCTCCCGAGATTTTGGATTGGTCTGTCATCTTCAATCGTAAAATTACGCTCTTCTAAGTTTGTAACTCATATTTCCTGTTTTCGTCCAACATACAACTGAATGCTTTATTTTTCATACATTTTTCGCCAATTAAGTTAAACTTCTGTAATTTGATTCTTGAATAACAAGTCAACCGTTACAACAGTGTAGTAAAAACACCACCGTGAAAATGTCAGAAGAAAGTAAAAATGGAATCTACGATCAGAGTTCTTTTGACGCAATAAAACTTAGACTTTATGGCACAATACCAAAATATTCCGCGACGCCCTTGGAAAATTGAAACGACGCACCGGGGCGTCGCGACGCACAGTTTGAGAACCTCTGCTGTAGCCTATATATTGAGTAAAATTTCGCAAAATAATAGACTATGAAGATCGCATTTACGCTTCTCCCTGGTTAAGTTCTACCAACGCCCCTATTCTTGGTTTGAGATTTTGTCATCTAAATTTGCCAGCAGAACAAAAACAAGCTTTTACCCTCAACCAGCAAAGCAGGCCTTTGGTAGCCTACGAAATGTTTTGTGAATGGACAAAGCGACCAATGTCAGTGTTAATTGGTGCTTTCAAAAGAAAAACTTAAAACTAGTAAAAAGAAACATATCCGTGGCTTGCATGCACTGCAGAATAAGATAAAACAAAACATATTTGGATTCAATTGTTCAATTTGGGATCTTTTGTAGATAGCCCCACCCAAAACAAACACCCCCCGTCACCGCTCTTATCCAGTTAAAATTTTTATTCATTAATGGAATTCAGCGATATCAGCTAATATTTTGTCCTAACCCTAACCCTAACCCTAAAATCTTAAAACGTGGCGGGGATATTTTTCTCAAATCTCACATTTTTGCATTAGTGGCGGGGGCTTTCTACAAAAGATCCTTAAATTGCAAGATTGCAACTTGAAATCGTTGTAGAGCAGGAGTTTTCAACGTGGGGGTAAATCTAACATGCCTTGGGGGTAAATTTTGTTAGCAAAAAATTTACACTTTCATCTACTAGACTACAATAGGCATTTGTAGAAGCGAAAATATAAAAAAAATTTGGGGGAGTAAATTTTCCAAAGGGTAAATGAGAAAATAAAGGTGGAGAAACCCTGCGGTAGAGCAAAATAAAAGTGTTAACAACTACCGGGAAAAGTTTTTGAAACACTTTTTTAGGCCTGCGATTTCGGGCAGATTTTAAAACAGCCTACGTACTTGACTGTCACAAAAACCATTTGGCCTAAATCAAGGTGTTTGTTGAGCTGTTTACAGGAATCTGGTGACAACTTTTTGATTTTTGAATGCAGCTTTTCATTGCAACTTTTTAACTAATTTTGTGCCGCGATCCGGTATGTAAATGCTAGTGGATTTTTGAATCTCAGAACGCTTTCATTTCTACTTGTTTGGAGATCATTTATTCAAAACAAGAATTTTACACATTTTTGTTTTCTATACCGTCATGAAGACATTTTGGAGTTCTACAAATCGAAAATAAGAATTTTGTGCATGATAAAGATTTTGGAGATCAGCTTTTTTAAAGTGAGATCAACTTTTGAAAAGTGATTACTAAGTCCACTTTTTTTTGACCTGAAAAAATACATTTTTGTCTTTATTTTAGCAAAATTTGGACTTTATTTTGACCTAACCGCTTTCGCCTATTATTTATGTCTTGTTGCACTTTTTTGATTAAAAATGCTTTATAATCCGCAATTTACATAAGTTTTTAAGAAGAAGGTAGCCTACTTTAAACATTTTCTCAATCACTCAGTCTTGAAGCTAATGCAACAAAGCGACGCATGACGTCAAAACCTAGGATAACCAGCCATTGTGTGTACCGGTATCAATTAGTGTATAATACAAAAAATACGTTGTTATCGCAACTGTACTGTACATTAACAGTCTGTCTATGATGTTTTTAACGAAAGCCACACAGTATAATTACCAGGACTTTTTATTGTAATACAGCATCATACATTTTTTTACGTTCTTAACATCAAAATTTCTGTCTTTTCTCAGTAATTTGCTGAGCATAGAAAACGACCTTTCAACAGCAACAGAGGTTGGCTGGGCTTTTTGCAATAGTGCGTAGCTTGTTGGGTCAATTGTCAAATTGGTGCAGTTTATTATTGTTTCTAAATCAGAGCTGGATAGTCGTTTTTTAATGTAATTTTTAATTGCGCACGGGTCATCATTGAATTGCATATTCTTCAGCAGTCCGTATGCTTCGGTTATCGTGCGGGCACTTCCTTCTAAGAACTCTACGTTGGCTGCTAGAGTCCGGTATTGATTTATTTTAACCAAGTCCGGCACCAAATCTTCCACATTGATAGCGTCTTTTGCTCTGCTGACTTAGAGGCTTTCACTTGTCCAATTGTTGACAATGGTACGAACAGCTGGAAGGTTCTCACTGTAATATAAGGCAGCTCTAAGCCAAGTTGCCCATCTTGTAATTACAGGGTCAGGAGGAGATGGCAGACCAGCATCATAAAAATGTTTCTTGCGATCTTTATTTTTGATTGTTGCTGCCTTGATCGCTGCTATTACTTCATCAATATTTTTAAAATGAGCACGCACACGCATAGCGCAGTTATGTAGTAAGTGCGCAACGCAGGTGACATGCATCAAAGAAGGGTATAATTCCTTTAATGCCTTTCCAGCCAAAGACATGTACCGAGCAGCATCAGTCAAGAACAATGAAAAATTCTCGCGTTTTATTTCAAGTTGTCGCAATATGTCATCCACAGTGTGCAGAATAATACTGCTATTAACATTGCTACCGCTGTCAAGTGGATGGCAATCAACGAGGAATGTCTGATTTGGGGCATCTAAGCTGCCCACAAGCACACTAATATACTTTTGTTTAGCAATCTCTGCTTCATCCACAATTAAAAAAAAATTTTTGTCACGAAATAATTCTTGAATTTGTTCTTCTTTTTGGGATGCTAATTTAGCAACACATGCCCGGGCTGCAGTCTCCGAAGGCAATACTTTTCCCATTGTAGCAAACAGAAACTTTAAAGAAGGATGGTTCAGTTTATGAAGTGGGATATCTGCAGCTAAGAATGAAGAGACAACCTGTTCCTTGAAGTTTACTTGATCGAGTTGTAAAAAGGTTTGCTTACTTTGGGATTTGCTCTTCGTCTCGAATTTTCTTTGGTGTTGCTTACTTTTTCGGTGGCTTTCCACAAAAAACTTTTTGTCGCATTTGACTAACACGTCGCAAAGGTTGCATCGCAAGTCGCGGGCAGGAGTTGCCGAAAACTCATCCGGAAATTCCTGGCAAATTTGCCTAACTTTCGCTGTAGAAGATTTGGCTTGTTTACGCATTCTTTGCTTTGCAAGCTACGACTTAAAAAGACCACGTGAAAAGAGCGCAAAGGTTTTATAGGAATAGGTTAATTGTCTAATAATTACGTGTTTATGCATCAGCAATGACGATTTGATGCATAATAAGTGCTATTTCCTTCTCAATTACCGCACGCATTTTTACCATTGCAACTATTTCAAAAGTGTTAAATCAAACAAAACTGCGCATAAAATTTTAATAGCAGCTCAAAAATTCAAAAAAATATAAAAAAATCTAAATTTCTTCGTTTTTGTAAGGAAATTTTTGATGAAGACAATTTTGACAAGTTTTGACTTTATGCAAAATTTTGACTTTGTTTTGACTTTATGCAAAATTTTGACTTTGTTTTGACTTATAAAATCTACCAAAACAGACTCCTGAACACCTGAAACGAACGTTAGTACACGTTTGATCATGTAACAAGGTCCTGAAAAAATTTTGACTTTATGGACTTTAGCCGTCCCTAGTAATTACTTTGCCAACTTTCAAAATTTTTAAGGCCCCTCTGCTTTTACTCATCTGGTGGTGTCACAGTGAGTTACGTCACAACTAAAAACGTTTGAATAGAGCATAGCTCTTTTAGCTTCACATTTCATTATGTTTAACAACGCAAAACATTTTGAACCCTGCCTTAATTTTGCTTTTTATAAAGAGACGTTTTACAAAGAAACTTTCGGCATCTAGTTGCAATTAATGCTCAAAAGAACAATTTCGTTTATCGTGGAGACAAATAACGACATTTTAGGTTGAGATCCATTTAGCTGAGTCCCAACAAAAAACCAGGCTTTATGACAATGAGGGTAGGAGTAAGCAACTGGTCGCAGAGTAATTCAATTTAGTAAGTTAAAGGGCAATTCAGAGGTAGACTTCGAACGTTCAGCGTCAAACTTGACCCGGATGATTTGTGCTTGAGCAAAAATAAAAATCAAAACAACTTGTAAATTACAAATTATCAAAAAATTTTAGTTAATTAGGTCTTTAAACCAAAAACTTGCAGGCAACAGAACAAATCTTCTCAAATTAAACAATTATTTGTGCTAGCTTCACACCTACCTGCTATTCATATACGTCAGATTTGCTCGAGCAAGCGTGTGGCCGGTTAGCTCAGTCGGTTAGAGCGTCGTGCTAATAACGCGAATGTCGCGGGTTCGAGCCCCGTACTGGCCAATACTGCCTCGATAGCTCAGTTGGGAGAGCGTTAGACTGAAGATCTAAAGGTCCCCGGTTCAATCCCGGGTCTGGGCAGCTTTTTACTTCTACTTATTTCCTCATAGAATTAATGTGCTAATTCTAAGTTAAATTTTACTGCAAGATCCCCTGGTCCAGTCTCTACAGTGATTAGAAAACTACGAATCAGGGATGTAGTGCTGAAAAGAGAAGTGTGGCAACGCATTGAGTATTTTTTTGTTTTAATTTATTTGACCATAATTATATTCCATTCACGAGCAAGCAAATTGTATGGCTGTCTTTTGGACGGGACGTTTGCGCTCGCTTGAGAGTTGTCATTTTCGAGGTGTCTGGGCCGCCTGTCTTCCACTTAAAGGTGGGGCGTCCCGTTAAGTGCCTTACCCAAGGACACAACAAGCGAACCTGCCGGCTTGTTCTCCACAGCTTCCCCTAAATGCCGAGCGCGCCAAGCAAAGAAGCAGTGGATACCATTTTTTTAAGTCTTTTGGTATGACTCGACAAGGAGATTGAACCCCAGATCTACCGATTGGAAAGGAAACGCTCTAGCCCAGGGGTGGGCAATTTACGGCCCGCTGGCCGAATCCGGCCCACAGCAGTGTTTCATCTGGCCCACTTATGTCTGCCGAAACCACGACTATAGTTTGTATAGATATAAATTTCCGTTGAAAATATTGATGAAAATAAGCGAATCGTCGGCTAAAATAAATACCGTAATTTTTTACGTATTATCCGCTCCCGAGTATAATGTGCAAAACGAGCCACATATACCTCAAACTTACCAATCAAAATTATTCATGTCATTCTGATAACTCTAACGTCTCTGCCAAGACTGGCGCCTGATATATCAGCGTTTAGGCCTGCAAATTACGTTTTTTAGAGAGTCACTTTCAAGGGCATTTTTTTCGTGCGGCCGTGCATGCTGTAACACATGTTCTTTCCTTCTATCCGGTACATCGATTTCAATACCTAAACTCAATTTTTCCGTCTGTACTTACGTCATTTGCCAGTCTTCCAATGTTATTTACTGCATCTCCTGTAAGCAAATGCCTAATGCTTTACATCAGTGAAACGGGCAGGCAGGCGATTGACTAATGGATTTGCGTTCTGTAAGACGCAATGATTCTGACAAACCCCTCGCCCGCCATTTCAATAGTCCAGGCCACAGTAATTTCACTTGTAAACGACAGGAAAGGCGCATCATTTTCTGTCTTGGTACCGTCCAACCTTGAGGCATAAATGAGCGATTTGCACTCTCATTATTACATTGTGCTGCTTGTTATACTAATGTTTGCCTAGCTGTTGGACTTCTTTTTCTATCAACTTTCTCTGTTGAAAGGCTATTGCTCGAAACATCAGTGGAACTAGTTTTTTGTCGTATTGGTTTTATTCCTCGGCGGCTGTTACTCATCCTCGTTTTTTTGGAGAATAGTTTTCTACACCGTCTACGTACATCGCATACTTATCTATCTAAATCTGAGTGGCTTGGCCTCAATGGGAAATCCACAATTACTAAAATCTGAGTGATTTGACAGTGAAAGTGTGTTAAATCTGTAGGATCATTGGTAATTGGAATATGCTTGATTGTTAAAGTTGTAAGACATTGGCATAGATTGAGGATTTATTAAATTTTTGCTTTATAGTTGGCTAATAAGTTTTAAATAATTAATGGAAAGATATATTAGAAAACTTAGTACAAATAAAAATGTAATAAAGCTGCAATACAGTTTCTTTAAGTAATTAGAAAAAGCTATTTTGTAAAAGTAAAAAAGATAAATCCCAAGAAGGAAAGGTCATACAGTTATCTTGGGTATGACAAAGCGTGAACAAATTTATGAGAATAACAACTGACGATAGTTTGTCAACCCCTGTAATAAATCCATCGGTATGAATAAGAAGAACTGCAAAGTGGATTCCCAATGTCGTGTTTTTAATAAGGAATAGACAGAGAAGTATTTTTTATTGACACTGGTCAATAAAAAAGCTGCCTGCTTGATTTGTAATGAAACATGTGCGGGTTCAGAGAATATAATTCATGGTTCCATATTGAGTTTTGAGCCTCCGGCTCAGTAACCAAGTTTATTATCTGTAACTGGCCCACTCAGGAAAGTAATTGCCCACCCCTGCTCTAGCCACTACGCCATCGCGTCGGTCAAAGTAGAAATATTCATCTTCCAGGCAGGTTAGTATGAAACAGAAAGGGAACGCTGTTCCCACGCGTTCTCAAACCACTACGCCCCTAATAAAAATCTATACTGTATGTGGCCAGTGGGTTACAAACAAAAGGGAGTTGGGTGGTTATAACTCCATGAACATTGTGGAGTACAATTTTCAACTCAATAAATACAATCATTTTACTCAATAAAAAAGGAATAAAAGCATTTGCCTCAAACTGGTTCTAAAGAGCAAGAAAATGGTTATTTTTTAGTATAATTTTCTAAAATTTTTCTGCAGGCATGTTCCCTGACACCTTTGAATAATCGTGCCATCGGCATTCTTAATGAGACAAATCAAACTACCCTCCATGACAAATTTCTGAGTACGCTACTGCATCCTCTCATTGGCAGAGGCTTTTTTGTTTGGAGACCATCGCTATTGCAATGACTTTTTTGCCAATTTCATTCTCAAATGAAAGTTGAATACTTTTTGTCGTTTAGGAGATCCTACTTACCAGGCTCTTAAGTTACTATACCTAGATAGGTGCAATCCCTAACACATTGACTGCCTATTGGTTACGTCTACACTTTCAAGTGCTGGCGGGTCATTTGCTCATTTTGGTGTTGAAGACCTTTTTTCGGAAATCAACATTTTTGAAGTCCGGATTGACGCACTTCCATTTCAAATTAACGGTATTTTTATTATCTATTTTTTGGGGAGTGAGGGTGTCAATACTGTGGAAATGTAAATTGGCATCAACCTCGATTTGGATAAAATAATACAAATTTTTAGGTTCTGTTAGGAAAACATTTCTCCCTAACACTTATTTTTAGCTTCAAAATCCCTGACATGTTGCGAAAATTCCGAAATCTGGCAAACATAATTTATGAGATCAGCTTCAAAAGAAGTGAATTTCATAGGTTTCGACCTAAAATGCAATTCCCACCTTATTTAGCGAAGTAGGCTACTACTCATTATTTAGTTCAATTGTATGCCAGGGGAAGCCAAGTATTCTATTTGCCCTACCCTTTTCCCAGTAGATGCCCCTGGTCGTAAGATCGATCATTTAGTTTACAGTAGCAGTGAGATGCCTGCTGCGAGTAACAAGCAGAATCTCAATGCATTCTCCATAACATGAAATAGGTTATGTTGCTCCAGCAGATTTGTGAAATTTTGTATCAGCATTAAAGTAGGCTGTTTTGTCTTGCACATCATTAGAAAAGTTGATATGCTTGAATGCATAATAACCTATAATACTTTATAATTCAATTACTCAAAGGTAGGCTGCAAACTGCTCTGTGATCGGCCTCTTATAGGCTATAATATCATTCCGTTGAATCTCTCGATATACAGCTCCTCTCTTTGTCCTTTTCTCGTTTTTTTCCGCTTTTGATACCACCACCTACGGAATTCTCTTTCTTCCTTTTGGACTTCTTTCCTCCATCTCCCAGCTAACACTGTTTTTAAAAAATATTCACGTCGTAGAATGCGTCTATAGTTTACCGTGACGTTCCTCCACGTTGGATTTCCACCTTGTCGTGGTGTTGAGGCTTGAAGTACCATGAATCACTGATGGGAAACTAGAAGGAATCCAAAACCCGGCGTCGGAAGTAGAAGAATCTTCTACTCCCAGACCTACCCCTCCAAAACATGAAACGCCTACCAATGAAACCTCATACTGACTCCGTCGTCACCCAGAATAAAAAGGACTGCGACGATATGCACCGATCCACGAGGCATAAGTGGATTTCATCAACTGGCTAGACCAGTGGTTCTCAACTTTTTCGTGCCGTGGCCCACTGCAAGGAGCCACAAAGTTTTGTGGCCCAGTTTCATAAAAACTTTGATGCGATGATCACTGGGATAAGCATAAGATATCATGGAAGTGAAGTTGATCTCAAAAAAAGGTCATTGCACCTCTAGTTTACAGGTGCCGATCCGTATGGCTGTTCATATGGACCAGTATTTCTCAACCTTATTCAGCATGCAAACCCATTTCCAAAGTATAGAGAAGTCCACGGCCCACCCGAATTACATGCTGTGGCTCACTAATAAGCAATAGCCCACCGGTTGAGTACCACTGGGCTACACGACACTAGTTTGGAGGCGTAAAAGAAGATCTGCCATTCGATACTACTACTACTACTACTACTACCGTGGCGTCACACCATGATTTCTAACGGGGAGAGAGGAGACGGTAGGAACGCTGAAAATATATTTGTTTTACAACAAAGGCGAAGATATTGTTATTTGAAAACAAAGTTTTCAGAATGAATTTATTGCTATTCTGAGTTCACAATAAAGTGGAAATTCTTTTTATTACAAAATTTTCAAAAAGAATATTTCGCTATTTTTCAGCTGCAAAATAAAGTAAGCTGAGGCTAAAGACTTTTTAAGGAGACTAAGTTTTCAGCGTATGATTTTTGCTATTTTCAGCTTCAAAATCAAGTAGAGACTTTCATTATTTTTTTGAAGATCAACTTTAGAAAATAAGTAAATTTCTTGGTTTTCGAATTTCTGGGAGTGGACAGCAGTGGGAGGCTGAAAAGGTTTGGGACGCCCATGCTGCCTTCAACCCATCTTTTGTTTCTTTTTCTTATCTCCGTCAATAGATTCAGTAATTCATTCTATCATTCACTAAATTGTGAACTTCATCACTCCTAAACTTGCCTGTTTACCATACTCTCTATATATTGCTTCTAACTCTTATTTTAAATGCTTCTTTATCTTGCTTCATCCGCTTTCCACGTTTCTAATCCGCACGCTACCATACTCCAAGTGCACACACATAGACGCTAGGTTTTCAAAATTTTTGAGTGGGCGTGACTGTGACGTCTCGCTTTGGAGACGTAATAATTCGCATAATCAACGGAGCAAATGAGCTGCCACCGATTTAGATTGGCAGAGGTGAAAGACCCAGCAATTGTGGGTAATGGCAAATGATTTCATATCCCGATTTCGAATAATTTATTCAAAGTAGTGGTACTGGGTAACAAAATAGCGAAACAGACTCAATTTATAATCAAGTAGGTGTACTTGATTAACGGGCGGGGGGGGGGGGGGTTGCCAGGCCGCCAAAAAATTTCGGGAAGCGGCCCCCTATACTCGGCACCACTGTGCATACTTATTTTAAATTAGACCTACGCAGAAAAATTATTGATCGTATGCCTTAACGATAAACTTGCGCGAAAACATTTGTTACTATTGTTGTTCACTACAATTGACGACTTTTGACGTCACAATGGTGTGATTAATGAAAAAGAAAGTATTATATTTTGCATTTACAAATGCACTTTGTTACGTAGCATAGGCCTCGTATAGTAGCTAATCTAGCAATACAAAACAACAAATTAGTTGAAATCTTAATCTCATCGAAAATAGTACAACAAATGTGGCCACCCTTGTTATAAGCCTACAATGTTGTGGACTTTTCGGTCAATTTTTCAAACGCGACCGGGCTTTACACCAATATTTGGCCCAATGAAAAAAGATCTACAGATAGGCTACACTTTTCGTCATGAATATGATTTCAGCCGCTACTTCATAACAGTGTTGTTATCAGAAGCAAATTTGGAATTTGGCCAAAATAGAAAGGTTTTACTCACATGATCAAGCGTTTTCAAAATGTGCTTTCGAATAAAGTTGCTGGCTACTTTCAGAATTTAATGATCTTTCTAAATTATCCAAGTGGAAAGGTGTTATTTTTAAAAGAGGAATAAATGAAATTTTGAGGACACTTCTTTTTAAGCTAATTTTTTTTGGCAAATGAACACACCGTACTAATTAAGCTCGGACTCGCCAATTAAAAGGTGTAATCTCAACCAAATCACTTTTGAATTTAATGAATTTGTTTCTTATAAACAAACTAGCATTAGTTCACACCAATATTTAATTCAATCCACATTTGTTTTCAAAATAATTCTAAAAGTTGGTGCTTGCCCTATACCTTTCCAGTTTAGCTAACTGCTTTTGGTCAGCCACTTTTAATGGCCCAAAATGCGTGACGTCATATGCAACTTTACTATATAAAATATATTGGATTACCTTTTTTAAAGATTTTTTTTTGAACGTGAGTGACTATTTTTATCCCAAAATGCCTTCATGCTTTTGCATTAAAAAATTTTGAGGAGGATCATGGCATCTATGTCGCCCGCTAGCTATGCCTATGTTTCATAAACGTTTTATCTTTTTTGTTTACTTATCGTTTTTCGTAAAATACTTTGGTTAGATCCTTGACAATAGTTTAGCACAACTATACATAAATGTAATGCTATTTACACCTCTACATTTTTCGGAGAACATTCTAGGATTGATAAAATTTTTGGGATTGAAGATTATAGATTTTGGAGCAGTGGAGTATTTTTTTGGCATCAAGGATGCCACAAAATTTATTGATGTCACTTTTTATCAAACTTTTGTGGCAAAACTTGAGTGGTAATTGAATTAAAAAAAAAAGACACTTCACGATTTTAATCACACTTACTTTTGAAGTTAAACAGAAAGCCTGGGTGTTGGACACTGTCGTCTGAAATGAACTTTATGACAGGATTGCCGGTCCCTTCTTTAGTGATTTCATCGTTAGGATCTCTGTCTCTTGGATGACCACAGAATTTCTCCGCAGAATTATCGGAAGGGAACTTGATGCTTAAGAAAAATTTATTGCTTGTCCAACAACAGAACATTAATTATGCAGAAATCATAATGCTCAAATTGTGGTTTGAATGTCATACAAGATTAGTTTTACGTTGTGGTGGTCCCAAATTGACATAACAACATATAAATGTGGATAAAGACCAATCAAGGTGGTATACGAGTTGATTAGGTTAGTAATCGGCCGATTGATTTTGATTTAATAAAAAGGAATGTTTAATTAATTACAAACAAAATTTCGGTTTCATAATAGTTTACCCAATCCAACCATATTTCTACTTGAGCTCAACCGCCAACACAGCGGAGAAATGATTTTTAAGCATTTTGAGTACATGTAATTCAAATCCGATGCAATTATTTTAAGTTGAGTTCAATAAGCATCTTTCTCTACCTGACATAATCGTAAGTACATCCTCCATTTCTGTCTGATTCCACATCCAGAAGTTCAAATTCGATAAACACTTCATCTCGGTCTCGGGCTGTTAACGACCACTGGCAGTTAGCATCGGAAGAGTAATCATCCGGATATTCCACGTGCGATAAAGATCCTTCCAACCCCTGAACTTCTTCTCCACAAGACTGACTAGCAACTCTCTCAAAAAATACCGCAGGTAAAAATAGGTAAATTGGAGTATGGACACATGCCATTGCCATAACTTCAAACAGAAGTATGTGAAAGGCTTGACGTCGTCTTGAAGACAGATTCATAGGTTTTCTTTTACGACCCAACTTGGCTCCTGTTTTAGCAGTTACTGCATCAACACATTTACCAAAATGCCTAGTCGCCTTTTATTCATATATTATGCAACTGCATCAAGAAAATTATCAACTAGATCTACCACCTAAATCTGATAACTTCACATCTGTTATAAATAAATTACAACGATTTCAGTGGAATCTTTTCAAAAAACTGATTATGAATACAATTTCCGCTTTAAAGAGCAGTGTACTCAAAATCTAGTGTGAAGTTGTAACGGAAATCAATCTAAAGAAACGGTCACACTTTTTAAAACATATCGATTTTACCATTAAATAGCATCGTCAGTGTTTTTATTAAAATAGAATCAATTCTATTCAAATTGAATCCATCTTTTAAATTTTATCCAAAATATTAAATAGCAACATATCTATTGTTCCTATTCAAATGACATTCATTCTATGATGATGCTATTTAATAGTAAATATCTGTTTAATCGTTGAAATGATGCTATTTAATGGTGAAATTGCTTTGTTTTGATGAAGTGTGTGCATTACATTTGACTAATTCTAGGTAAACTACAACTTTATTCAAAAGATAAGTCCGTAAAAAATAAGATCGAGAGTGGAGTTTCAACATACAACTACCAGCCAGTCAACGAATAGTAATAATGGCCTAAGCAGTAGTTCTCAAACTTTTATGATCCGTGGCCCCTTTCCAAAGACTCTCAACACTTGAATCCTCCTGCTTTTCAATAAAAACACCTAGTTTTGCTTTTATCGGGTTTCCATGAGTTATTTTATTCGCCACTTTTAATAACAAAAAAGCCAACAAACAAAAGTAAAAAAAAAATAAATGCGTTACAATCAAAGAATTAAATAAAACACAGTCAATTCACTTTAAACTGACGAGTCAGTGTGAAGCGTGTTCTTGTACTCGCCTGAAGATACTTTTGATATTTGGCTCCGTCTTGGACTCAGTAAGGCGAATGTCTCTGCATACATTAAAGCGATTTCTGAATTTTGTTTTTATAAACGCCAAATTAGAAAATCCTGCTTTGCAAAGGTAGGTAGATGGGAGTTGAACGAGAATTACGGAAGCCTTGTTGCTGACTAGTGGATATGAATCCCAAAGAGATAACCAAAAGCTAAAGTTATCAGTTTTGTTGTTAAATGCCAGCTTTATCGCATTTGAAACTTTGAATCTGCCAACTCCTCTGCTTCTTTATTTACTTTTATTTTTTATTTTATTTTTCTTATTTATCTTCCATTCGCGAGAATGCAAATTTTATCGCTATAATTTGGACGGGACGTCGGCACTCGCTTGGGAGTTGTCATTTTCGAGGTGTCTGGGCCGCCTGTCTTCCACATAAAGGTGGGAGCGTCCCGTTAAGTGCCTTGCCCAAGCACACAACAAACGAACTTGCCAGCTTGCTCTCCACAGCTTCCCCTAAATGCCGAGCGCCCGCCAGGGAAGCTGTTGATACCATTTTTTAAAGTCTTTTGGTATGACTCGACAAGGGGAATGAATCCTATGTCTATGGACTGCAAAGCGAACGCTCTAGCGACTACGCCATCGCATCGGTTTCCTTCGGCATTAAGGTCAATTTCAGTGCTAGACAGGTGTCTGTATCATAAAACATGCAACGTGTCATCATTGAAATAGGATCGAAACTTGGCAGAGACGATTTGAAAGTGCTCTATGATGCAAGTTTTGATGTTATCTGGCAAATCAATTCTATTCATTTTCAGGTGCCTTTCCAACAAAGGAAACGAGGTAGTGCACCTTACCTTGATCCGTGCTTGCCAGACTCCCATTCAACAAATTTAAGTTTGACTGGCAAATAATTAATATCGTGACACTTGGATTTCGCAATACCGGTGCTAATGAAAGCCTCTGCAAAACTACCTAATGAAGGTCTTCACTCGTGGCCCCCGGAGAACCGCTCCGTGGGTCCCTAAAGGAGGCCGAGTGCCCCGTTTGAGAAACTCTGGCCTATAGACATGCAACGTGGCTTGACCGGAATTGCAGTCTTATAGCGTAACCACTTTAGCTGTTCCAACTAGAGGAGTGATATAACTAGTTCTAGTATTAAAATTACGAGGAAGACACCGCCTCATGTTTGGCACGTTCCTTTGTGACATCTATTGCTATTGTGACGGATTTCTTATCTTATTTAGTTTTAAGAGAGTAGGTGTTATACATGCTGTTGGTAAGGTTACTGTATACCACCGCCTAGTAAACCTATTTGTAGAAGTATTTCATCTCATTAAATAACTATTCCTCCCAATTATGCTTAAACTACAAATAGCATAGCGCATAACAAATGTGAACAGCATTTAACGGGGTGGAAGCTGGTCAGTTTGAAGTTGATCTCCAAAAAGAGACTTTTGGTTCAAAATTTTCCGACGTTTTAACGTTGATGAACAAAAAAAGACTCTTCTCTAAAACTGGTACATTTTTCTACCTCCATCAATTTACTTACCGCAGCAATAATGTATTATAAAAGAAACCGGTGCTATCTCAAACTGGCTGAAAAATGAAAACTGGTTACTCAAAACTAGCTAAAATTATTCCGTAAACTAGTTATGACTATTTATAAAAGGGGAATAAACCTAGGGCGCTAACTAACTACGCAATGAAAGAAAAACGGAGGAAAGAGTTTTGTTTTGCTTAAACTAAAACCAACACCCAAGTTACCAACATCAAAAAATTTTAAAGCGCAATTCCGTATGTCAATTTTAACTCCTCCAAAACTGTTTGAGGTACAAGCATCAAACTTGGCATGATTAGTCACTACCTCGTGGTGAGTGTCATAAATGGGTTTGAGTTTGTGACATCATAAATGGGTTTGTGACATCATTATGACGTCATTATCAAAGAAAAAAATTTTTAATTGCATTTTTGGGAGGAGGAACGTGATTTTAGGCTCAAATGAAAGCCAGTACTCGACTTACCAGCTGGGCAAATTTTACTTCTTTATGATGTCAAATGACGTCACAATTGGCATTTAATTGTAAAATTTGTTTTCTTAATTTGCTCAAAAATTGCTGATCGTAGAATAGCGATGAAAAATTTTATCGGGAGATCTTAGCAAGTGCCTTTGATCAGGGGTGTCGAACTCGCGGCCCGCGAGCCTAATGTGGCTCGCGTAAGGATTTTGTGGCATAGTGCGAATGTCTGGCCTCGTAATGTAGTGCGAAAGAATGTTGTTTTTGCAAAATTTCTCTCCAAAAGATTACAAATTTTTTAAGTTGGGGTATTGTGAAAGCAGCCATGAAATGATGGTCGACAACAGCTACAAGTTGCGGATTGCATTACAGGCGATGACCTTCATTTTGTTTGGAGATCATCCCCATGACAGGTGATATCACACCACTCCCAAAGATCCATGTCTCAAAAAGTGGTGAACTTCAAATAATGCCTTCTGCCTTCAATTAAATATGGCCCGCATAAAGTCCAGGTAGGTGACTATGGCCAGTAGCACTGCATGAGTTTAAAACACCTGCCCTTGATAAAAGAAACTCTACAACAATTTATGATGAATTGGCAATGCAACAACAGATTCTTTATTTAAGCATTTTAAGCTTTCTAAGCATGTTTTTCTTGCTTTTTTTCTGCACGCTTCAACTTGCTCTATAATGTCGTAATGTTGCTTGGCAACCCCCGAAATGATTTTTTAATGCTTAATCGATTTCTTTCAAAAATCGTACTTTTGATTTTGGAACGACAATTGCCTGCGTCAACAGCTCATTTGCTGTTCTCACAAATATTAATTTAGTGAAGGCGGCTAAACTGATTTTCTTACACTTGACAATACTGGTGAGGGCGCTGCTATTTACTGCGAGTGTTTGATTTCGGGTTAGCTTGCTTTTTGCCTGGCTGCGTTTGTACTAGGACAACATGTGCCCTGCCAGAAGTGTTAGCTCTTACAAATACCCAAACAGCTATGATAAAATTGTAGGTAATGAGCCTGATATTTGTTAGCTTAGTTTTAAAAATCCATATCAATTACTTTAGTGCCTTTCCACAATTTTGATATACTTTCAATTGAAGCACTAGCTCATATTAACTAATTAAAGTTTTTTTAGGTTTAAGGGCGTTTATAATGAAAATAGTGCAAATAAAACGTTTCCAGGGATTCCAAAAACTTGGAGAAATGTAGTGTCAAAGCGCAATCCCAAAAAATGTTCTTTTATCAATGGCGTTTCAAAAACGATAGTTTTATTTCGGAACGAACTTTGACTACGTGAAAACAAACATTTTCTAACTGTTTTCTCAATTATCCAATTGGTGAAGCTGACTAGGCCCGCCGAACAGATATTGTTAACTTCGACATTGCTGATGGGTGCCCTGCCTGGCGACGCCGGAAAACCCGGCTAGAGATAATGTATTTGTAAAGCTCTTTGAAAAGACAATTAAAAAACTTTCAAAGAGTTTGTGAATTTGAAGAACAATATTTTACAATTACCCAAATATAGGTGACTAGCGGATTTACCTGTCCTTGATCGGGTAAAATGGCAGATTTACCCGTCGTTGATCGGGTAAAATGTAAAGACTGATTAAATTTTTACATTGAATAACCATATTTCAATGTGTTTTCATGATTTTTATTTCATCGTACAACAGTACAAATAGGCTCTAGTAGAGCCCCATAGGCTCGTATCCCCCCATAGACGATTCTGATCGAAATCAAAATACCGTACTTGGCTTCCCTGGAAAAAGTTATATTAGTTTCATATTTTTGTTTGTATCTAAATGTTTTTAGTTTTATTTCTACAGCGGACAGAGAGACAAACTTTGAGTTTTATATATATAGAAAAATATTTTTCCTTTGTGGTACGTAGCAGTGCAATAATGAAGTATTTTCTGTTTGAGCCCCATAGGCTCGTATCCCCCCATAGACGATTCTGATCGAAATCAAAATACCGTACTTGGCATCCCTGGAAATAGTTATATTAGTTTCATATTTTTGTTTGTATCTAAATGTTTTTAGTTTTATTTCTATAGCGGACAGACAGACAGACAAACTTTGAGTTTTATATATATAGATATGTGTTTGCAGACCTCTTAAACCTACCGCAATAGTTTTTGCTATGCTGTGTGCTCATTCTCCACGTGTTTCAATAAGTATTATACACCCTGCCCAAGGTGCTGTTGCTACATACGGTACGTAAAATAATTCTCTTCCACGTGTCTCGCATAATGTCCCCCCCACTATCTATACTTTGATGATGCATATCCCTTGAAGTTCTACAAGTACATGTACACCCAACCTGGAATCATTGCCTTAAAAGTTTTTTATTTTCCATGAGCTTACTAATATCTATCTGTATCCGGTGGCCACCTGTTCCAAAATAAGCTTACTAATATCTATCTGCATCTGCTGGCCACCTGTTATGGGCTACTTCGAGAAATGTTTTAAATGTGAACTGCTTTCTTTTCCGTTTTGAATTTTTTGGTTGAAACTTTGCAATTCAGTTGTTGATAATATCTTTATGTTGCTCATTTAATTTCGATTTGGGTATTTGCGTGGTATCGATAAAACTGAAAAGAACTGAGCAAAACATTTTATAAATTAACAAGAGTGCTCAAAATTGTTAAGTGTGCTTCAAAAGTTAATTTATTCGATTAATACAAAGTAACGATACTCTTAGCTGATGTTTTCAATATTTTAATGGGGCAAAATAATATCCTGTTCGAAGAATGCGCTATCATTTCAAAATTGCTTATTTCAACACAAATGAAGTATCAGCGTAGTAAGCGAACGAATTATCTAGAAGTGGATGACCAGCCTCAAGATTACAAGTTCAGAAAAAATCTACACATTAGGCTGTAAAGTATTGTTGAGGATCCCCGAATACAACTGACATGCAATCAAGCGCAGCTATCACAGCTCCGTGACACAACTTCAAGTTGATGTTTGAACACGAATTACAATAAAATACAAACCACAAACACAATGACATCAACAATAGTTTGTTTTGTATAGACTTACTGGTTCACTAATGAAACGCAATCTGCTGTGGGCTATTTAATTATCATGACTAAAGTTAATTGCTTGTCGTCATAGCAAGTGCTTTATTTTGACATCAGTCAACATCCAAATGCACGATCGAAGCATTCAGTGCCACATATCAAGCTTCAATGAAATGTTCTAATATAAATTTAGATTCTAATTGATAATTGAGTTTCAGAGAAGCATTGCCATATTTACCGTTTGGTTGGAGTGCGTTGACCTTCCGAGATCAGTTTGCGCCAGGAGCTCTTTCTCCTGCATTATGAGTGATGTCAATGCCCAAATAAAGGAAGTATAGTACAAGTAATACTACCCTGCCCCTGATTGACCATGCAAAAGTTTTTGCTGAAAACCACTCTCTATTCTTTTCTTAGTTTTTTATTTGCTTTGGAATGAACGCTACCTTTTGTCAAACATTAAACTGTGTAAACCTGCATTTTATTCATTTATTTAAAATATTGTTGTATATTTTTCCAGGCATTATTACATTAAGGAAATTAAGCTTTACAGAGGTTTACACTAAAACAAGTTACCGCATATGATATTAGGCAACGGAATCTCAAATTACTGCAAATGATACAAATAAGTGAGGTTAATGAATTATGGAAGAACAAATATTCACACAAAAATATTTTCATAACTATACCATGAAAATACGGAAAAACTACCAATCTAAGTACCCAGATCTCTGAAATACGAATTTTTAAGTAAGTGGATAAAAAACTAAAAACATAACCACTCATTGCCTTAGATAAAATAAAATTAGATTACTAAATTGATCGAGTTAAGCTGAGTTGGTGTGAAGACCCGTCATTTGATTTCAATATATCTTCGATATTTGTAATGCAGTCAGTGTATGTTATCCTTCCCTAAATCGCAGTTCCTTATTTTGGTGTTGCCCATTTTTCTTCATTTTTGATTATTTAATTGATTGAACTATTTCCATTCGTTTTCCGCCGTTAAGTGGTGGTAGCGATTTAATTTATTATGGTAAACCATGGTAACAACAAGCTACAATATTCAGCCGGATGAGCGAGAGCAAAAACTCGAATGATTTGGCATGTAACTGGCACTCCTAGCTTACTTAAAGGCTCTCTGTCTTGAGGTAAAGGTATATTTTGAATTTTGGTTCCTAAAAGTTGCTGGTAACTTTTGATTGTTTTTCATCTCATCATTTTTATGTTTGTGTACCCTTGGTCAGTTGGTATAGAACATTTTTTGAAAAGTTACTAGCCCTATATTATTGCATCCATAACATGCTCGTTGCTCTGCGCCATGTTTATGGCCACGCTCGTTGATTGTCAAGGGAAGGCTTACAGGCCATAGGTTTAGAAAAACAATCATTTTTTGTTCAGTGAGCCTATTTTAGTTTTTAATACTCCAGATGCAATTGTACAAGTAATCTGATTTTCTGTGTTGGGGTGAAAGCTTATGTATCAGGGATGGCCAAACTGCAGCTTGCTAGCTGCATGGGTTTGTTTGGATCTTTTGAGTGCGCCTCTTTTGACTCAAGTTGTTTTTGTGTGTAGTGATGTAGTGTAGGGTGTGCAACCTGCAGTACAACAGGTTAAGTTATGTGGCAGGTTCAAGAGTGTGCATGCGTAATTTTGGGCTGTTGAAATGATGACCTCTTAAAAGGTTCAACACTCTCTATTTGGACAAGAAATGTCAATTCACACTTAGAATTGTGTAGCTGCTCTTTCAATGTTGGCCATTTATTATTTTTGGTTTTTCAGTGCAGCAAGTGTGGTCACCCTGTTATCAGTATATACCAGTACTGGTATTATTTCTTGTCTCATTTGTTGTCAGAAAATGACTGCAACCCAAAGATTTTTATGACATTTTTGATTCAGTTACTGCAGTTTGATTTATTTTTCATTATCAATGTGGTGAGGTTTTTGAAAATAAACTTGAGACCTTAACCGTTTATACTTTGCAAAAGTTATTTCACTGCTATTTGTTATCATTAATATTTTTAATAGATTATCATAATTTTGTTTGGATCGATGGCAGCTACAGAAGGTCTGAAAAATTTCTTTCACATTTATGATGTTCATAACACTGGACAGCTCACAACAAAACAGCTTAGTTTGATGTATGAAAATATTCGTGTTGGAGGAATAAGTATTGCTCAGGTTCGTATATACAGTTTAAATGAGATTTGAAGCTTTTCATGCTGAGTGTGATTTGTCTTAATCTGTCAATTTATGAATCACTGAAAAAACTTTCTAATTTTTGTTCAACAATTTGAGTTCGTTCTCAATGCAGAATTGCCAGTAGTGTGCCTAATGTTTCTAGGCTTCAGTGCATTGGCCTACCACAAACAGTTTAAACAAAAGGCTAATTCAAAGTGCTTTTCAAAAAAAAAATGTATCCTATAAATGTGTTGGTGTTAAAATTTAGGCAGTGACTATTTTGCCTTCAATGGTATGTTGCTGTCAAACATTTGTGATTGGTGAATTTTAGTGATGTATAGAAACATGACTTTTAATTTTTCGTGATTGCCCAATTTTGTTGACAAATTGGAAAACATATATACCCCCAGTGTACACTACCCCATACATTTGCTTACTTCCTTTGTTTACATATTCTGCCAGTGAAGATTTGAGCCCATAAACAGTGCATTTGAAGGCAGCAGCACCATCCACTTCACCACAGCATTGCTGCGAGAATTGTAGCAGTTATACATATTTGATGACACGTGAATGGTGACAGCAAAATAGTCTCCAAAGATATAATGCCATCAATGGCAAAATAGCCACTTTGTACACTTAAACATCTGTAGCTTAAATCCAACTACGCCTGGTGTGATGGTGTAGTAGTCAAACCATCTGCTTCACAGTTGGTAAACTGAGATTCAAATTTCTTTTCAAGTCATGTCAAAGACTTAAGGATTTGAAGTTATGTACTTGGTGCTCAGCATCAAAAGAACAGTTCAAAAAAATGCTTGCAACTTTGCTGCCTGAACTCGTGGGTGAGGAACTTAACCAGATTCTGTGATCATTATGTGGTAGACAGGTAGTGGGCCTGAGTAGTTTACCCATTCCAGTGGCCCAGTCTAGCTAAAGACTAGCAAACAAAGCATGAGAGCATATGCATTTGCAATAAAGAAACAACTAGCTCAGTTGAAGACCACCACCTAGCAACTGTTCTGGCAACTACTTGAATGTAATTAGGTAACCCTGACTTTTCTATAAACTCATGTGTTCAGTTACCAATGCATTATCCAAATTGCTTAAGACAATCATTCTAAGATACTCAAAGCAGACTGTACAGTGGTAAACGAGAAAGATAAAATAAAATAAAATAAATAATTTATAAACACTCATAAGGTACTGCATTACATCAGGTTTTCACGTGGATATTTATTTACAGTAGAGATTTTGAGAGGCTTCTTTCCAATTCTGCCGTTTTTCTGGCATAAAAGGCAGTCATCAGTTACTAACTTGAACAAATCAATGCAGGATTAAAAATCAGCCAATCTAAATAATTTGCACTGTTTTCCTTATCAGGTTACACCAAAGACTTTGAAAACATTATTTTCAGCTTCTCTTTTTTGTCTTGGTACAAAAAGATGGCATAAAGAAAAAGCAGTAAGTTTGTTTGGTGTACTGTGGAAAGACCTTTTCTTATGAAGGTGATAAACAGGTGTTGTGGCTAAGCAGCTCCTTCTTACTGTGACTCGGTCTGTAAAAATACTAGCCGAACGAGCGTGGGCATGTATGCACAAATGAACAACACGTGCATCAATTGCTTCATCTATTGATCAGCTAAAGAAATCATTGAAATTGTTTTTTAACGTTATGTTAGTGGCAATCTGGGATATCAGCCAATTCTAACTTTTGGTTACAATTTAATACCGACATATTTTATTTTAATGTTTACATGATTATAAATAATAGTTCTTAATGTATATTTCCACAGAAATATCCAGGTGAAAAACCTTCAAAATGCAACAGTTGTGCAACACCTTTACAATACAACAATTGAGCAAAACTTTCACAATGCAACAGATGTGCTAAACTTTTGCAATACCATAATGGCGTAACACGCTTACAGTATGACGGGCGTTTAAAATACACGTTTGTTGATAAAATTTGATGCAAACCTGGGTGGTTAGTGGTAGACGTTTTTACCAGAAAACAAATTATTTACCAGAAAAGTGTCTCGTAAAAAATTCGCAAGAAGAAGATTAAGCTGTAAAATAGCAAAACAGATAATGAATCACATATAATTTTAATGCACGTAATCAAACTAAAGAGTAATAGATTGTTGTAGCTTACGCCCATTAAAAATGGTTAAAATTATTCAAGGTGAACAAAGGTTTGCCAATCAAATTACTCTGTGTTTGAAATAATTTCCTACTCAAAGCAACTAAAGTGCATTAGTAAAAATAAAAATGGTCGTTAGTTGATTCCAAACTGATACAGTGGCCTACTACATTTTTATTATTATTTAGGTTACAGCTTCAATGGAGAACATGTGCGGAACTTCTGATTACATCTTAATAGAAGAATTAAAAGATGTTTTGGAAGTATGTATTTTTATTGTAAGCATAAACTAAGGTAAGACCTCAAAAACTACGTGTATAAAAACACAGTTTTTGAAAAAATGTTCATTTAAAATTTCCTCTGCGTGACGAATTCTAATACATGTTATTTGTTGGATGTAATTTCAAATTTCGAAAGCTCAATGTAGAAAAACTAAAAACTCCAAAGACATACAGACAACTCATTTTATGCGTAGTACTTGTGGCACTGTTCTACAAGACTGCAAGAAAAAAATGATTACATTAAGCCATTGCAAACACCGAAATGTTCTTAATTCGTGAATGAAGTGTAGTATTTTTCTGTTATATTTATTATTAGCTGCTTCTTTTTTGTATGAGGTAGTTGTTCATTGCATGGTCAGATGCGTCTCGCCACCATTTTAAATTAATGTCAAATGCATAATTAAGCTGAGAATTAATATTACTTTTTGTAGGAAATGGACCGACGGTATTATTTGATTCAAGATCTCCAGTGGGAATTTGCTTTACTGGATAACCAGCATTGTGGAAAAATATCTGTGGAAAAAGCAAGGTGATGGCTTATATGGTGTTACTGTGTCGTGTTACAAAAACTATAATTGTATCAGTAACGGAAGTGATGTGTTCAAAAGATCAATATTGCTTTTGTTATTGGATTTAGCTTTTCTCAATTTTACAGGTATATTTAATGATAGCCAAATATCCAGCATTTGTGTAATGTGGTACCAGTAGTACCTGCCATTTAACATTTTGGTATTTTTTAAATTTGTTGCTTTTTGAATACCTTCTTAAAATTGACATGCGGTTGTGAATTGCTTTAACAATTGTCGTCATATGGCGCTACTGCTATAATAATTAATTCATTGTACTAATTGCTCATGAACATTTAATTCAACCGGTGCAATGGAACAGTGATTTTAAGGATCTATTTTGTGGTCGGTAGGCTTGCAGTTCAATTTGAAATCGTGTCAGACCAAAGTCTTCATAAATTTACGGTTTTCTAGTCTGGCGATTTATATTAAAGCGAGGTGTGAATGGTTTCGTCATAGTATGCGATTGCGTTCCTGCCTGCTTGCCTCAACTTATTATTCTTACTGTTGCAAGCAAAATTATTCTTACTGTTGCAATGGTTTTGCAAACGGTCTATGCATTGTGTTGCGAGTCGGTGGTCATAGCATTACTGTCTCTTGCTCAATACCCTCAGATTGAATAAAATGCTTTACTGCCCTGGTATTGTATCAAATAAGTCTGCACTCTCTATTACTACTTGATTATTGCCGGTGTGCTATTATTTGGTTGATGTCAGATTTAATGCTATACTAGATCCGGTCTAGTTAAGCAACGACTGTTTTCCAAGCCTTTCAAAAGGTGATATTTGGTAAATTTACTGCGTATTGCCCTAGATTTCTCCTTCGTCTCAATTTCGATTTATAGCATTGGCTTTTACTTTACTACACGAGAATTTTGAAAGTGTATTTGGCTTTGACGTTACATTAAAACTTTCAAAATCGGTTGATATCAATTTAGTTCTTGCAGTTCTGTACCTATGAATTAAAATTTCTAACTTCGTGCAAAACTTGAGTATAGTGGATAGTATTGTTTAGCATTCTATACAATTAATGTGAGAGTGTGTGTGTGGCAACACACCCCAACGGTTTGCACTTATATCTCTAACCTTAGATCACTTGCTATTGAAATATTTGACAAGGTGTGAAATCGTCGAAAGCAAGACGCAAAAGTGTAAGTTGTGACACTTTTTACCCAATTTCCAGCAAATGTGTGCGAAACCTGTGCTTATTGAAGAGGCGTTTGGATCTATATAGCGGATTTTTTTATTTCTGGATTAAATGGAGCAATTCCGGGCCGGACGAATTTGGGCTTATTAAGTTGGTGGGCTTATTTTTTGTGGGCTAAATAAGCGATGACTACTGTACTATGAAAGTACAGTGTAAGAGCTATTGAACGGTAGGCCTATTTTTTGTTCTTTTTGTCACACATTTTACAGTGCATATGTCCAGAGTTTTTGAAAATTACCTGAAACACTTGCAATTTTAATTAGTTTTTTGATAAAAATAAGTTTCGATACGTTGTTTCTCTTTTTGACGCTACGTCTGAATGCTGAACTTGTTTTTGGCATTTTACAACAAAAAGTAAAATATTTGACGAGCACCTAGGTTTCAATTCAGCAGCCAACACAAATTTCGACCGAACCGTGCCTTAGTATTCTGGAAGGCATTACATTTCTTCCTCTTGGCTTTCATTAAATACACCCTTGCTGGTTTCTTTAATATATTGTGACTTTTATAATTTGCTTGGCTTGTTTATATCTTTGGATCGTTTTTTTATGTTTAATACGGAAATAAGTGAAACGCCTGTTCTAATGTGTTTAATGCTGTTGCTTCCGTGTGCTTATTTACAGTAAACATGGTTACCACCTGGTATAAATGCCACGCTCCTAATTAAGCCTTGTCAGTGATTAGCAAGGTTTTGTACACAATAGAACCTACTCCGGTGTGAAATTGAGTCATTAAGGGTGACTTTCGCTTACGCTGCGAGATTACCTACGAGTTTTGTTTGTTTTTATCTTGCGACGTACTGGCATGATTGGCGTAGTGATGTAGTGGTTAGAGCATCCGCTTCGCAGTATACCTGGGTTTAATTTCCCTGTCGAGTCATACCAAAGCCTGGAAATGTTATCTACAAGATATCCTGCTTGGCGTTCTGCAATAGGATCAATGTTGAGGGCATTCAGCCAGTCACAAACTCAAATGGCTTGAACACGCAGCCACAAAACAACAACCATCTACCGGTATTAAGCGTACGTTCGACCTTATAAGAAGTCAATAATGCTCCAGCATACACTGGTAGATAATCACGCTCGAACCTGTCTTTAGGCTGTTTGTACTATCCCAGTCTGCTTCCGTATTGGCTTGTAAATTTAGCGGATACAACGCTGTGTAGTTGTTGTCCGCAAATTTTGATTGGGTAGATATAGAAATTCGTTTTACAAAATTCATGAAGCTTGTGGTACTTCCTCAAACTGTTGTAAAAAATGTGCTAAGTAATCACCATGGTTTGTGACCTGAGGCGTGTAGTATCAACCACCGCAAGCATTAGGCAGCTCAAAAAGAACAATTAGCCTAACTACAAGTACACTTTGAACGTAGGTCGCATTAACTTAGAGTTTGTGGAGTCAGTTTGCAAATAAAGCATTAAAATAGACTCACAGCTCACATAATATTAAACCTGCCGCAAAAAAAGGACCTCATCAAAATTGTCATGTTTATAGTTATGCCAATGTTCTTGAATAATTTAGTCGTGTCCAATTGTGTGTTTAAGGATAAAATTGGCAATTGCTTCTAACTAGCCTTGAAATTAGTGAAAAAGAAAATAACTTTAGGTATCTTAAAGATTTTTTAAGCCCAGGTAGAGGATCTTCTGCCCCTCAAAATTTGTGTGAACAAATCATTGATGTAATCTGATTTTATTCTTCTTTGGAAGGAATAAAGTTTCTCCCCTAGATAGATCGTTCAGAATGATATCAAATAAACAGCATGATTCAACAACTGAGAATTGTTCATTTGTTGTGACGGAAGCAGCAGTCACTAACTTAATCATTGCTTTGTCTTTATAACGATTGTTAGCATTGCTAAGATATTTGTTGTGTAATGATTGCCTGCATCGAAGATTGCATAGGGTGTAAAATTGAGGCCGAATCTGGTCGAAGTCGGATTCAAATCTTTCATTCCCAATAATCGTGTTTACGAAGCAACTGCTCAGTCCACACATTCATAAAGTTTCTGCCACAAAACTTCCATTTGCGGCGCCCGATCCTCCTGCAGCAGTTCTCCTACGACAGAGGTTCGCAACTTGTATGAATTTCTGACGCACTAATCTAATCTTGAAAATTAAACTACGCATTCCATAAGCTGACCTCAACAAAAGTTCTAGAAAAAGGTTATCAAGTCAAAAATAGAGGCAAGAAAAAGCCTCTACATAGGTTGACTTACAAAAAAACGGTGGTCATCATGTCAATGATGAAGACAAAAAGCCCTCAACGCTGGTCGATTACACAAAAAAGTCATCAAAGATGTAAACTTGTTACGCCTTTACTTTTTACAAACGACTCACCAGTGCGTCGCGACGCCCCAGTTGGGAACCTCTGTCCTACCATATAGTAATAATCAATGTGCTTTGAAGAGCAACAATGATGTACGGCTACACAGCCAGGCGATCACTTTAGAGATGATATTTTCTGGTCTCCTACTTGGCGTTCATGTGGAGGTAATGTAGAACATGAAATAGTTAACTAGTAAATATACCTTGTCCTTCCCAGCCAACTTGTGGTAGGAGATAGTTTGTCTCCTTGTGCCTATAGATAACGCGGAAACGGCTATCAACAAAACTGCCCAAACTCGTGTCTAACTGACAACGAGTTGTACTGCTAGGTTTACACCTATGCAATCAAAAATGTGTTCAAGCGTTAAAAAGTTTCGTGTATAAGGCGCTGATAAAACTGTATCATATTTTATGCCAAATAAGCAACTATCAGCTACCTACCAAGTGCATCTGCTATTCAGATAGCGTACCACCAGTCTGCGCTTATGTGCACTTCCACGGAGAATATGAATTATATCTTTCACATTCTAGCAGTCTACCGTTAACAAACGATGTATTTGTTTAGGATCTGCCGATTTGTTTAGAAGTTTGTTAGCTAAAAGTCTAGATTATACGTCATAAAGTAAAACAAAAAGCATTTCAGCTTCCTCAAAGCGTAGATCGGATTTCTTCTTTGTTTTTTGTGTGACGTATCAATCAGATCGCTTGAGAAAACAAAGATATAACAATATACGATGCATCTAACGAGCACCGTGAAAGAATTCTTCATGATTTGATAGAACCATTACAGAGAAAGTAAAAGACAAATCCTGTTCTACGTTACGGAAGTGTTATTTTAAATGACCTCAAGTTTGTAGTGGGTCAATTGGGATTAGGAAAATAGACTCAATTTATGTGTGTTTAGCTTTACAAATTTGTGGTATCATATTCTACAGGCCATACGGTTGGACCGCTGCTAGTATAGCTTGTGTTGTAGATTGCATTGTTTCCGACGATAGGAAGGAGGGTGCTATAGTAGTAGTAGTAGTGTTGTCCTTGTTCATCCTCCATTCACGAGAAAGCAATTTGTATTGCTATATTTTGGACGGGACGTCCGCACTCGCTTGGGAGTTGTCATTTACGAGGTGTCTGGGCCGCCTGTCTTCCTCCTCAAGGTAGGGGCGTCCCGTTATGTGCCTTGCCCAGGGATACAACAAACGAACTTGACGGTTTGTTCTCCACAACATCCCTTAAATGCCGAGCGCAAAGCAGGGAAGCTGTGAATATCATTTTTTAAAGTTTTTTGGTGTGACTCGACAAGGGGAATAAACTCCAGATCTATCGACTGCGAAGAAGGCGCTCTAACCACTACACTATCGCGTCGGTTAAGCTGGTTCGATGCCTAACAAAAAGTATCTGTATTAGCAGACAGCATTCCTGCTGAATTAGATTTTTGGAAATTGATCAGTGCGTTGACTGCCATGTCAAGTACATGTTGACATGACAGTTCTTAAAGAGGCCGCGTCAACAACATTTGTTGACGGCTATTTGTCTGTTTCCAGTGCTGTCAACAATCGTTGTATACGTCCTATGCTATTCTTATGGCACTAAGTATCGGTGGCGCCCGGTGGATGTTCTTTTCTGTGATCGTGACGTCTGGTATAGGCGTGGAAAAACACTGCAAAAAAGAACTTTTGTTTTGTTCTTAATATACCACTTTACACTTCAAAATCAGTTTCTATGATATATGTATGGAAGCATTTTATATCCTGATTTAAAAAATTATATGCAAAAAAATAGTTCAAATAACAAAATGAATTGTTTCTGGCAAAATATTTAACACTTCTCACTACCAAATAGTTCCCATAACTGAAAATTATAACACGTGTATGGAAGCATTTTATATGCTAAACTAAGAAATAAATTATATGCAAAGTAATATTTCAAATATCAAAATGAATTGTTTCTGGCAAAATATTCAACACTTGGAAAACTGATTTTGTAACTTTGGCAGAGAACACTAAAAACAGAGATCATGATATGATGATCGCAGGAGCGAAAGACAAACTTTCCAAAAAATAGTTTGGCGCCGTGGGAGATATTCTTAATATACCCTTGACAGTCAACGTGTTAGTGGATTTTTAAAATGCATTCGCCGCTGTAAACAAGTTGATACTGCACCATATTTTCTGATTTGTCGACGTTGAAGTGGAAGGCTAACCGCTCGGTCACATTGCAATCCGCTGGCAGTTGTCGCATTCAATATCTGAAGAACAATCTTCACTCCCTAGCATTAGAAAATGATATGTCCGTTAGGCATTGGGCCGGTTCTATTCAAAAATTAGTTTTTCATGTTTTCTTTTCGAATAGGAAATGACGTTGTGCTCATTTATGCCTTTCTTTGACGTCATTTCCCTTCTTGGCATTAGATGAATGAACGACGACTCAGATATTTTTCAATACTGATATTATTTTGTGCCAATTTAGCACCATAGCCGTACAACGTTTATTTATATAATCAAGATTGAAACAAATTTCTTCTTCGTTGGTAGCTAAAATTTCCGCTGTAGTGGAACTGTTTAGTTACAGAAATAAGCTCCTGCAGTCGCTCTAAGAAATCCATTTTAAAAGGTGTAAAAATGATCTTTTTGGAATATCAGAAAACTTGGTTTAGAATTTTGTCAGTCAGTTCCTCACTTTTGAAACCAAAATGTAAAACGTCTCTACTTGCATTAAATTAGTAGCCCTCGGTAATCGTGTATAATGAGAAAGCTAGGCATTACCGTTATAGTTTACTCCGTATTCACCTTGCCCTTTTTTAAGTGATAGGTACTTGTGTCCTGCTTATAACTTCGTATACAGTACCTGAAACATATTTTGTTTTCCACATGCTTGAAAAGTTTCTTTATGCGCACTTTGAAAAGTTAAACAGGTGGTAACAGGAATAAATTTTGAAGTCACATGACATTGCTAGAAATATTTGCATGTGTAGCTTGCAGTGTATGTTGAAATGGTAGGGACTAGGGATACCGAATAAGCAGTCGTGCTTGCGCTTGCGTTATAATTGAAGCAAAGCCGGTACTGACGCGCTCTTTGACTTAGTTCTTTAATTTTAGCCTTTCACCTTGCCCTGCTTTCCGTTGTGTATCCTTAACCCAGCATAACCGCAGTTTTGTTGCATTATCAAAGTACTAATGCAGCAAAAGCTGCGGAGGTGATGAGTCAGTAGATGAAGGAACCTCCGTCTTTCACGATGCTACCTTTCTCGTCGTACAATTTTTTATCTACCTTCAACCGACTAAACCTCATGACTGTACCAAAAGTGTACAACCCGTTTGACCGTTATTTTCAGTCGCAACTACTCGCGTATTAGAAATTTTACTTCGCAAAAAAGGATTTTTATCTCCCAATATTAATATGAGGTGTACCAAACACGTACAAACTGGTAAGTTTTTCCTTGCAAACACCAGATGCTTAAAAGTTTAAGAAATTGCATTTTTCTAGTTAAATAACACATTTGCATTTCCCAGGTTCTGGATTCAAAACTAAGTAGTGATGCTCTTTTCGCTTACATTTTATTAGAACTTTTTGCAAAAAAGCATTAGCGAAGGTATTTTTTTGTTAACTTACCACTTACCATATTGTCAGCTTGCTGGTTGGAAATTCTTCGCACCCTCCTTGCGGCTTTAATGAGTTGCCATATTTGATTCTTTTCCTGCGTCTTAACTCATTATATCACCTGCAAGAACGGAAATAAAGTGGAGCGTCATTTTAGAGCTCGCACACACACTCTTTATATTTTTTGCCATCCTACTTAGCACTTCTTGACGTTTGGTTACTCTTTGTCTTATGGCGTATCTATATTAGCTTAATCAAAACTGTACCTCGTCAGTTTAATCATGACTACAATATCTTAAATCATTATTATATGACACTAGCTATATGTGTCTTATTTCCTGCTAAATCTGTACTGTGTTGTCTTGTATAGAGTATTAAAAACACTTAGTGCATTCAACTGTCATCCATGCTTACATATTTGGTTTAATATACCATATTGCTATAATATATCTTCTTTACTGTTTATTACAGTTCAAGTGCTATTTCAGTAATTTTGAATCAAAATTCTTTTTACATTTGTTATGTGTTTGATTGCGCCTCTCTACATCATTTTGCACATGTCATGGCTCTATTTTTTATTAGCGTTAATTTTTACTGGACAATGTTGCTCCAACAGTTTTTTCATCTGTGTTTGTTTCATATACTTAGTTCATGTTCCACCTTTCATAGTTGTGTTAGATGCCAAGTAAAATGCCTCTACCACGTACTCATTTGTCGAGCTTTTGGTGTAAACTGTATTGACAAATGTTGGGATTACAATATAGCTGCTCCAGCCTTGCACGATTCAGTAAGACTAAACTTATATAGGAAAGAGACTCAAACCTTTCAAAGTGTGTCACAATCTTGCGTTTTCAAGAAAGTTTCTTTTTGTAACATTTAAAAACCTATTAAGTTTAGAACTCTACACTTTCGTTAAGATTCATTTTAAAAACTGTTTTTGAGTAGACGCTATTCAGTATACTAGTGCCGTTTTGGGCGTTGCGTTGCTTTAGATCAGCTTTAACCAGCTCTTTAGTATAATAGCAGAGCGTTATGACTTCAATTGTTCCTGCTTCTGCCACTGATACTTCTATGACTACAAACATGTAGTAATTTTTTAACAGTCGTGCTATATACATCACTTTTTTTATTTTTTATTGCTCACGTTAGAGTTTTTCAAATAAGGAAGTCACGATTGATTCTAAATAAGTTGTTCGTGATTTAACGACACATGAAATACAAGGAGTAGTGACCAGTAAACAAATGAGATGGTATTTTTCAATTCAATACATTCTTCTCCACTTCACCGGGTTAGAACAGTAAAGCTGCTCACTCAGCTTATTGCAAGAGGCGACCTTTCGATACCCAACAACAACGATTTACCTTGTTGATGGTGGGGCTATTAGTGTGCGGTTTCTGTTCATGATTTGCTCTATTTTGCTCTATTTTATTTGCTCTATTTCTGTTCATGATATAGACTGTCGATTTGTTGTAGTCTAATTTTAATTTTCAGTGTGAACCTGAACATAGCCGATTCATGCTGCGACTCAATCCCGAAGAAATGGAGAGGGAAACATAATGCGTTCTCAAATTGAGTTTGGTTTAGGTCGGTCTGGATTACGTTCTTCCGATTTTCTTTTTTGTTTTTTTTTTTGGAAGCCTGAGCTGTGTTGAATAAATTTTGAGCAAAAGAAAAACAAAAAACACTTCAGAATACGCTTGTAGAGTATATGCCAGAAAAAATCTGTCATTGGCATGAATAAACTGTTTCGAGGCCCTAGTGGTTAGAGCAATTGCTTCAAATGCAGTATGCAGTATCCATTTTTACGTGGCCAACAGGTAGTTCGGTCAAGCAGTCTACTTAGGTGGCTAAGGACTAGCGACCAGAGTGTAAGTTTATATGTATTCAGAGTGTTTAGATTGGGGATGTGTTGCAAAAGTAAATGTTTACCTGATTTATCCCATGCTTTGGACCAAAATAATAACCAGCAAAAATTGTTTTGTTCTTGTGATAAAATTGCGGTGGGGTCCCCTTTGTGACAATGTGCCGGAGGCAACAAAACAACTACAATTTATCAGTCGATAAATTCGTAACAAAAAGAACAAATCAGCCCAAAGCTGAAAATTAATGTTTGTTGCTGACCCCTTGCAAGCTTCCTATAAATCTCCTCTGGTCCGCGGACTTTAGTGTGAAAACCAATGTTTTATTGGCATGTTTTTTGTTGCCGCATACTCTTGATATTGTTAGCATTAACATATGGATTGAATTGGTAATGAGGAAGTCACTTTTATTCAAACATAAATTGTTTTTCACTATTTAAATGTAAAGAAAAAAAAGCAACAGAACCCAAATTTAAAAGCTAAAAGTTTTTATGTAAGTTTTATGTTTTAGACAATCTCACAACTAAGCTATACATGTTAGCAGCTAAATGCAGCTCGTTATCTTGAAAGACACGAGCGTGACCGCTTTGTTGAAGCGCTGTTCTTGTTGCCTGTGAGCACGAGGAGATAACAAGTATCTTACTTTTTAGTCTAGTAAGGGCGGATTACACAAGTATTTGCTGATTAATAATTTTGATTGTAGCATAGTCGTTGTTCTCGAAGCGAAACTGCATGCTCAAAATGTTTGTAGGATAATCAACTTCGTTTTTTCCTTTAAAAATAGTAAGTTGTTTATTTAAAAATACGTTTTGGGAAACAGCCCTAGCCAGTTTGATTCTAAATGAGAATGAAGACTCATTGAACTGTTCCTGGCTGTGTAATTGCATTGACAGAATTGTACCGGCAATTTGTAGCTATAGCTAATTGACAACTGAGGTTTGGAAATCTTATTTTTGAAATATAACGCTTTGCATTGCAATAGAAAAGAGTGACCGGGCGGAAATTGGTCGCACGCATCAGTAAAATAGCAACCAATAACCACGCGGTTCCAATGACTGTTGTAGTTACAAACGTTTTGTTGGTGGGAGGGGTCGAGAATTGTCTGTACGCAATCTTATGGTCAAGTGTGGTGTATGTACTCCACATAGGTTTGGAAATATTTTTGTTGACCGCATGTCGAAATTAATTTCTTTGCTTTTTTTTTTTTTAAGATCAACTTTTCGAAAGCGGTAGTTTCGCCGATGACACGAAGACGTTTTTTCTTGAGTTTAGCCTCTCTCAACTGTATTTTTTTTATATCGTTTGCTTCTGTCATGCCATTTGGGTAGCCGTTCCTTTTTATCCCTTTTCCCTTAAATACGTCTCTGGTTCCATTGTGACTGCCTAAATCTGCTCCCAGTTATGAAAAGAGTAACTCTAAAAATGATGAAGGGATACTCGAAAGGTAAAAATGACATGTTTTTCTCATTGTGAGTTTGTATCGTCCTTACTTCCAAGTTTTAGGTAATTTTTGTTTTGAGTTGGTAGTTACTTCCAAGACTGTGTGGACATTAGTATTTGATTGATAATGCCTGCAGTTGTCAATTGTATGTGATAGCTCTGTTGATGGCTGGAGTCTTTTTTACATTAAGGAGTGACTACTTGTACAATTAAAACGTCGGAAACAACGCAAAATCACAGCTGTTTAATGTGACATCATTGTAATGTAGCTCCAATTCATGTCATCATTTAACAATAGGATTTAAAGAGGCTTTATTTAGAAATACGTACCTCTAATGTGCCTTGCAAAGGTGACATTTCAACGGTTACACGTATGCTCGTTGCATGCCTGTTTTTCATTGGTTCACGTCAGCTTTTTTTGACACGTAGTCTTATTCTTATTTTAGGAGCAAGCGATAATAGCCTCCCAATTTTAAATATCTAATATAAAATTTTATTTTGACGCTTTGCTTGAAGCAACTGTATTGTCAACAACTTTTTAAGTGCAGCATAGTTGACTTTTATTTAAAACTGTGATGGCTTGTGTTTTCAAGCTCTATTTTAATTGTATTCAAACTATGCGATTAAAGGTCTTGCCATAGGAACCTTGTGAATGATGTCCACGGAACTGCATAATGGCAAGACTGACAAATCTTGCTTCGGAAAGCTATTTCCAGAACTTCAAGCGTGGAGTTGATCTTACAAAATTTAGTTTTAGTCGTTATGTAAACCATCTAAGCTATGTGAGGAGGCGCTCGTTGGACTCAATCTTTCCTTTCTGATAGGCGCGCTTGTGTGGTTTATCAAAATCAGGAAAGTTGTTCCTTTCGAGTCCGTCGAGGTGTTCTGCAAGGATCCGTTCTTGGCCTCTCTCTTTATCAATGATCTTCCAGCTTCTCTACCTTCTTCCGTCAGCTGCTCTTTTTACGCTGACGATCTGGCCATTTGGTTCTCCTCCCCCTTGGTCCCCACGGCAGTGGAGGCCACACAAGGAGCTATGTTTCAATTGGAGTGCTGGCTGAGCACTGGTGTCTTCCTCTCAATCCGAGAAAATGTGAGGCCTCCTTCTTCTCAGTGGATCCCCACCAAGCTAACCTCCAGCCCAACCTCCTCCTACTCGGCTCCCGTTTCCGTTTCAACCCAAGCCCAACTTTTCTTGGGGTCACCTTCGATCGCACTCTTTCCTTTTCTAAACATGCTTTTTCGCTGAAGGTCAAATTCTTCCCACGTCTCAAGGCCTTACACTGTATCTCTGCTTCCTCATGGGGCCCCTTTAAGGAGTCCCTCTCTGTCCTGTATAAAGCTTTTCTTTGGCCCCTTCTCACTTATGCTTCACCCGGATGGTTTACTTTCCTAAGCGTTACCAACATTACCAAATTGGAACGCCTCCACCAAGTGGCCAGTCACGCCATCACCGGCTGCCTCTCGTTCTCCCCTATCCCTCTTCTTTTCTTCGAGGCTTCTTTGCTTCCCCTACGAGTCACCCTGACTCATTTCACTCTTTCATCTTATGAGCGGGCTCTTTGTCTCCCAACCTCCTTTCCCATTTCAGGTTTGGCCAGACTAGGAGTGAGACCAAGACTCTGCAGATCGTCCTGAGAGCTTTTGCTTCCACTCATCCGCTCATGCTTCCTTCTACATTTCCTAGGGAAGCTGTTCTTGCTTGCCCTCTCTTTCCTCCTTGGAATCTGCCTTCTTTCACTGTGGAGTCCACCCCTTTCCTCTTCATGCACCTGCACTAATCCTTCTCTCTCTCGCCAAGGTGTGGCTCTCGCCCACCTTTACCCTTTCCCCCCTCATGATCTAATACTCTGGACTTACGGCTCTGTTCCTTCTCCTTTTGGCAAAAGCGGCTCTGGCGTACTTGCCAACTGCTTTCTATGTGGCACTGAGGCCACTCTTTGCTTTTGAGCAGGCTCAGTTTGTTCAAGTTTTTCCGCTGAAGCCTGCGCCATTCTGCATGCTCTTTGCTGGTCTTGGCAGCACCAACAAATCTGTCATTTCTCTTCTCTTCTCCTACTATCTATGCTGGCCACCCTGTCCTCTCCTCCGTTTTTTCTTTTATCTCAAACTCTGTGGCAGATCTGGCAGGAACTGTCTTCGCTCTCCTGTTCTATCAGGCTACAATGGGTCCCCGGACACTGGTTTCTCCCGGGGAACGACGTGGCTGATGAGCTGGCCAGATGAGGAGCGCTACTTGCGCCCTCCACAATCCCTTGTAGTCTCTCTCCTCTTATCTCTCGTATCCACTCTTGTCTTTTCTCGAACTGGAGACGTACTGTCTCATCTAAATTCTTTGACACGCAGGTTCCTTCGATTTCCACCAAGGAACTTGTGCTCCCTCGTCATGCTCGCTGTGCTCTATCTCGTCTACGCTGCAACAGATACAGCCTTCTGTTAAGCTCTTGTCTCCCTAGGATTGGCAGAATCGAGAATCCTTCGTGCAGCGCCTGTGGACACTCGCCCCAGGACACCTCTGATCTCATTCTGCACTGTCCAGGTCTGGACTCTTTGCGCTGCTCACTCTTTGGCGACTCTCTGTCTCTTTACGACCTTTGATCCAGACCCTGGGGAGTTGCCCGGCTTCTGGGGCTCCATGTTTTTCCGCCACGCCCCATCCCTTGGAAGGGGTTGGGTAAACAACAACAACAACAACATGAGAAGAGGCCTTGTGTGACCTCCAAACACTCTTTTGGTGTTTAAAGGAAACTTATTTTGTTGTTCCTTTTGTTTGTATTTCCAAAAATAAATTTGCTTCATACTGTAAATTCGACGTGGGAAACTAAAACTTTAAGTTGAGTTTTGCTTGTGTTATTATCAGATTTCTCTTCGAAGCTGTTCATCGAAAATTGTTTTCACTTCCAAAATGGAATCGCTTTCTTCGACGACGCGTTGTGCCCGATGCTGCGTTGTCTTTTGCTGATATTGAAGTGGAGCTGTGCAACCTGCCAACGCCTGATGATCTTGATATCAATGGTTTTGATGGTAAGTGAAGCAGTGAATAGGATCCGGCAAAAAAACAACTTACAATATTGTAAAGAATTTGATTGACAGGGCAATGCTGTTTTAAAGCTCATACATTTTTGCGCTTTCAATGCCAAATTTTACTGTACGTGGAGCGGAGATTGTAAACGTTTCTTTGTATTTCATTCTGCGGTATGCTTGTGAACGGGAATGATAGGTATTTGATATTCTGGTAGCTTTTTACGATATTGGTCGTGTGGCATGGCGTGGCTTTTTACGGAATGTTAGGTATGGGTCGGTGGCATGGCGCTATAGACAGCGTTGAACCTTGTTGTTAGAAGGACGGCAAATTCAATGTTGAAGCGTTTACATCTTGCAGGGCGGAGCGGGATTGTTGTTTGCTTCCAAGCTTACATTTTTGGTCCAAATGCCTACTCGTTGGATGGGTTGATGTACCGGTATATTTCAACAACGTAATTTTCTTTTTTCTCAAATAGTGTTTTTGTTTTTCACAAAGTTGTAGATGCAGATGTATTGCAGTTCAAATTATTGGGTTCATTCATTCACGCGTATGAGCTCAGGGTCGGTTTCCATGTCTTTCGTCAGACTGGGCCACCACGACGGGTAGACTGCTTGGCCCCACCATCTGTCTGCCACATAAAGACGGAGGCATCCCGTTAAGTGCCGTGCCCAAGGACACAACAAGCAAGCTTGCCGGCTTCTTCTCCACACTATCCCTTTTGTGCTGAGCGCCAAGCAGGGAAGCTGTGAATACCATTTTTTAAAGTCTTTTGGTATGACTCGACAAGGGAAATGAATCCCAGGTCTACCAACTGCGAAGCGGACGCTCTAACCACTACACCATCGCGCCGGTAAATTATTGGGTGTTTGCTGTCAAGTGCCCGTAATGCTTTAACGGTTGGTTGTAAACTTGTTTAGTCCAATACAGTGGTCGTCAAGCATTGATCCTGGTAGCCCAAACCCTCCTTTTAATTATATTTGTTGACATTACATTGAGCTGAATAGCTTTATTTACTCGAAAAGTTCACCAATCACCGTAAAATGTGCAGTGTAACCCTGAAATTTACTGGTTTGTTAAGCTTCCAAATTGCTTGTTAAATTTAAAAATCAATGCTTTGCTGGTACAGCAGTGCTCTCTGTCTCGTACTGTTGGCGCATTAGACTTGACTGTTTGCGAGCTCAACAAAGCAGCTCATGATCGGTCTGCAATTTTCAATTTGCCGATCGCTGATCTATCCCATTCCACGTATCTATGCTTGGTGAAGTTTAATTTTCAACCAGTTCTTTTGCGCAGCGAATCAACAAAAGTTGGAAAAACTGATGAAAGAACAAGAAAAAAGGAAAAGAGAAGAAGAAAAAAGACAAAAAAGAGAACGACTTCGAGCCGAGCGAGCACGAAAAGAAATGAATTCGCCTACTCCAAGTACAACGGTAAGAATGTCGTTCATCTTTGTCATGTATGTGCTTCCTCGCTTTTCTTGTTTTGGTTATTTTTTCTGCCATGTAAAAGCCATGGCATATAATAAATAAAATATTCATTACTAGACGGCTTTGCTGGCGTCGCCCCGCAGGACCTCATCGTTAATGTCGAGGTTTGCAATATCAGTTCAGCTGGCTAAGCCTGCTTTACCCAATGGACAGTTGTGAAAACAGTAATGAAAAGCTTACGTTTTTAACATAGCCAAATCTCGTTTCGAGACAAAACTGTCGTTTTTTGAAACACAATTGATAAAAATACATTTTCCGGGGTCTGCGAATAGCCACTATGTGTCTCCAAGTTTTTGGGACCCATGGCAACGTCTTTTTTCCACTGCTTTCACCATTTGCGTCCTAAAACTTAACAAATTTTCATCCGTTAAATTGAGCAAGTGCTTGAATTGAAAGCATATCAAAGTTGTGGGAGGACGCCGAAGTGATTGAAATGTATTTTCGGAATTACGTTATTAGATATTAGGTCCACTACTTACGACTTTTTTTTAGCTCTGGGAGTATTTGTATGAGCTAACGTCTCTGGCTGGGCGCATGTTGCTTGGTCCAGGCATAAATACAACCTGGCAAAAAACAAACTCCCGAAATCAAACACTCGTGGTGAAGTTGTGACAATAGCAGCGCCAACCTTGGTATTTTCGAGTTCGTGAATATCCGTGCAGCCGGCTTTGCCAAATTGATATTTGTGGGAACAGTAATAAAAAGTTAATGTGTTGTTGACATGGCCAATTGTCGTTCGAAAATCAAAAGTACCGTTTTTTAAAGTAAATTGATTAAGCCTTAAAAAAACAGACTTAATCGATTTTCATTGCAGTCGGAATACAGGGGTTGCGTATAACCGCCATTTATCGAAAGCACCTTGCTGAGGTCTCAAAATAGCTTTTAATCGCGTTTCTACGATCAGTATTTTTTGAGTAAATTAACAAAACATATTCTAAAATTGATTGTCAGTTACGACGTCATGTGATTTTCTAAAGAAGTTTAAGTTGGTAAGTCAGGTACAGGTTTTTATTTCAACCCAAAACCGCTTTCTTCAGTGCAAAAAATGCGATTCAAAAAATTGTCTTTGATTATGACGTCATCGTGACGCGACCAACTCCCTTATGAAACTTACCCCAACAAGGTGATAAATCGTGAGAAGTTAAATGTTTGTATGCTTGGCAGTTTTGAAAGAGTTAAGACAGACGCACAGACAGAATCGCGCTTTATATATCAACTTAACCGTTTGTCTATTAAATTTTGACTTTGGTCACTGGAAAACCTTTGCGATTACGCGTACTCAAGTTTATTTCGGACTCGCTTTGAAGTGCTGCTGGTACAGTGTATTTCTTCTGCAAGCGTGATTCCAAGCTGGAAAAGTTGCCGTAAATTTTAGGAGCTTAACACTGCATAGCCCACAAGGGCATTGAACTCTCAATCTTATGATCAGGAACCAGCGCTTTGTCGCATGGAGCCGCGATGCCTACCAAATATTGTGTGTTCAAACTTATTTCGAATTTTCTCGAATTGCAATCGCGGTGCCATGCGATTCTGCCACAAATATTTCTCAGACAGTGCTTTCGTATTGGGTACATCCAACCATGCGGGCAGTGACTTCATAGCTTCCCGGTCATGGGGCTAAATTGTCGCATGCAACTACGTTGAAACAATTAAAACAAGCAGGGTTGGTGTTGGTTCGAGCGCCCTCTTTGCAGTTCGTATGTTTGGACTCATTTCCGATGTTCAACCTTACCAAAAACTTTAAATACGGTATTCACAGATCTCGTGGTGGGCGCTCAGCAGTAGGAGTAATGTGGAGGGTGAAATATAAAATCGCGGTGAATTTACTCGGTCGTGATTAAAATATGTCCTACGGTAGTGCTAAAAACCGTTGCAGGTGAAAAACGCCAAAAATATAATATTGCTTTTCAATAGAGTTGAGTTTTAACTGAGGTGTGCAAGGCTGAGCCAGTGAGCTTATGGCACAAAGTGTTTGCTAACAAATTATTTGCGTGTTTATGCAAAGCCTGACTCGCTGGCGTCGGGTGTGGCTCCAGATATAAGTTACTGGTTAAATTCTGCGCTGGCTCGCATCGCATTACGTTTATGTTCTTTTTATCAAATGCTGGCTATCGCTGTTCAATACTTATTCAATTTATGGCATCAACATCATCGAAGCGAATTTGAAATCTATTCTGTGTATAGCTGTAAATGTCCGTAAACTGAGAAAAAGTTTCTGTTTAAAACAATATAATACTTTTTGTGAATGAGCGCATGCTGGGTGTGCAGTCATTTGTTGTAGTGGGCCATCGCGATGAGTAGACAGCGTGGCCCGCTGTTTGTCGCATAAAAATAGAGCTATCTCATAACGTGGCTTGCCCAAGAACATAGCAAGAAATCTTGCTGGTTTTTACGCCTCACTATTCCTTTTGTGCTAAGCTCCGAGTAGAAAAGCTTTGAATATTCCTACCATTTGCAATGTCTTTTCCTACGACTTGTGAAGGAAATTGAATCCATGTTTACCGATTGCAAAGCGAACTAACCACTACATTACCGCCCCAGTTACTCTGATACTGATTATTGAGTTGGAAAATGTATTTGTTTTAGAGTGATGCGCAAGATGTTGACACTAAACCTACAATGGCAGGTTTGTATACTGTACATGTACTTTAGAAGAAATTGTTCTGGCAGAAAAAGGTTGTAACGTGGTAAGCTTCAGTGGAAGTGTTACTGGCTTCCTAGGACTCACCACGGGGCATAAATTTCACGGCACAAAAGGGTATTTATGTGCAAAAGGTTCCAATATTGAAAGCTCTTTTTTCTAGTCGAAGCCTTTTTCGGAAGCAGTTATTTAGAGCGAAACATGCCCTGCATCAGCTTCGTACATTCGTTTAAATACTCGCAAAGTGCCATTCTGTAATATGGCTTTACCTGGTGAGATATCTATCGAGCTATATTTTATTTCTTAGAACTTAATGTTGCTATTGGATTTGCAGAACTTCAAATCAATATCGAGTTACTTGATCGCCGTATTGCAGCTAGCTATCATGTTTGTTTCCTGTTTAGGGCCTAAGCCAGATACAATTGCGTATGGAATGAAAAATATGGTTTAGGTGTCATTTTAGTTTAAACCGGGAGTGATAGAGAGGCTTTTAACGTCGATAATGACAGTTTTCTTGCTGGTATATCCAAGGTTAGATAACTTGTGTAGTGTGTGCCCAACATTCTCTTTACTATTTTTCATCATCAGTTTGTGGCTGCCTAGCTAATCTTTAAATGTAAGCTTGTCGACAATCGCCGGTCACTTTGAAGGCAATCTAGCCATCCATGCTTTACCAGATTAAAACAGTAATGCTGCTCACTTAACGTGTCGTAAGAGGAGGCTTAAGTGCTCATCAATTGTTGTCCGCTTTCGTGTTGGGACTATCAGTCAATAATTTTATTCCAGTTTGGTTCAAAATGGATTGTCGTATTGCCCAAGTCTGATTTTATTTAAGTTTGTTTTTGGATCCGTAATTCAAACGTTTTTTCCGTGTTTTTTTTCCCAAATAAGAGGAGTGTAAACGCAACAAGATTTCTCACCCAGGGGCATGTACTCGAAACCCAGAACACTTTCACTATGTTTCAGCAGTTGTTGGTGTAAGAGTTTTCGTGATGCCAAGGTGAGCTTTGGGCACTAATCAATTCCACGGATATTTAATTTATGCGATATTATGACGGTGCCACTGCTAGATCTAGATTGAAATTAAAAGAAAACCTTTCCAACGGGCATTGGACGCCAATCCGGCGAAGCAGCTCAGTTGCTGGATTTTTGTGTTTTCTAAGTTTCGGCTTGTACCGCCTACGACCACATTTGTCGATGGCTCCTTATTGGAAGAACGTCATATCATAATACTTCCCTTGTCTTGGGTTTCATGAGCTAAATGTATTCTCTGTTGTTAGCGGAAAAGAATCATGATAAAAGCACTACGAAAAGCACTGCTGCACAGAATAAAGAACAGGTAACGCTTTAGCTAAAAGCATGGTTACCTCCAAACCTCCAATGGCTGTTATTATTATGACGTCATGCAGTTTTTTCTGCTTTTCATACGCAATGTTATTTAAGCGCCAGGACATTTCTTGGTCAAAATTGAGTAAATTTGTTTTATATTTCGTCATCCACATTCCTCCTCTTGCTAAACATTAAGCAGGAGATCTGTGAATACTATTTTTTTTATCTTTTATGTGACTGGACACAGGTGTTAAACTCTGGTCTACCGATTGCGAAGCGTAAATGAAGGTAAGCACAAGAATTCACATAAACTGTTCCGCAATTTTTAGTTTTTCCATCAGTTGCGTGTTATATTGCTTCCAGTTGATTTCTTGTTTAATCATGAAAAGCAGAAGCAATTACTGCAACTAATGCGATGGACAATTGCAGTGGATTGCAGCGCCCTTTTGTGGCAATCGAGTCACTGGCGTATTTAGAAACAAAAGCTGGGGGGTCGAAGCATTTTGCAAAGATGAGGACCTTTTTTTAAAGATCAACTGTTTGAAGATGAGAATTTCCTTCAATCTGGTCCGCAGCCAAGGTACAAAAACCTTTTTTTTTCTCATTTTTCGCTGCTTACAAACCGTCTAGGGAAGAACGTCTCCCTTCATCCTCTTAATTGCCTCCCTGATCGTAATAGAATGGTCATGCGTTCAAACCTCTAATGATTGCGTATTAATGCTCTTGCAAATGGAAATTTGTGAAGGTTTTTTCTGCGTGGTTGGTTGTAACAATCAATATGTTTTTAAGAGTAATTACGAGCAATCAAGTGCAATTGTAACGCTAGGACATTTCAGCGCAGGTCCAGATATTTCTTTAACGTTTTGTACGACTTTCGCTGGCCTCCCAAGTTTAGAAAACAAAAAGCAGCAGGTCTAAAAAAAAGTAAATGACAGTTTTTTTGAATAAGAATCACAAAAATTTTAAATGTGAATTATTTAACCAAAAAGGTTATATTTGATGATTATATTTATGTTATCTACGTTGCTTTTGTGCTAAAGCGTTTTATTATAGACAGAAATATTGCGAAATAACTGGTTGCATGTAACTGTGAAGTTATGAAAGGACAATTAACGTTGGTTAACCTCCCAATGTATATTAGACTGTATAAAATATGAAAAGTCTTTCCTGTCCTATACTCAATTGCTTCTCTGTTTGTTATTTTTATCCACCTCTCCGTCACCTCCTCTGCAAACCGGATTTCCTTTGCTAGGAGGAAGAGAGGCTGCGCAAAGAAGAGAGAAAGCGAGAGAAGGAAGAAACAAAGAGAGAAAAATCAGCGAGGAAAGAAAAACGAGATGGGATAAATATACGACCGCTGTCTACTGTTTGATGCTAATACCGCATGTAGACATTTAACCTCGTGATTTAGGCGCAAAGTTCAAATAATCACTGAATACTGAGCTTTACGTGTAAGCTATTTACCCTTTTGACCGTAAGTCATTGTAGTCTCAAGTTTTGTACGACTTTTCCTCCACGTAATATCACAAGTACTTTTAACTTTAATACGGTTTGCAAGGGTTAAGCCAAATAGTTTGTTTAATGGTGCTTAGCTTTTACTTTAGATTGTTCAGCAGTAAATGTAAATCATTAAGTAAAGCTTAGTTAACAAACAAGCCAATAAAAATATGGGTTGATGCGTCCTCATCCCATTTGTAAAGTTGGGTTTATTGCCTTTGCGGAGCGTTGAGGCATGTCAAAGATATTGAAAAGAGGCTATTCGATCATCTGCTTAACACCAAACTAAAGTAGTAATATCTAAGACAAATATGATTACTGGGTTTTGTTAACTTTAGGTTGTTTTGATGCGAGAAAAAACGTTGCCTTTTTTGTACATGATTGCTAAAGCCTGGTAGAACCACAACTACCACCAACATAAAGTAAAAAAAAAACATTTGTTATAAGCTTTAGGCAAGTTGGAGTGGTCTTACGATAATTGTTTACCCAGGTTTTTCCGGTATAGTAGCAAATTGACGATCTCAACTCTGGACACAGTATTGGTTGGGGCTCACCTCTTTTGCAGCTGTGTGGTAATCAGTGTTCAGCTCCCAATTGCAAAAACCGAAATTATTTGCTCTGTCTCCCTAGTACCGCTGATTTTTTCTTGTCAGTCGAATCTACCTGCTTTTAAATCTTGCAGAAAAAATTTGCTGTATTTTGTAGTTACTTGTTTCAAGTGTCCATTGTGGTTCGATTTGTATTTTTCGGCCGACTTTAAGCGATTTCACCATTCCATCACTTGGCGCTGATCAATAGAAGTAAATTTAGAAAATAAAGTTTGAAAAGTACACAAAACTCTATTACTCATGGGCAGAAGTTGCCCAGACGTTGACAAAGCACCAAACAACTGCAATATAATTCATTTCAGCGAGGAGCAGAATGTGCTGTGTGGTCGTCACATTTCAAAGGTTCTCGTCATTAAATCTATAAATATTAGCAAATTTGAATGCTTGCTAATCTAAGGCTGTTAAAACACTTGGTGGTGCTAGACACCTAACATGTAATCGGCGAAAACAGAATATCTAATAAAAGTGGTGGGCGTGTTCTATGGTTTTGAACTTGAACGGAGGCGTGCATCTTTAGAATTTTTACATTTCAGAACAAATGTTTCAGCAAGTATTTTCTTAATATATGTTGCTGATTAGAAAAATCTGTATCTACTTTAGTTGAACCAGCGGTTTATAGATGTTAAAACTTAAATTTATTATTTTAGTATCATTCACTACTGACACCTCGAACATCTAAAAACTTCTTTATGATCACAGGCGCTACCTAGCGGATCAAATTTTGTTTTGCGCCGTACATATGCTGCAGAGTTGGCATAAAACAACGGAAATTTTCTGATATTCAAATTGAAAAGTTCAAGATTCAGAATCATTGTGAAGCATCGTTTTTTGCCTTAAGGACAAAAATTCGTGACTTGTTTGTTGATTTTCGACTGATGCAACACTGAAGTTATGCTTAATTAATAAATTCCATGCAAGGAAGTATTGCATCGTCTCGCGGAATAAAAATAGTTGTGCTTAACTCAGAGAAGATGTTCTAATACGCTTTGCAATTTTTATCGTTTCCATATTCGGCTTGTTACATTGCTATAGATGTTTCTTTATTGTTGTTAATTACCCGACCCCTTCCGAGGGCTGGGGGCATGGCTGAAGACCATGGAGCCCCAAAAGCTGGGCAACTCCCCAGGGTCTGGACCAGAGGTCGTAGAGAGACAGAGAGTCGCCAAAGAGTAAATGGCGGAAAGAGTCCGGACCTGGACAGTGCAGAATGAGATGAGGGGTGTCCTGAGACGAGTGTCCACAGGCGCTGCAGGAAGAATTCTCAATTCTGCCAATCCTAGAGAGATAAGAACCTAACAGAAGGCTGTGTCCGTTGCAGCGTAGACGAGATAGAGCACAGCGAGCATGACGAGGGAGCACTGGTTTCTCGGTGGAAATCGAGGGAAGATCCCAATTAAAGTCCCCCAGAATGAAGAGATTTCTGGAGGAGGGAAGAGTGGAGGGAGAAAAGGAGTCAGTTCTGCCATCCGTCGGGGAAGAGCGAATAAGGGGGGCGTACACATTAAAAAAATAGAGCAAGGAAGGAGTTGTTAAGAGACATGTTGACCCCTACCTCATCAGAGTAAGGATCTAGTGAAGAAAGAGAGGATGTAGAAAGTTCAGAGAAGGATAAGCCCTGCCTGACGAAAATGATGGCGCCGCCGCTAGGGTGCGTGGCATCACGAGAGAGAATGCCAGACCGGGAGTGGATGCGATCAGAACGCAGAGTAGAGAAACCAGTAATCTGGAAAGAGGAAGATGAGTTAAAATTGGATTTCTGGATACCGATAAGGTCAACAGGGTGGGACGAAAGAAAATAAAGCAGTTCAGTGCTTCTGGCTCGAAGAACTCCAGCATTCCATTGAAGAATCCTGAGAGAGTCATGGGGGGAGAGAAGCAGGAGGCGTAGAAAGATAGCCTGGAGCAAGGGACGGTGGTGAGGGGGCAGAGGGAGAAGATACGGAATGGGCTGACGGGGGATAAGAGGTTTGAAGACGAGGGTGGGGAGGGAGAGCAGCATTGGCAGACGAATGGCTAGATTGTACAGTGGAGGTATACATGTCAGAGAAGTCCGAGGAGGAAGTCACAATGTTACGAGTGGGGACACAGCAGGGAGGCAGCTCCAAGAGTGAGAGCTGTCAAGAGTTCTGAATTTGGAGAGGGAAAGTTGTGAGCACCTTAGATGAACCCATTTGGAGCAGGTGCAGCATTGCACTGACTTGCCCCGCCAGGTCACATTTCCAGCGCACACTGAGCAAGGAAAGATGGGACCAGGTTTGGGATGAACTTTACCGCTCATCTAGAGGATGAGAATGAGGAGACGAAGAAGGGAAAGAGAAAACAAGCGACCGGTTTTGAAGAAGCTGTGTGCTGCCCTACTGCGGTCGTTCAGGGGGCAGCAGAGCGAAAAAGTGAAGGGGAGTGCCCGGAGTAACTGGGACCTTCGGGAAGTCCAACAGCCTTTTCGACCTAACCCGAATGGGTTGGGGACCGCACCACCACGTCGAGGCGGATGTTGATTGGTTCAGATGTTGCCTTATTTAATGATTCTGCTGGCGATGAACGTGTCTTTCGCTTATACCCATAATGCTGAAGAAATTTTTGTGAAGTGGTTTTCTAAGATCACAACGAGGGAAATCGTTGTAACGTTTAACACAAGATCGTTTGAAGGCTCTACTGCCCATCCGTACATGCCGGATATGTCGTCCAAGACGTAAGTAAGTAATGGTAAGTACCCAGGTTGTAGGGCTTTCTTCCTCCACGCCTTCTTCCCGAGGATTGGCCGGATAACAAACAGTGTGCTTGCTGATTTACTCATACAGTTGCGCCTTATCAATACGAATAATCTTTGCTTACTATCACAAATGGCGAGATTTTGTGTTGCACCTGATCTTTTTCGTCACAGATGCTGACCACCAACGCTTGGTTGATCAACTACAAGCAGCCATGGAGTCGAGAAAAATTGAAACTCTTGATCCTGCTGTTAAAGAATATAGAAAGGGAATTATCCGTAAAAGAGATCAAGATGAACTGCTCGCTCAAGCCGAACGACTATTAGAAATGCTAAAATGTTCATTAGGTTTGTGTGTTTTTGAGCAGAGCTCTTGTATTTATTCCGCTTTATTAATTATCGTTTTGACTTTTTTGTAGCCGCCGTGGTGCAAGGGTACTGTTGTTGGCTTCGGAACGAAAGGTTTAAAGTTCAAAGCTTTAAAAATACCACTGGTATTCGTTAGGAAGGGCATCCAGAATTTAAAGTGCTTCGTTGTTCCACCAATATGTCTGGTTCGAAAGCGAGTGTGTAGTGGTAGGTAGACGTACACTAAATCAGCACGTCTGAGCCTTCACTACGCGGGAAAAATGGCGTAAATCGACTTTTTTTTTCTTTTGTAGGTGATTTGCATTGAATGAGGTTATGCTTCTATTATATGGTGCATGTTTGCCACACGTCACCTGCTGCACCAGATGTTGATTGACCAATGAGTTTTTAATTTACGATGTTTTTAAATGAAAATAAAAAATATTGGAAATTGAACCATTTTTACTAAATTTTTTAAAACGTTCTTTTTCAATTTAACTTTAGCAGGAAACTGTGATTGTTTTTTGTATTCCAAACAAAAATAGACCAAAACTGTACTTTAATCAGAAAAGGTTTATCAAGTGAGCTTTTAAATTCGTTCGGTCCTTTTTGATGACTGTGAACTAGTCTTTACAACCACAAAGATCCGCGATGAAGCCCATAATTATTTCAACTGCTTTATGAAAGCTTCTATTTTTTCAGCTTTAAAAGATGCGATGGTGAAAAGAGTTATCGCTGATTTGGAAAGTGCCGTGAGCACAACGAAACAATCTGGTTTTGATCGATCTGAACAGGAACTAGCCAATGAGGTGGCAGCAGCGGACGATCTGTTGCTCCGACTGAAAAGATTGGAAAAGTTAAGAAGTGAGGTGCGCGATGAATTTAAAATAAATTTTTAAATACAAGATTTCGATCAACTTTTTGTTCAATACTGTACAATTATGCATGTCAGCATATCGCAATAAAGCGCTGATTTAGAGATCGAAAGATCACGATTTCGATGCTTCCATGTGTTCTGCGTTGTTGTGTTTTTAAAGAAGATACTACAGTAATTTATATTGTTTTGCTGCAGTGTTTTGGGCGAAAACTTTGGTGCTCAGAACAAAGTATTCTCGCGCGATTGTGGCTCATGTCATGTAAAGGGGTCTAATGTCTTGATGTGCTTCAGGTCTTAGAATTGAAACAAAGCACAATTGCCGAACTACGCAGTTACCAGAAACCAATGCCAGTCATTCACAACGTTATGATTGCCACCTACTTGTTGCTCGGAACAGCCGAAAAAGATACAAAAGTAATGATTTCTTTATACATGTCATGTTAATGTTAAATTTTAATGGCTGTTATAACCTGTCAAAAAAGTACTTGTAAGATTGTAGAGCAGATCATATTTATTGATTCATACAAACGACATACCTCTGCATTAAGAGAGTAAATACTTGGATGAAAATTTAAATTGTACAATTCCCAAGCTGTTAGAAACAATGCTGACCGTTGGATTTTAACCATGGTGAAATCAACCAGTCCAATGATGATATTAGATTTCAGGTGTAGAGCTAACGGTATTAATTAGTAGCCAGTTCTGCCGGTTATTATTAATTACTGCCTTTAGCTCCATACCTGTGTTCTAATACGTCAATAACGTGAAGGTTAAGAATATTGGTTCAGCCGGCTGCGCCAGCTTCATCCAATGGATACGGTAGCAATGAAAATCATAAAAAGTTAATGTTTTTTTTGCACTTCCTTCTTGTTCCTCAATAAACATTTAATGGTGATCGAGTCAAAAGGGCAGAATACGAATAGTCTTTATTCCCATGATAGCAATCTTTTTCTGTCTCTAAACGACTAGTTAACGGGGACACAATTGAAGTTAAACTGGGGAATGGCGGATGCAATGTAGCGCTTGTTTTGAAATTACAGACGTCGGCTATCAAATAGTTCCTCTATTTTACGATTTGTTTACTCCTTTTTGTCATCAAATTTGTGACTTAAAGTTTCTGGCTACCCCATAGGTTGATGTGTTCTGGCCATTACTTACGCCTAGCTAAAGGGAAAAAAAGGGACCTTGCGTTTTCCTCAGTTTGGAAGTATGGAAAACATTTCTACTATTATGTTATTTTGAAGCAAAATAGCAGAAATACCATCCTTACAGTGCGATTTCACACATGGGCGTTGTTTTCTTTTGATTTTTTTTGAAAACTGTTACCTATCCCTGTTTGCTACGTCTTATATTCTGTGCTTCTTACTTAGGCGTATTTAGAAAAGTTAAAAAGAACCTTGTTTTTCCCTCAAATTTGTAGCTTTAACCCCTAACGCTCTATGAAGCAAAATATCAAAAATGTCGCTCGCAGTCACAGCGCAATTTTATCCATGCAGGGCCCGCTGTGAACAATGCCGACTTAAGCATTAGTTCAGGTGGGTGTGCCGGCTTCACCGAACAAATATTTGTGAGAGCAGTAACAAAAAGTTGCAAGGAGGTGGTAGTTTCTGTACCTGTGATGGTGATTACCTTATTCTATTAATCACGACTGGTAATAGTCACAAACGATGTGTGATTTTACAAACTATTATTTGTTCTGTTCAAAGCATAGATGGAACACAAAATCAAAATAATGATTGCGCCGAAATGATGGTCTTTTCACAGTTACAGAAATAGACTCTTTGGTGATACGCCTATTTCACGACTTGGTGCGCTTCCTTTTGTTTTTATATTGTGATATGTAGACTTTTGGGTGCGCTAGTTTTCTTGGTTCTGGCATAGCAAGAAAAAGACCGTTGCTTCGTCCCAAATTCATGCACCCTATTCCACTACGTCTATTGAAGTTATTTTCAAGCACAAATCCTACCTATCTTTAGATCAAATTTTATAAATTGATTGGCCTATTGTTTTATTTTGATTTGTTGCTAAAATTGGAATTTTGTTACCTTTAACTTTGCTTTTAATTCTTCTTATAAATAAATATTAGCCTTGCATACAAACAGCCTACCTAAGTGAAATATTTATCTATTTCTTTCCTTAAGCGCCTAAATGAAAAGTAATCAAAACTTGTGAGCGGGGCCATAGTGTCGCCGATCACAACCTTTGAACTCACAAGTTTGAAGTAGTCTTTTTCACAAAAAGCGTGTGCCTTAACAGATAACCAGTTTTAGTGGTAACTTTCTAATGAACTTCAATTACACTTAACGATGGTACATTGTTTTTCATTGCTAAAAACATAAAAAACTCTTAAAAACTTATTTTTTTTAAATTGCAGCTATTACCGAGCCTAAATTAGATAAAAAATGTGATGGTATTTGGGACACGTGATTTATCTTTTATGCAAACGTTTTAAGAATAACTGGGAGCGAAATTATTGACTTGGTTTATTGGTCCTCGTGCCTCAATGTAGGAACTCACATCATAACTTTAAACTTTGCTTCACTTTGCCACAGGCGATCAATATGGCTTAAGAGCTGGGGTGTAGTGGTGTGATAATGTTTTTCCAATACTTTATGTGGTCTGGAATAGCATTTCTATATTATTTTGATTAGACGTTTTGTCATAAATGATTTTAATCAGGCCTCACCATCTTAATAAAGCAATAGCTTATCTAGAGTGTACAGCACAAGAAGCATGCTAACGGATGCAGTAGACGTATAGCTGCACCTGGTTAACAGATCAAAATAACACCTAATAAAATCGACTCTGCTAATAAGATAAGCATAATCGTCTCTGCTTCTGAGAGTCATAGGAGAGTGATGTTATGCTCTTGTGGGAAGGAAAGAAATAGAGTAAGCAGGGAATGTAAAAGTAATTGCATGGAAACTGCAGCACCAGCTGGTGGTCGAAGACCTAAATCAAAAGATTGTTAGAAAGGAACGAATCATTAAGAGAAGGATGTGGAAGATGAATGCAAACCAAAAAAAGTGAGATTTGAAAGCAGTAAAAGAACTAGTCAGTACAGACGTGTCTGAAATGTTGAAAACTTTCTAAAGATGGATGCTAAAAGCATTTGACGAAGTGTACACAAAGAAGAAATCTAGGAGAGATCAAGGAAGCATGTTGTGGTGGTGGGATGAAGAGGTAAAAAATACTATAGCAACAAAGAAGGCAGCATTTGAAAAGCTGTGCAGGTTTCCATCAAAAGAAATTAAGACCAAATGCAAACGTATAACAAATCAAACTGGAAAGGTTGTTGTTAGAGCTATGAGAAAAGAAGCCGAGCAGAAGCTAAATAATTTGTGTTGGATTTTTAACGGTATGTCGGATTATTTGACAGTAGCCGTCGTGGTGTAGTGGTATTGGTACGAGTTTCTAAACGAAAGGTACGGAGTTCAAAATTTTATAAAAACATCATTGGTATTTGTCAGAAAGGGCATCCAGAATTTAAAGTACTGCATTGCTCCACCAAAAAGTATGGATCGAAAGCGAGTGTATAGTTGTAGACATACACTGAATCAGCACGTCGGAGCCTGTGAGTCACGGAAAAAAAGACATAAAATCTACTTTTTTTTCTTTTAGTTTTCTTAGTAGAATCAAACGGGAAAGGATGGATCTTTAAGGAGAAGGATGCTTAAGAGGAAGCGACCGACGATTGGGTTTTATTGAAGAAGACAAGCCAAAAATTTGGAAGGAACACATGGAAAAGATTATGAATGAAGAGATGGAATGAGACCAGATGATGAAACTTAGTGTTGTAAAACGTTTGATGGAAACAGTTGTTCATGAAGAATTTGTGGAAGCAATGTAATAGATAAAGTCAGAAAAGCTACTGAACCATCGGAAGGAAAAATAGTGATGATGATTGCAATTGGTGAAATTGGGATTAAAGTGTGATGGGCCTTTGTCAGCGCATGTTGGTGGGTGAGGAATGCCTGATGAGCAGAAAACTGGTGTGATTGTGCCTATTTCAAAGGAAAGAGTGATGTGATGGGCTGTGCGTCATATAAAGGAGGAAAGCTATTACAACATGCCAAGAAAATATTTGGAAGAGTGCTAGAGAGGCGAATACGAACAATGATTAGTTTGAATAGAATGCTGTTTGGATTTATGCCAGGAAAAGGAACATTGGAAGCATTATTTATTGTGTCGAGGATGCAGGAAGAATATCAAAAAAAGGGAAAGAAGTTATACATGTGTTTTTCTAACATGAAAAATGCGTTTCACAGAATTTTGCAAATGGTGATGGAGTGGACTATGAAAAAGAAGGGTTTAGTAAAAAAATAGTTCGAGCAGTAATGAGCTTATATGATGGAGCAAAGTGAATATGAGATCTGCGGATTGATAGGAATATGAAGTAAAAGTTAGTGTATATTAAGGATCTGTGCTCTCGCCACTGTTGCTAGCAATAGCTGGTTGGTTTACCCCTCCTCTACTTTGGGATGGAGGTATGGCGCAAACAGCAATCCAGATTCACGCTATCAACCTAATTAAGTTAGGCTAGGGGAAAAATGGCAGCCCATTTCGAACCAGCCGTGAATGCAAATTGCCGACTGGTAGCCCCACCATCAAGGCGTACTGCCATTGGTGGGTACCCAAAAGTCGCCTCTTACGACATGCTGGGTGAGCAGCTTCACTATTCTAACCTAGCAATAGTTGTTAATATTATTACCAATAGTTGTAAATATTATTACAAAAACTGCAAGAAGGGCTGTGATAAATGAGGTGTTTTATGCAGATGGCTTTGATCTCACAGCCAAAATCATGGAAGATTTAAATGAGATGGTTTAAAATTGAAAGGAAGCACTTGAAAGCTAATGTTTAAAGTTCAACATCAGAAAAACAAATGGCAGATGCTTTGTCGTAGCCCACTCCGTGAGTACACCTGTCCTCCGAACTCGTATGACAGACCGAAACCAAATCTGCCCTAACGGTAGGACATTACTGTTACCGATGTTCTGGCAAGGCCTCGTAAGTGGCAAACGCTCTTCTCAGGGCGGTGCGATGCATCACAACGTATCGTCAACAAGTTCCGAAGGCCTGCCAACCTTCAGCTGAACATTGAAGGCCTCACTGCAAGCAAGATGAGCGTTCTTTACAATCTTGCAGCATAGCGTGAAGCACTCGTCATCCTACTCCAGGAGACCCATTGCACGTCTGCACAGAGATTAGTTCTACTGAACTACCAACTAGCTGGGTTCTCCTTAAGCAGGAACCACGGTCTTGCTACGTTTGTCCATGAACGACTGAAGTGGACCATTTTTGACCAATATCCATCTACATCGGAAACAGTGATTGTGCGTCGACGTTGATCGATGTACGAGTAAGATAGTCGACGTTTACAAACCACCGATTCGTTTGCAAGTATCCGATCTCCGCATCGTGGCCTCACCTGCAAGCTACTGAGACTTCTGCCGGACAAGCACATGGTCTGGATGATAATGGAACTTGTTCGGAACAAAAGCTTCATCTTGACCACTGGTGACAGCAAGTCAAGCTGGCTCCGACGCCTGAAAAATGGTGTTTCACAGAGATCAATCTTGGCTCCTCTCCTTTTCAGCGTGTACATATACGATCTGCCATCCATAACCTCCGAAAAGTATGCCCACGCTACTACTTGGCGATACTTTATTCATCTGGAGATTGGAAGGTGTTGGAAAGAACTTTAATCGAAGACATGACTACACTTTCTGCATATCTCCAGACTTGGCGGCTAAAGCTCAGCCATGACAAAACGGTGACGGCAGCCTTTCATCTCCACAATTGAGAGGCTAAGCGTGAGCTAAAAGTGAAGAACAATGGTAAAATGTTGCCATTTTGCCCAGTGCCGACCTATCTCGGTGTGAAACTGGACAGAGCGCTCACGTATCGTCATCACCTTGAGGCATTGTGCAAAAAACTATCCACGGGCGTTTCGCAGCTGAGGCGACTTACAGGTTCAAGATGGGGCGCTGGTATCAAGACATTGCGAACAGCTGCCTTGTACCTGATCTTCTCAACTGCTGATTACTGTGCACCAGCTTGGAGTCGCAGCGCGCATACTCGCCTCATTGGCAGCGTTCTTAATGACGCTTTGCGCATTGCTTATGTCCCATGTCATCCCTCTCCCTCGGTGCCTACGTCCTTCTCCAACGGACAACCTTCCAGTTCTTTCAGGCATCCAGCCAGCTGAGCTTCGCCCCCAAGGAGCGACACTCTCCTTGGCTAATCGCAGTTATTTGGACCCTGGCCACATTCTGCATGGCCAGCTGACTGAGCTGCAAACTGCTTGCAAAGAGAAACTGAAATCTAGACACCCGTTTGCTTCTGCCGCGCGGAAACTTTTGCACAACTTATCTGAGTTGGGCATCCGCGCTGCCCAATCGACGAACTTGACATGGGACACAGAGTACTCCAAGAGTATGTTACCGCTCGGTGTCTACATTTCTAGGGTCAGCTCAAGACCTATTGGAATGAGTTTGACCAGAACAGCTTGGTCAAACTCAATCGCCAGCGTACTAGCGTTGGGCGTTTCTGTTCGTCCGTGCACAAATAAGGTCTCGCTCTTTCAGCAAAATGCGAGTGTAGCGCTAGTAAACAAACTGCAGACCACATTATTTTAACATGTCCCACACATCAGGCACCTCGAGGAATAATGGGTCTGACAGTTTTGGATGGAAACAAGGTGCTGGTTTAACTCAATCACTGCCAGCATCTGATCTAGGCTGCACCAATCAACAGCCGCCTCAACGTGGTGGTGCGGTCCCCGGCCCCGTTTGGGTTGGGTCAAAATGGCTGTTGGCCTTCCCGAGGGTCCCAGTTACCCCGGGCACTCCCCATTCATTTTTTCGCTATGCTGCCCCCTGAACGACCGCAGAAGGGCAGCACACAGCATCTTTAAAATCGGTCGCCTGTTCTTACTTTTTCTTCTCTCCTGCCCTACTCTTGCCCTCCTTCGTCTCCTCATTCTTCTTCTTCTCCTGATGAGCGGTAACGTTCATCCTAACCCTGGCCCCATCTTTCCCTGCTCTGTGTGCGCTGGAAATGTGACCTGGCGGGGCAAGTCGGTGCAATGCTGCGCTTGCTCCAAATGGGTCCATCTAAGGTGCTCACAACTTTCTTTATCTAACTTCAGAGCTCTTGGCAGCTCTCACTCTTGGAGCTGCCCCCCCTGCCGTAGCACTGTGACTCCCCCTTCCTCGGACTCTTCCGGCACGTATACCTCCACTGTGGAATCTGGCCCCCCTCTGCTAATGCTGCACTCTTGCCCCACCCTCGTCTCCAAACTTCTTATCCCCCATCTGCCCATCTTATATCTCCTTCCCCTGCCCTTCCACCACCGTCTCTTGCTCCTGGCTATACTTCTGCACCTCCTGCCTCCTCTCCTCCCCCTGACTCTCTCAGGGTTCTTCAATGGAATGCTGGAGGTCTTCGAGCCAGGAGCACTGAACTACTTCACTTTCTTTCATCCCATCCTGTCGACCTTATCTGCATTCAGGAATCCAATCTTAACTCCTCTTCCTCTTTCCGGATTCCTGGATTCTCTGTTCTGCGTTCTGATCGTACTCACTCCCGGTCTGGCATTCTCTCTTCTGATGCCTCGCATGCCAGTGGCGGCGTTGTCATTTTCGTCAGACAGGGCCTATCCTTTTCTGAACTTTCTACCACCTCTCTTTCTTCGCTCGATCCCTACTCTGATTATGTAGGGGTCAACATCTCTCTAAACAAATCCTCCTCGGTGTCATTTCTTAATGTGTACGCCCCCCCTATTCGCTCCTCCCCAACGGATGGCAGAACCGATTCCTTCTCTCCCTCAATTCTTCCCTCCTCCAGAAATCTCTTCATTCTGGGGGACTTCAATTGCCATCACCCGCTTTGGGACTCAAGAGGTACTTCCGACCCCCGTGGGGAGGAAGTATTCGACTGGGTCATCTCCTCAGACCTCCTCCCCCTCAATGACCCTGACACACCCACCCTTCTCCATCGCTCCTCCGGCAGTCGCTCCTCTCCTGACATCTCCTTTGCTCCTTCTACTCTTGCTTTTTCTTGCTCCTGGGAGGTGCTTCAGGACCTGGGTTCTGACCACCTACCAATTCTTCTATCTATCCCTCTCTCTCCGGTCTTTTACCCCAACAAACGCCCCCCTTCCTTCAATTTTCAGAAAGCTCGCTGGGATGACTTTGCCTCCTACTTTGACTCTCACTGTTCTACTGCAGAGGAATACTCGTCTCTTTCTCTTTCCTCTGCAGCTGCTCTCTTTACCTCTCTGGCAATGAATGCGGCCAAATCTTCCATTCCTTTCGGCCGCATCAAACGCCCTCCTAAAGCCTGGTGGTCTGCTGAGGTGGAAGAAGCGGTTGGTGAAAGACGCAAGGCTTTCGCTACTGCTCACGGAAGTGATGAAGATCGTCAGGTTTACATCTCCGCCTCTCGACGTGCCTCGTCGGTCATTGCCAAGGCCAAGGCTGAGGCATGGCAGACGACCTGCACTTCTCTTTCACCTAAATCTAATCCTAAATCTGTGCACTCTCTTCTTCGCTCTATTGCTGGCTCTCCTTCCTCGTCTTCTTCCTCTCCTAACTTTCCTAACTGTTCCTCTCCCAGGGAATCGGCTTCGGTTTATGCCGCTTACCTGAGGTCTCACTTTTCCGTTTCTCAGCCAAAGGCCCTGCGCAGCAGAGCCAGAGGCTACCTCACTGAGCTCCGCCGAGCTACGTGCTCTGTGGAGTCTCACTCGTCCTTTTGCTCTCCCTTCTCTCCCGCTGAATTTCTTGCGGCTGCCTCCAACCTCTCCTCATCCACTGCCACTGGCCCAGACAAAGTTGCCTATCCCATGCTAAAGCATCTTCCTCGCTCTGGCATGGATTTTCTTCTTCACATCTTCAATCTTTCTTGGTCTTCACATTCCTTTCCTTCCATCTGGAAGACATCTTCTATTATTCCTATACATAAGATGGGAAAACCTCTCGACTCTCCTGCTTCCTTCCGACCTATCTCTCTCACCTCCTGCGTATCAAAGCTTTTTGAACGCATCATACTATCCCGTCTTCTCTTTTTTCTGGAATCTAATTCCATTCTTTCTCCCCGCCAGGCCGGTTTCCGCCCTGGACGGTCTACACTTGATCAAATTCTGTACCTTTCTCAGTCCATTTCGGATGGGTTTAACAAACCCAGGCTGGGCTCTCGGACGATCCTGTCTACTATCGATTTCTCTAAAGCTTTTGACTCTGTCTGGCACCCCGCCCTTTTCCACAAACTTATTTCGGCTGGCCTCCCTCCTTGCTTTGCTCGTTGGACTCAATCTTTCCTTTCTGACAGGCGCGCTTCTGTGGTTTTTCAAAATCACAAAAGCCGTTCCTTTCGAGTCCGTCGAGGTGTTCCGCAAGGATCCGTTCTTGGCCCTGTACTTTTCTCCCTCTTCATCAATGATCTTCCGGCTTCTCTGCCTTCTTCCGTCAGCTGCTCTCTTTACGCTGACGATCTGGCCATTTGGTCCTCCTCCCCCTCGGTCCCCACTGCGGCGGAGGCCACACAAGGAGCTCTGTTTCGATTGGAGCGCTGGTCTGAGTACTGGTGTCTTCCTCTCAATCCGAGCAAATGTGAGGCCTCCTTCTTCTCAGTGGATCCCCACCAGGCTAACCTCCAGCCCAACCTCCTCCTACTCGGCTCCCGCCTCCGTTTTAATCCCACTCCAACTTTTCTTGGGGTCACCTTCGACCGCACTCTTTCCTTTTCTAGGCATGTATCTTCGCTGAAGGCCAAGTTTTTCCCACGTCTCAAGGCCTTACGCTGTATCTCTGCTTCCTCTTGGGGCCCCTCTAAGGAGTCCCTCTCTGTTCTGTATAAATCTTTTCTTCGATCCCTTCTCACTTACGCTTCACCCGGATGGTTTCCTTTCCTAAGCGCTACCAATATCACCAAATTGGAACGCCTCCACCGAGCGGCCAGTCGCGCCATCACCGGCTGCCTCTCGTCGTCCCCTATCCCTCTACTACTCACCGAGGCTTCTCTACCTCCCCTACGAGTCACTCTGACTCACTTCACTCTTTTTTCTCATGAGCGGGCTCTTCGTCTCCCAACCTCCTTTCCCATCTCAGGTTTGGCTAGACTAGGAGTGAAACCAAGACTCTGCAGATCGTCCTGGAGAGCTTTTGCGTCCACTCACCCGCTCATGCTTTCTTCTACTTGTTCTAGGGAGGCTCTTGTTGCTTGCCCTCCCTGTCCTCCTTGGAATCTTCCCTCGTTCACGGTCGAGTCCACCCTTTCCTCTCCATGCTCTCGCTCTGATCCCCCTCACTCTCGCCAAGGTGCGGCTCTCGCCCACCTTGACTCTCTCCCCCCTCATGATCTGGTACTCTGGACAGACGGCTCTGTTCCTTTTCCTTTTGGCAAGGGCGGCTCCGGCGTTCTTGCCAACTGCTCTCTGTGTGGCACTGAGGCCACTCTTTCCTTTTCGGCAGGCCCAGTTTGTTCCAGTTTTTCCGCTGAAGCCTGCGCCATTCTGCACGCTCTTTGCTGGTCTCGGCAACACCATAAAGTCTGCCATTTCTCTTCTCTTCTTCTCCTGTCTGACTCTCGTTCTGTCCTCGCCACCCTGTCCTCTCCTCCACCTTTCCTGTTATCTCAAACTCTGTGGCAGATCTGGCAGGAACTGTCCTTCTTCTCCTCCTGTTCTATCAGGCTACAATGGGTCCCCGGACACTCGTTTCTCCCGGGGAACGATACAGCTGATGAGCTTGCCAGACGGGGAGCGCTGCTTGCGCCCTCCGCAATCCCTTGTAGTCTCTCTCCTCTTATCTCTCGTATCCACTCTCGTCTTATCTCGGACTGGAGGCGTACTGTCTCTTCAAAGTATTTTGACACACAGGTTCCCTCAATTTCCACTGAGGAACTTGTGCTCCCTCGTCATGCTCGCTGTGTCCTCTCTCGTCTTCGCTGCAACGGACACAGCCTTCTTTTAGGTTCCTATCTCTCCAGGATTGGCAGAATCGAGAATCCTTCTTGCAGCGCCTGTGGACACTCGTCCCAGGACATCTCTCATCTCATTCTGCACTGTCCAGCTACGGACTCTTTGCGCCGCTCACTCTTTGGCGACTCTCTGTCTCTTTATGACCTCTGGTCCAGACCCTGGGGAGTTGCCCGGCTTCTGGGGCTCCATGGTCTTCCGCCATGCCCCCATCCCTCGGAAGGGGTCGGGTAAACAACAACAACAACAACATCTGATCTAGGCAACACATCAGGTTGGGGTGGTAAAAGGATAAACTCTTGATCCCCATCCTTTTCTTGTGTCTGACTTGGATGATAGATACCCTGCCATACGACGACGAGAAAAACAAAACTTTTGATTGGTTTGTCGGTAGGAGAACTGTTCAAAAGAAAGATACAAGGAAAACTATTACACCATGCCATGAAAATATTTGAAAGAATGCTTTGAATCGGTTGAGTGAGATTCAGGAATTGTGGAGAGTTGTTAATTGGAAATAGGTTTCCTCTGAGGATAAAATGTTTATCGTTGTTGAACAAGATCAGCAATATTGTATGAAAGCAAGACACGGTGTTTGATAAGAAACGAGAAAGCAATTTTAAGAAGAACGGAGAGAGATATGGTGAGTGTTGTTTGTGGTCGGCGAGTTATAACATAAAGACTCTTCAAAAACCGACGGACCTGCTGGGGTAAAAGCAACTAGATGAGCTGGCAAAAGCAAGTGGAGTAAGATGTTTCGGACATGTGCTGAGAAGGGTAATGTAATAATTTGAGAGTTGCCTTAGATCTTAAAGAAGGTGGCCAGAGAAAGAGAAGAAGTCCTGGAAAAAGCAAGTGGATGAGGAAACAAAGAAGATTGATTTGAAGATTGGTGATGCCCTTTATTGAGCAATTTGGCAAGATAAAGTGCAAACAATTTCGGAAGAAACGGGGTGAATCCGGCCAACTCCGTTAAGGTCACAACACCGGTTACAATTGAATAATTATTACTAACTTTCATAACGAAAGTGAATAGTATATACAGCTGTTGCCTACAGTTATTTTCACAGAAATTTTAGTAGATAACAATATGATTCAAAGAAGTTTTTGAAGTGTTTTAGAAAAAATGGAGTAAAGAATGCTTAAAGACGGGAAAACCTCATAAAAGAAGCGGTTCTTACGTTGTCGAAAAAGCTCAGATTATTGTAAATTTTTTTTATTCGAAGCAGCTTGTTAATATTTTCCGAAAAAGCTTTCAACTGCGTTTCTACGACCAGTTTTATGAAAAGATAAAAAACCAAATTCTACATAATCGTTACAGTAATTTTGACGTGACCTTATTTCTGAAAGGGTGAAATTTCTTTAATTTGGTAGGTCGAGTTCTGGCTTTTGTTTCAGCATAGAAACGCTTTCCTTCGTCCAGAAATGCGAATTAAAAAAATTTGCTTTTTATTGTGATGACATTATGATGTCATCAACCCCCCTTTATGGCATTCCCTTATAAGTGATGATCAATCGTGCCAACTTTCATGTTTGTAAATCCAGTAGTTTTGGAGGAGGTAAAAAAACCTAGTCGCACACACACACCAATGTACACCCCACACCAGAGACAGATGGAATTGTGTAGTGATTTGGTACCCAAACATTACGTGTTACACTGAATCCTTTAGGAACGTCATGCTCCGCCGTCCTCAATTTCGCGTGTGCTTTGTGAACGGTTAGTTGTGAAGACCAGTTAAAAGTCGGAGCCAGCAAAACTGTAGCTAGATTTAGTATTTTTCTCGCTAACGATTCTATTTAAATAAGGTTTTGTTGTAATATGTTAACATTTGTGTAAATATATTACAATTAGCTTTCGATTTTTGCATTTGCTGAGGAATTCCTACAATTGTGTTTTATTGTATAGAATAGATGATTTAATCGTTATGGCCAATATAAAAATAAGCTTACTCTTTAGCTCTCATCTGTGTCAAATGGAAAATATTGGATAACGTATTGCTATAGCAAAAAAGTTTTATTAGTGTTTGTTCTTTTAAAAATCATTCAACAAGGTGGTTATTCTGCTTGAAATATAATTTGATATAAATGCAGTTAGTGATACAACACTAGCGTAAGCTTCAACGTTTGTATAAGTTTTATGCTAAAATATTTCTTGTGCTACAAGTAAAGCTAGTTGATAGTGCTCAAGGCCATTTATAATTTATCTCTTTTTGATTTTTTCCAGGATTGGCAAAATATTCAAGCTTTACTTGGAAAAACCGGTCGTGAAGGATTAAAACGTCGCATTGGTCAATGCAATGTCCTCACTATTGCTCTGTCTACTGCTAAGAGAGCTAGAGATATTATGGGTGTGGTTGACCTTGAAGCCATTCGTGACGTAAGCGCAGGGGCGGCAACATTTTTTGTTTGGGTGAGTGAGAACAGAACAATAATGTATTTAAAAGTAGTTTTGTTTGTGTGGAAAAAAATGGTTTGCTCGGAGCTACTGCCCAAGCGTGGTGTTGTTGTAGAAACCCTATCTTTTTTCTGGATAAGGTTTGGCGGGAGATTATGCAGCCCTAGTAATGTTGCAGTATGCTACGGTGTGGACCAAAGGTTATTAAAAAAAGTTTTACCGAAACGAGTGTGGTGTGAGCGTCCGTCGCAACCACAGGCGCTTCACAAAAAATTTTTAAACGTGAAGCAATAGTTGTTCAACACCCAGCGTGTTACAAGAGAAGGCAAGAGAGGACACGGCAAGCTTGACGAGGAAGCGCAAGTATTTAGCGCAAATTGAAAAGACACTTTTATTTATGAATTTAGTTGTGACAGTGCGTTTTTAGTCCAAGAGAAGATAAGAAAGAATGTTATGGCCAAAGTGGCGCTCTTTGTCTGGCTAGTTAGTTTGTCGTTTCATTGTTCGAAAGAAATCCGTGGCAAGGAAGGTAGCGAGCTTAACTTCCGAGATGACAGAAGAAGAAGGCGTGTCTTGGTTGTACTAGTTTTTGGCTGGTCTTGAAATATAGATGAAGAACGGTAGATGAAGAGCTTCTTGATGAGATTACAAAGTTAAACCCGTCAGGGTGACCACGAGGAAGGAAAAGACGTCTCGCTAAGGAAAAAAGAACGGATAGGAGTGGAAGCACAACGTATGTGGCTGTTCGGTTTTGGTTTGCCAACTTCGTGATGTTGGTGACGCAAAGAAAAGGAAACCTACGGGAGAATTGTTACGATATGCGTGAGGAATACTGTAGATGTAGAAATCAAACATCTGAGCTAGTCTGCTTTAAAGAAGCATGTATAGAGTAAGGCTTTAAAACGGGAGAAAAACTTGAAAAAACGTGTTTAAAAAAGAAGAGAGAGCTGCCGAAGGTGTCACTAACGGGTAAACATTGTAACGTACTACAGCTTTATTTTTTGTCTTACTTTGTTATTTTGATGCAATCATGTCCGATAATAAAGAATTAATAATTCTACGTTTTTCAAACCAGTTATTAATTTAATGCAGACTGCTTGTTGATTTGTTGCTGTTTTGTTTTTCGATTTAAAAGAACGACAATAAGCATAAAACAAACATTCAATTCTGCTTCTATGTATTAACCCAGGGGTGGCCAACCTTTTACCTACCATGCGTCAACTTTTTATTATACGGTTTCAGATGCGCCACAACCTCCATAATCCTGGCGCAAGTATTTCCCTCCCATGTCGCGTTTGTTTACAAAAACAAAGATTTGTTCGCAATTGTAAGCTGCGTGTTATTACCACAAGGTTACAATGCGCCACTTCTAATCATGCAATGCGCCACAGCTTGGCCACCCCTGTATTAGCTGTTTGCTTGAATTGCTTGGCAATTTAATAAATTAAAAACTGATCACGCAGAGAACAATCATGACAAAGTTCCTTTCGCTGAGGAACCACAACGCAGCTACCTTGAATTTTGAACGCATGTCTATTTGATTGTTATCGCTATCAAATGTCGCTCCAACCTATTCCATGTTGTTTTCAAGTCTGATAGCCTCACTAACCACAGGGATGTCAGTGATGAAAAGTCAAACAATCGCCTCGTGTTGTAGTTTCATTATTTACCGATAACTTGTGCTACGGTTCAGTGGCGACGAACTGTCACTCATACTGCTGCGATCGAACGAAAGAATCTGCCACTATTTTCCCTGTGTGGTTGCAGTATTGGTGGCACAATTCACTGCGCCAGTAGTGCTGGTAACTCTGAAGTAGGTCTGAGCACAAGTCTTGCTTCATGATCGTTAAGGTTTTGGGGTTACTGGAGAATGAAGAAAGTGTGAATCACTAAATTAATCTCCTGTTTTCAGGCTGAAGGCATGATAGAGGAAGTGCAAAGTAATGGAAGTAGAAAGGACCGGGTTTAGGAAGTACCTGTAGAAGAACGGGGAAAGTATGAATAAAAAAGTTTGTAAAATGAAATAGCAAATTCTCTTAAAATCAACTGGGCAGATTTCCATGCTGTTTGTTTGAATACAAATTTTTGCAGTAAATTTGTTGACATTTTACCAATTTTGTGATGTGCATAGTATATTTTGCAGTACGTTTTTATCAAATCATTTTTAACACGTTATTTAATTAGATCATGTAGCTCATTTTGTATTGCAGTATTAAAGTTACGTTGCATGATATTTAAATTTGTGTCAAGCTGAAAATGGTCTTAATTATTGGCAATAATTGAAACAGTTAAACTAACGTTACTTTTGACTGAGCATTAAACTATTCGAATGAGCTAATGAAGCTGGTCAGTGGCAGGTACATGAAGGTCTTCATAGGCTGTCTTGGCGACCTTCCACATGTTTTAATGCTGGTTTAAAAAAGTAATGGAGCATTGCAATTTAATCTTATCTTTTAGATACTTTGCCCACCATTTTCAGCAAGCTAATTTTTATGAAACATTTAGGCCTAGTGTTATGTTTTGATGTTATTGCAGTAAAATATGATTGTTGAAATCTTTATTGCAGTTTGTAATCAATGCATTGTTGAAATTTTTATTGCAGTTAACAATCGATGTTGATTTTTTGGTTTTTACATTGCTTTGTCCAGTAATTGCTCGTCTATTAATTAAATTTATCAAAAAAATGTAAACAGTATTTTGGGATTATATTTGGCAAGGTCTAATCTATTTTCTTCATACTTTGTTAAATGGAAAAATTGTTCAAAAATAATCACTATACATTACAACATGGCAACAACCCGCCACTGGTTTCGACCTTATTGGGCTCATTAGGTGGGTTTTAAAGGCACAATGATAAAGTGCATAGCCTAATTCACGAAAGATTTATCATTCTGTGCAAAATGATGACGCCATTCAATGCAATACAGTGCAGTGATACTTATATCAAGGGGTCTCATGTTTAAGGACACACATACATCATATAGACAAAGAGTCACATTAGTTAGCCCTAACATCTTTTTTGAGCACTTTTTTTATTTATCGTAGTGAGGTAATGATGGTAGATCCCTCTTAATAGGAGGTGACCTGAAAATTGCTAGCTATTAATTAGCGCCGTCGATGCTTTCAAAGTTTAAGTCTAATGCTGTGCGTTTTACTGCATTGCAGTGATGAAGTTTGGCTCAAATTCACTAACTTTATTTTGTGCATTTGCAATTTACATATACCGTATTTTTCCGGAGATAATCCGCGTGTTTATGACTCGGGTATGGATTTTAAATTCCTGGTGCAAATTATCCGCAGCAACATAAGGGTTTTTGCCATAATTTCATGTCTGAAAACGAAATGCAGATTACCCTGAAAAAATACGGTACGTTATCTGTTTATTGTAGAAGATCCTACATTGTTGAAGATGTAATGGCAAAACTAGTTCAGGTTACTACGCGTTAAGTGGTTTTATGAAAAACCCCAAGCCCGTGGACCGGAAAGTTTTTGGAAAAAATCTTTTGTGTTTGTTCGTAACTCCCTTTAAAGAAAATCTAAATATTGCCTTGATAACTCAAAGTCAATGCAAACAAATTAGGGAACCCAATGTGTGCTAACCCCCTTTTCGTGGAGGAGAACATCTCTAAACTGGAGCTCAGTGACTAGTATATGAGTTTTGCAAGTAAAAAACCCTTTGTCACTTCTTTGAGTGAAGTCTTTCTTCACTTCTTTCATTGTTATCACAATTGCATTTGTAGTGCCGATGAGAACATAAACCTGCCACAAAACGTCAGTTATACACTGCGTTCACAATCTTCTGATTGGTTTCTCTTTGGAATAAATGTAGAAATGATGCCAGTAAAAATGCGTTGCAAAAATAAACTGATTCGAAAATAATACGATCGGATAAATGCGAACTTTGATATAGCTTTGTTAGTTTTTACCGCGAGATGTAGTTATTGGTTGTACAGCTTTAATTTGTTTGTGAGGAATTGTAATTACAACCATATTATCTCCAAACATCGTGCTAAGTTTGTTTGTTGGCTTGGCGTTGTGAACTACCTTATAGCTTGTTTGGTAAAGATACACTTGCAACCGTGGGCCACACTGTGTGTAAAAGCGAAGATTATCACCATGAAAAATTAAACAATTTTTTTAAAGTTGATCTTCAGTAATCACCTTTAAAAAGGTGATCACCTTAAAAAAGGCATTAAAAAGTTATTAATTTAAACAAAAATTTTACTCAAAATCAAGAAAACATACTTTTAAAAAATTACCAAAAAAGTGTTCGTCAATTAACAAATTGTGATTAATTTTAAAAGTCTGTCTCAGACCTTTGTCTCGGTCAAATTTCAACAATGTTTAATAGGTCTTAAGCAATAACCGAAAGAAGGATGTGAGCCGACATAAAAAAATTTTGCCAACGACTGAGGCTTGGAGGAGCGACGAATATTAGGCTAAAATATATGAGGAACTGTTGGTAAAAAGAAAAGTTTTCATTCCATGCAGACAATTCCACTGTGCTACGCTCAAATATTATTTTCGAAAGTCTAAATGTTTGTTGTTTCTGATTCAAATTTTTGCACTAGACTCAAAAATGCAATTGGTTTTCTCCGATTCGGTCAAATTTTTTTCGATCACATTTTTAATTATTTAGCTTTGGTCATTGAACTAATATCACAAAGAAACTAATTTCTGTGGTAGCTTATATGAGATAGCATTTTTATCGTACACATGGTTATTGCAATATATGTATATTAAATGCTACAAAAATTTATAGCACCACAGAAAAAGGTACTTCGGGTACAAATAACGAAGATATCTTCCTGACATATAAATTGGTTCAACAAATTGTTTGTTTGCGTTTTCGCTATAAAAGCCGCCACACTTCCTTCTTCCTCATTCTCACGTACACTTCCTTAATAAGAGTCAGACGACAAGCTTAAAGATGAATTTAGAATGCGTGGTTAGGTTTCACCGATAAAAACACTACCTCTATGAGAATAAATGATTTGTGATGACATGGAGTGTCGCTTTAAAGATTTTCTCCCATGTGTGGATTTCGATAGATCTTTTTTAAGCACCAACACTAATCTGGAAGCTTGTTTACGCGTCAATATGCTTTGCACCTTTTTTTATTTGGTCTTGATGAGATCTCTTTCCCTGTTCTTTGCTGTAGTCACCACAATTATCAGGAAAGTAGCCTGATCCAAGAGCAAACTCAAAAAGTGCATTTTCACAGACATCTGGGCTTCAAGAATTAAAAGCTTTCAAGTAGCTTTTTCATCTGTTCTATGCAAAAAGCTATCCATGCTCTACTGTACTCATGAGTGCAATAAAATTGTTGTCTTGGTCAGCTCACGGATCTGTGGCCAATCAAAGACTTGCTCGTAGCTTTGCTTTTGAAATACGGGGGAATTTTTTTGTAAGAAATTAGAGGTGGGAGCATCTTTATCAAGCGCCTGGATGTAATTTTTCACGAGACTGAGTTAAATGTGTGGAGGTGGCAAAAATATTTTGTGGATCGACCAAGTAAGCAGATTTGACTTCTACAAAACCAGGTGTAAAGCTTGTTCTACACCGCTCGCTAATTTGTGCGCAATGGTGATCATCAGCCCTCAAGTCCTACAGGCACAAAAACATGAATGTTTTGGGTAACCGGCCTGCAACCCTAGAACTACTGAAATCATATTTAAGTCTCCAAATATTCTTCAACCGTGTTGGCTCTTCTGAAGATATTTCAAAAGAAATTTTATGTGTTTATATCATTTAATGAGTTTCACACAATATTCTACAGAACCAATCTTATTGCCATTGTGTGGTAAAACTGCCTTTAAACTCTATACAGAATCCAAAAACAATCGCCATTCTGACAAAATATAGGCCTAGGTTATGCCCAAAGCTGATATTAATCTTGAAACATCTTGACAGTAGGCTATACCAAAAGATGGTCTTTGTCATAATTAAAATACGTTCTAAACTTCATCAGTTAGGGTTGTAATTAGATTCTTCGCATAGGATTAGACCTAGGGTTAGGTTAGGATTAGCTTCCTCGCATAAAATTAGGGTTAGGGTTTATTCCCTCCCATAGACCTAGGGTTAGGATTAGCTCCGCCGCACTTCTGCAACACCAACCAAATGATGCATCACACACTACTGACGTCTTCAGAAACTTTAAAAAAAAGAGCAGCCCTGCAAAAAATTTAAACTAATTTAAAACAACACATCAATTTCAATGGATCCGTTCTGACAGTTCAAGAATTTCGTAAATTGATAATTTTTAATGCCTTTTAGAAGCGATTACCTGTTTTGGAGAGCAAGTTCAAAAAGTGTTTAATTTTTCAAGTTGATAGTCTTTCTTTCTACATACCGCGTGGCCCACAATAACAAACTGTATATTTTTCCTTATAAAAATTAATTAGCCCACAAGTGAGCTGAGCATTGTCTTACCGCGTTTGGTTGTAAGACTGAATCATAAATTACCCACCAAACTCTAAGATAATTTTTGGATCAACTTTTACGTCATAGAATATTGCGTTCTCCAAGAAGCTGAAGGGAGATGGGGATGGGAGATATTTCAATGCTGAAATTCTGTGGCTCCCTACCTTTTTGTAGTCACGGACTCCTTCGAAAAAATTTTTTGTCCAATGGCCCCAACATAAATTTGGTTATTTCTTTATGAACATACTAGTAATCTCTGTGCTACCGCTACTCAATTATTTTTTCAATTTTTTTACTATTAATGAACAAAAAATTAATAATTTGGGTCAGTGGCGTAGCAACGCAATACGCCGCCTTTGGATTTTTGGACGAAATGCCGCCCTTAACATCGTCGCAAAAACTGATTTAAAACTCCACACAACAGAAGAATTAAAGCAATGTTGTTTAATTTTATTGAAAGTTCAAAATTGAATACGTCGAGCTGTCATTGAAGCAAACTCAGAAATTATATCGTCAAAAGATAATGTCTCAACTAAATTGCTTTCAATGGACAGTATTGATAGCGCAGACTGCCTGCTTTCTCCCGTAGTCGATCTCAAGTAAGATTTTATCAACTAAGTTTTGAAAAACTTCTTTCACAGCTTGCGATAGAAACAGCAACAGTGAGGTAAAGCTTAAGACTCATAAATAAATAAGGTGTTGACTTACTTAAAGGCTTATCCACAAAGAAAACAGTTACTGCTTTGCGTAATCAACCTCTATTAGGCTAGCATTTGTAGTTCTGGCGCTTTTAAATTTTTAAAACGTTTCTTCTGACTCACTCTAAAGTAGTTGAACACAGCAAGGCATAGCCTGTGTTTTTAAACATCTGAAAGCAAGATGCATTCTCGGAACGTATTAGAATTTAATAGGTGTGTATTTTGACGTTATAATACGTTGTGTCGGGACGGTGCTTAATTATGTCGCATGGTTTTAAAAGGCTTACTGTTTGAATCAACTTTAGGTGTTTCAGAAATTACGCCTACAACGACAAATTTACCACAAAATAAGTTTAGGTACAATTGTACCTATGCCGCCTGCTGGCGGTGTAAAATTATGCCGCCGGACAAGGGTTAGATGTGAATTGTCAGCCTAATACTAAATCATAACTAAAACATGCTAAATATTTGTAGTATTTTCTATTACATGTCCAAGTTTCAAAACTGATATTGTCCGATATCCTCCCAGATTACCTAGCAGTCCTGTCAACTGTATCTAAGAGCAAATTGTCATTTGTTTCGGAGCTTATTGGGTTAGAAAATTGGTCCTACTAACACAGCAGGCACAAGAGGCTAATATATTATTTTCCTCAGTAAAAATGTACTTCTATTCAAGTTCAACAAGCAGTTTATACATGTTAAAATCTGGACGATATTTTCGATAAGATTAGATTCGAACGCCATAAATACCTGAAAACTTCGAAAAATGTGATTACTATCGCCATCCAGTGGATCTAATATTTTTAACGACAGTACTTTTGTTGCGAAAATGGCATAAAAAATTTTCTGATATTCAAATCACAAAGTTTGAAGTTCAAATTTATCTAACAACGCCAGTGATACTCGCTATAAGTACAAATAATCCAAATTTGCTTATTAATCATTGCTTGAAGTAATAGGCCTAATAGAGTAAAATAGTGCTTAACTTTTTGTTTGGTACACTTTTCCTCTGGTCACTAAAAAATCTCTGCAGTTATGCATAAACTCTTTGTGTTCTGACCCACTTCGGAGTTACCAATGCTATTGAATGGTACGAAGCATTTCTACTACAAATCTGCAGTCAAGCAAAGGAAATGTCCGCAAAATTTCTTTTTTAAAAGTACAACAATACCACGACTACCGTGAGGTTCAAACTCGCCATCATTGTCGCCATGAACGGCGCCACAACCATCTTGACCACGTTGTTGATGTAAAACGTTCAATGAGTAAAACAATCTACTATTAGTAGAACCTGTAATAGAAAACGTTGCATCGTCTCACAGAACAGCGATAGATGCGCCAAACACAGATGGGTTGGCTAGTCCCGCTGTGTAATTATTTTGCACGCTTCCATGATATCGCTTGATCCGTTAGTTGTGTTTTAGATGAATGTGCTGCTCGTTGGTTTCCATTAAGCAGAAAAAGTTTTCGTGAATTGGTTTTCTAAACTCACAATAGCACAACCTTTTTAACATTCAACGCATGATTATTTAATAAAAATTCCCGTTGAAAGTGGTTCTACTGCCCATCCGACCATTTCGCAGAATATGCGTACTGATTGGATCTTAAGCTTGGACCTTTTCAATCGAAGCTTTCATAGCCGTCATTACAAACAGTTTCATAGCCGATATTTTGAGTTCAATCTGATATTTTCTGTCACAGCAGCTTACCATCATCATCTAGCTGACCGACTCAAAACCGTAATGGAGTAGAAAAAAGTTGAAATTCTTGATAATGCTTTTCAAAAAAATGAAAATGAATTTCCTGTAAAATAGGCTAAGAAGAATTGCTAATGTTAAATTGTTCATCAGGTTTGTTAGTTTTTGAATAGGCCATTTCAGTTTGATTGCATTAATAGAAAAATGTTTTCATCTTTTTCTCATTAGGTGGTTCTTTACATTAATTGAGGTGATGATTTGCTGATGTGGCGCATATGAGCCACTTCCCTCCTGGTGTTACATTAAGAATCGATTAAATAGTAAGTCATTAAATTCGCGATGTTTTTTGATAATCAAAATAAAATATTGGAAGTTGAGTCATTGTAGCATTTTGTTTTTGTTACTAAATTTCGGAGCGTTACCTTTGAGTTTGATTTATTCATTAAAACCGTGATTGTTTAGTTTGTTTTTCCTAAATAGTCTTAACCGAACCTAAAATAACAAAAGTTTCATAAAATGAGCATTTAAAATCGGATACCGTGTTTATTCGCTTAAAAGACGGGGATTTTTCCTCGAGATTTCGGGCTCAAATTGAGGGGCCCGTTTTATAGGCCAGGTCTACAGAGAATAGAAAATAGATATAAACGAGTCTAAACCTCCCAGGTGAAGATGGTACCCGTCTTATTAGCGAATTGTTTTATAACCGAATAAATACGGTAATTGCTTTTGATGACCACAAACACGTCTCTGACGTACAAAACATTTTTACGAAATTTCTGAAGCTCGACATCTTCAGCTTCAAAAGATGTAATGATAATATGTGGCATCGTTTAGAAAAAAATTTTTATTTTGCTAAATGTATTTTTGTGCTTATTTATAGCACAATTTGTACGATTTATGAATTGCGAAGTTTCTGGTATATAAATCGGACAAAAATGTGTGTTGCCAAACAAATCGGTTTGTGTAATACATGTTTTTTGTCCAATGTTGCAGTGAGGAATAGCTATACTTGCCGTTTTTCCACCGCTTTTATTTAGGAGATCCTGTCTTTTAACTGTATTGCTCACCAGAGGTCTTCGACGCACAAGCACACACCAACTTACAGAACATGAAGACTGTGTTAAAAAGGAGATAGAAATTTCGTTCACAAAAGAGTTGTACCACATGTATCAATCACGACACTCTGGTCGTATCTGGCTCTATATTACAAGATATTAAAGACTAATCAAAAATTTCCTAAATTACAATCCAAGCGGATAAAGATATCAAGCGAATGCAAAACAAGCGTATATTATTTTCGAATTAAGGCTAGCATTAGCTGACAATACAAGCTGTTAATTGTGTCCCGGTTGAGCTAAGGCACAGACAAGCGCTGTTAGAAATATATAAACAACTTGCCACTCGCATTAGTTGGTAATAAAACATTAGATTTTCTATTCGCTACCACCCAATACTAAAACACTGCCAAAGTAGAGTAAGCTCATAAACGGTGAACAGGCCTGTTTAAGACAACAAATAGATGTGAGATCAATCAGCGAAATCGTCATATTGCCATTAACAATAAACAAAAGTGGCATATAAATCGATGACAGTAAAGGCGTTAAGTAAAGAGAAAACAATTCGCCTCAATTTATAAATGGTTCAACATACTAAATTTACGGTTTCTTTTCATTAAGGGTACAACGTAATTGAAAACAATTTGTAAAATTGCAAAGTTTCTGATATATAAATCGGATAAAAATGGGTGTTGCACTAGCCAAACAAATCAGTTTGTGTAGTATATGTTTATTGTCCAATTTGTCCCATAAACAAGCACAAAAATACATGCAACTACTTTTTTTCCAAACCGCGCGACTGGAAAAAATGCTTTGAATAACATAGTTTGTTTACTACATAGTTCTGCAAAAATCTTGCTTAACTGCAAAATTATATCTGCGCTTTGCCTTCCTTGTAAATTTACATAGCAATTTAAACTTAATAAGGCAGGTTTACATTGCAATGTAAAGTTGAAAGACAATAACTTTTGTGGTGTAGTTTTGTGTATTCCTGAATATGACGATGCCACACTTAACCAGAAATCTGCAACCGCCATGCTAGAAAGCCAGAGTCGTTAATATTATCAATCATTTGACCCAGCAATTTTTCTTTTACTTTTCCAGCAGAAAGTTGAAACAAATTTCTTGCAAGTGATACGTCATGTCTGCAAATTTTAGATAAATGCGATTGGAAATTTTTTGCTGTTTTTCGGGATGTTGAGCATCATTGTTTAGCTTCCAAATATCAACCAGACTGCCAAAAATTGCAACCTTGCAAAATTGCCAGTTCAACAATTTCTTTGCAAACTCGTTGATCAAATCCACAAACTAAATATTTTTTCCTAGCATTTTCAGTTTACTGGTGTTCTAGAAATATGTTTTCCATACCAAACAAGCAATGCAATTAAATCGGTCAACTTTATATTTTTTCTTATTTTCCATGCAAGCCATAGCTATGATAAGCAAAAATCATATAAGCCTGCTATTCCAGAGGTTGTTCCTTTGTGTCAATACTGACATGTTGCATGCAAGGTGTGTGTATGGCATATTATTAAAGGTTTTCACGGTAATAAATAGCAAACAGACACGAGCCTTCTTCACTCTACCGTAGCAAAATGCAAACAAAAGAGTATTGTCAGTGTTGCAAACCACATAATCACCAAAGTAATTGAAAAATAATTCCCCCCAAGTTTTTCTCTTGCTCCTTAAAAATATCCGCCTGGCTACACCGCCTGGTGTCTGCACACAAGCCTCCAAACCTATGCAATCAACTGAAAACTTTCGTCATAGTTGACGAAAAACAATCAAAAACGTTTTTGTTTTAAACAAACTAGTATTCCTTCACCAGTTTCAAAAATAAGCTCAACAGCGCTCCACTTCTTTAGCTTTCTTATAGCTCTACGGTGCTTCAGCAACAATTCGTTCGATATCTGCGGTCGTGAGTTACCTATAGAATATTAAACATTGAAATTGTTACGCTATGTAACAATGATAATCTCGGTAATATTCATGTTTTTATCCCGTGTCGACGTAGTTTTTCTGTTTTGGTTATTATTTCCGGTATTTCCCCCTATACCAACCGTCGCTTGTTTATTTTATTCTCAAAGCAATTTTGTTAGTAGTTATTTCCTGTACTTCCCCGGTAGACAAACCTTTTCTGATTTATTTTCTAGGGGTTTTTATTGATTGTTCTTTGGATAGCAGTTTCCGGTATTCCCCTGTTTTCAAACCTTCTTTTGTTAATTTTTAGTTTCTAGTAATTTTGATTGGCTAAAATATTTGAGAACTTTATTTCGGTTACGTACGAATGGGAAGTATATATACGAGTGGGTCATTTGGAAAACTCAGAGAGAGAGACAAAAGCAAACAGAAGACAGAACAGAGAAGAAAGAAAAGAAGGGAGGTGAGAAGTGTGAAGAATTAGAAGGCAAGGACCAAACACTCCTATAAGGAAAGGGGACTATCGGCTGCTAGAAGAGTGGTGTCAATGATTGTCGGGTGCGACAGCTTATGTATTTGTCGCGTTTTCATAATAATAATAGAACTTTCGATTTTATCTCAATCTTAAATGTCTTTTAAAATTGAGGCGACGTATGATAATCGCTCGGATAATTAAGTCTGACTGCAACTTAAAAAAACTTGGAAAAGATTGGCTTCCACTAAAAAAACACCTTAAACCACGTTAATAACAGGGTATTGCATTCACAGAATAATACTTCACGACTTCAAGCTTCTTCGCTCAACGATCTCAGAATTAATCACTTTACTACACAATCAGAAAACTGCCAGAACTAATTCCACCAATAACTATTCAATATTTTCCACGTCAACAGAATCCACAATAAATTATCACAAAAAAACAATAGCCCTTCTTTGCTCCGTCAATCAATCGCTCTCTCCCCACTACACACTTTTCTGCTACTACTCACTAACTACAAAAAAAATCCCGTCGCCTTATAAGTCGAGAAAAAACAATCCAGATAGCGCTAGAACAAAATCACGTGAAAAAGAAAAAAAGCCTTACTTGTTATGTAATTGGTTAACGAAATTCTTCGAAGAGACTAGAATCACTAGATCAATCTGGAATCTTATTATGTCATAAACGATTGTGAAGTAATAAAGGCGTACTGCAGCAAATCCAATTGCGAGGAAACAAGGTCTTTTTTTTCAATCAATAGCCGAGCGAACAAAATCATACAACACTTTACACATATATGAAAACTATTCTCACGAGACAAATTTCCTTATTCGTGACAGTATTAATAGAGTTGTGTTGTTAAAGAGTGGGCTGGCAACCTAGCTTCTCAAGGCATAGGATAGGGCATAGAAGGTAGTCGTTGAACTCTATCAAGCGAATTTTCTAGTCGCCGAATCGTCATTTACCGGTCACTAAGGTACAGGGCAGGTGACTTAACCGTATTCGGTGACACTCTAACATCTCGTTAATCAAAGAAAACTTTAAATTTAAATCGCAAATACGACTTCAGCGTAATTTTATATCAAACAAATTTTTTGGGTTTAGTGAGGCTTTAAGGAAATCACAACCGATAGAATAACAGTAGTGCAAGTCGCAGCGAAACACAGCGATTTTAAATTGTTCTGCACCCAAATGGCTTCTTTCTTACTCGGTAGGTGTAAAAGACGACTTTTTATTCGAAGCTTAGATCTTTCTTACCATAAGCTTCTCTTCCAATATTGTCTCAACTCAAATTCAAACATAGCAAATCCAAAAACGAAACAGTCATACCTGTCAAGTTTCCATTTATTCAACAGTAGCAGGTAGCTGCATCATTTTGGGCAATTGATGCTGCATTGCTAAAGGGGTAGTTTGCGATATTTAATGACGTAAACAAAAGCTCATGACATAATTGCGAGTGGCGCGGGCTCAATTCTCGAATGACTTTAGTTTACTGCTACGCGTCAAACTACAGAATTAAAGCGTCGGTAATGGAACATAGCAACAATATTTACATGTCATGTTATTTATATTAATTTTTTACTGCAACTGTGACGTGTCAAAAGAGTACTTTTGTAACTGTACAGCCAATCATGATTATATATTCATGTACAGTAAATACTTTGTGGAAAAAGAAAGTTAATAATTGAATCAAAATAAAAATTTTATAATTTCCAATTTATTAGAAACAAAACTGTGAATAGCATTGTAAAAACGACCCGATCAACCAAAATGATTTTAGAGCAGCGGTTTTGTAGCGGTTTCAAATTCAGTTTCTATGTTTTAGTGTTTTTAAGTTTAATTAAGTTAAAAAGTTAATTCAACACCGTAGATTTTTTGTGTGTAATTGATTGGTTTCTTTGGTTATGCGCTGTTCAGTTAAGCTTTCTTTGGTCAATTTTTTTTAATATGATTTTACATTATGTATTTTTCGAATTAGCGAGATTTGTTAACTTTGTTTCGAATAATTCACTTAAATTTTGTTCGATTTGCTTCAATTTAATTTATTTCTGCTCACTTTGTAATCAATTGGATTCATTCTTTTTTTCAGTTTGTCTTAAGTTGTTCAAGTGGAACATCAATCAAGCAAGTAACTACCATTATTTAAAAGTGCGATTACCAGTTTTTCGATGTGTTTATCGACCTTATTTAATAGATTTCTTTTTCTAATTTTTACTGCATTGGCAAAATATTCAAGCCTTACTTGGAAGGATAGGTCGTGAAGAACAAAAAATGTCGCATTGGTTAATGCAGTGTGCTCACAATTCCTTTGTTCTCCGTGGAGAGCGAAAGATATTACAAGTGTGGTCGATCTTGAAGCTATTTGTAATGTAGTAGAAATGGCAACACTCTTCGATTGGCCGAGAAAGAAAGTTGTGTGTTTGAAAATTTTTTGTCGGTGTGGAAGAAAATTATTCGTTCGGAACAACTTCCAAAACATGGTGTTGTTGTTACTTGACTTTTTCTCTGAATAGGGCTGGCAGACATCATGGAGCTCCTGATGTAATAAAACGCTCTACGATTTGGACCAAAGATAATATGTAAAAAAATAGTTACTGAAGGGATTGTGGCATAAAGAATTTGTTTCAGTACAAGACAAAATGAGATAAGAGATATTCTGAGTTCAGTGACAATGGGTGCTGCAAGAAAAATTTTCAATCCTGTACAGACAAGCGTTCAATACCAAGTCCATTGCAAGGAAGGACGATAGAGGACATAGTGAGCATGAAGAGGAAGTGCAAATCGTTTAAAGAAAACTGAAGGACACTTTTATCAAGCAAATTTAGTGGTGGCAGAACCACTCTAGTTCGAGAGTGGGCAAGAGTTAATGCTGTGGACAGCGCACTTCGTCTGGCTAGTTTGTCCGTCTTTTCATGCCCCTGAAGAAACGAGTGGCAGGAAAATGGCAAAGTCAGCTTTCTTGATGAAAGAAGAAAAAAGCATACTTTGGTTTTACTTGGTTTAGGCAGTCATTAGTTTATATATGAGGAAGAAGAACGATAGCCGGAGAGCTCCTAAATAAGATGACAATATCAAATTAGTCATGGTGACTGCAGGAAAGGCAACAACGTCTGCCTTAAGAAAAAAGAATAAGTGAGGACGAGAGGCATGGAACTACTGGCCTTTTGATGAAGGCGAACCATTTTCGTGATGTTGGTGGAGCAAAGAAATGAAAATCTTTGGGAGCATCTTGGCGATGTTACAAAGAAGTAGTTTATGGAGAAAAATAAAACTTCTTGTTGGGGCCCTGTAAAAAAGCAGAGATACAGCGCGACGCCTTGAAATTGGAGAAAAACTCTGCTATCAGTAAAGACATCTGTTCAAAACAGGAAAAACTGCGGTCGGAAGTGTCATTGATGACAACACGTCGTTATTTGTTACCGATTCGTTTTTTTTATTCAATATTTTGTTTCCATGCGAGCGATCGCAACTGCATTGTAAAGATTTGATTATTCAGTGCAAACCAGTTATCAATTAAATAGTCTGTTTGATGGGTTGCTGCATATTTTTCTCCTGACTTGTAGGAGCGACGCTAAACATAAAACACATCCTTGCTAGTGTTGACATGTCGCTTGAACAGCTTGGTATCTGAAGAAAGAAAAGAAAGTCGATCTTACGTCTTTTTTTCGTGATTCTCAGACTCAGACGTGCTGATTCAATATATGTTTGCCACTATACACTCGCTTTCGAATCAGACATATTGGTGGAACAACGTAGCACTTTAAATTTTAGATGCCCTTCCTGACAAATGGTGTTTTATAGAATTTTGAATACCAGGCGATTCGTTCCAAAGCTCGTAACAATATCACTGCACCACAGCGGCTTTTGGCATTTAAATAAATTAAAAATCAACTATGAAGGGGAAATCATCATAAAATGTTTTTTCCCAAGGCACTAAAACAAAGCTATCTTAACTTCTGAAGGCATGCCCATTCAATTGTTACTGCTATAAAATACGGCTTAAACCTATTCAACCATGGTCTCGAGTCCAATAGCCTCTCACCACAGGGGAGCTGTAAGTGGTAAAAAGTCATATGATCGCTTGTTGTTGTTGAGATTTTATTTTTGACCGATAATTTCAGCCTTGCTTCTGTAACTAAGTACTATCACTCATGTCGCTGTGAAGAAACAAAAGAAACTTTGCTGGAATTTTTGGTAGTAAGCACCCTGCCAGTAGTACAAGGATCTCGGCAGCAGCTCCGAGCACAATTGTTCTGCTTCATAACTACTATTGCCTTCGGGTTATACGAGAAAATTATTGTGATTCTGTAATCTATTTAATGTTTTTAGGCTAAAGGTTTGATAAAAAAAATGGCTAGTAATGGGAACAATAAGAACCGGATTGAAAAAAATTACCTGTAGAAAAGTGGGAAAGGGATCAATGAAAAATATTTTATAAAATACGCATGCTAATTCTAATGAAATCATTTGTGAAGATTTTCTTGCTCTTTGTTAAAATGCAAACTTTTGCAGTAAATTTGTCAATATGTACCAGTTTTTGTATAGCCCGCAAATACGTTGCAGTTATTTCTATTAAATCCTATTTAATGTGGTACGATATTCAATTAACCTATTAAACGCCATTGACAACTTTAGTTGCCAAAAATACACCCCCAGAATAATTGCAATTGTTCTGCTACTGCAGGTCATATTTTACAAGCGTTTATAGCAACAAAAAGCTTATTTTTTGCAGAATGTTACAATAATGTAACAAAAATTATAATTGAGTGGAAACTCTAAAATGTCTAAATGAAAATGGGCAACTTGAAAACACAGTAAAAATTGTGTCTGTGGTGTGGTCGGGTAACTAATAAGCGAGATAAACAGGTGAAACAGGCTTGAAATGGTAAAAATAACAATAAATTATGAAAGATAATTACTTGCTTGTTTTTCTGAATCTGTTTTTATAGAATTGTTGTCTTTTATGATGAAATAAAAGAAATGAGTTTGTTGTTACCACCTAAAGTTGCCAGTGGCTTATAATGAGGTCAAAATTTAAATGAAAGCTAAATGCAATCAAAAAATTGAAATAGCGAGCTTGCTCTCTTGTGTTGCTTATGTCGAAAATCAGAGGGACTGCATTTTTGTTTTGTATCATGATTTTGTTCAGCTTTTTATTGCCTAATAGCCGACTGTAATAGCCTGTTATAGAAACGACACCAAACTTTGGAAAATTTTTCCTGAAATACAGGGAAAACACCACTTAAGTTACGGAAATCGCAGAAATATCTAAATTTATGCAAATACTTATTTCAATTTGTCTCACTTATCTGCTATTTCCCCATTGGCTGGTTATACTTGTAGTGTTTATTGACTTTTATAAATTTTCGTATTCCGCAATTTCCTTACCTCTCTTTAGGTGGTACCGGTAGCTTTTCCATATTTCCGTAAGTCAGTAATTCCTTTTATAAAATGAATATCCGTATTTTAGTAATTTCGTGTACGAGTGTATATTGTGAATTTTCGTGTTTTTGTGATTCAGTTATTTCGTAATTCAACATCAATTTGCGCAAATTTTCCGTATTTCAGTGTTTTCCTGTTAGAGACTAGTAAGCCTACCAAAGATTTGTAATCATTACTAACTTAGGGTAAGACTGAGAAACAGTCTTGTTCAAAATGGCAAAACTTTAATTGTAGATGAAAATGAAATTAAAACTGTGATTGCAATCATGTTGCTTCGTGGATATTGCAAAGTATCTTATCGTGAACTATATAGGGTGGTTGCTCTGGACACGCTCAATGCGACAGTGCCAAATGCAATGAGCTGAAAGCGATTTAGAGATATATTTTCAAATTCTTATTTGGCTAACAATGCTGACCGATACTACAAGAATGTCTTGTCTATGTGACATGCGAAATTGCAACTTCAAAAAAGCACTTCAGCGCAAGTGATCATAGATAAAACCATGATTCCATACTTGGGAAAACATGAAACCAAGCAGTTCATATGCGGCAAGCCAATTCGTTTCGGCTTCAAGTTGTGGTGTCTTGCTTCAACTGTTGGATACTTACCTCACGCTGCATCACACTGTGGAGCTGACAGTAAGCTGTCAAACATTTTCCTCGGCCAAGGTGCTGATGTAGTGTTGAATCTTGCAGAAAAAGGTAGTTTGTCGAATGGCTTTTCTGTTACCATTGACAACCTTTTTACCTCTTTTTCTTTGCTTGAGGAGCTTCCAAAAGATAGCATCGGATGTCTGGTTTTCACTGGTTAAAATTGTTTGGAAAATGCTGCAGTTTCATCAAAACAAACAATGGAGAAAACTGAAAAGGAGTTCTTATGACTGTACAGACAATCGTGTAAATGCAGTTGTATTTTCGAATGGCACAGCTATTGTAGCATGCGCTTCAAATTATACTGGTGCTGCACTAGAGAGCTTCATCAAAAGTTGGTGGTCAAAAGCGGACAAGAAAACTAATGTGTCGATGGCACACGCTCTGATGTTGTATCATCGAAAAATGGAAAGAGTAGATCTGTTTGATCAATTCGTTGCCACCATTCTCTGAAAAAGTGGTGGTGGCCATTTTGTACATTGAGCCTCAACGCTGTTATGATCAATGCTTGTTTGCTGTACAAAAAAATTCACGTCAAAAATATCCCAATGCCCTCTTTTATAAGGGAAATAGCCGTCACAATGCTTGCTTCATCGAGACGAAAAAAGTTGTCTAGCTTTCAATATGCTTAGCAAGTGTTGGAAAACTTACGTACAGATGAGTTCGACCATGTCGAGATCAAAGGCAAGTCAAAATTGAGACACTGCAAAGTTTGCGAATGTCGTTCAGTGTTTATAACCAAAAAGTGCAAACAGAATCTGCACCCTTCCACCTGTTTTAAGTGCTTTTATGAAAGCAGCGCTCTGTAACATTACTTTTGCAAACTAAGTACAGCAAGTGGTTGTATTAAAGGCGATTTCTAGCTTTACAGAGACTTATGTGCAAATAAATGTGCATTATTATCGACAAGTTTTTGCTGTCCTGCAAAATATATGTTAATCAGTGTTTGTATTTGCAGTGACTTATATCAATAACTCACCACTTTTATAAAAAATACGTTGAAAACAGCAATGAATATTGACGGCAGTCATGAAAAAATAGATTCATGTGTACATGCGACCCATGTGATTCATTTTTACCAGGCACAATATTTTGTGGTACTATAAACCATTCAACAAAATTGTTGCATTTTTGACTACATTAATGGCCGATGGCAACTTAGTTGCCATTAAAAATCAAAAAAATTACTGGAAAATAATTTTTATTTGGTTTTATGACTAAGAGCGAATAAAAAATCAACTGCTTAAAAGGATTTGAGGTTACGATAAATTTTTGACTTTGGTGTTTAATGGGTTAATCACGGCGTTTATTGCCTATTGCAGTATTAAAGTTACGTAGCCAAAATTTGAAGTTTGTAGCAAGTTTAAAGTAGTTTTAACCCGTGGCAATAATTGAAATTCTTAAAACTGGCGTAACTTCTGACTGGATAATATCAAGTTGCTTTGTTCAAAAACTACTTGTTTATTTCACTAAATTTATCAAATAAATTTTAACTATGACTTGAAAATTATTTTGGTGTCATCTACTTTGTTATTCTTTTAACTTTGAGATTGATACTGTGCATTCTACAGTTCTACAGAGTTTGGTCTCAAACTAATCAAGATTTTTGTTAAGTACGCAGGCAAATCACACATAGTTTATTATCCATCTTAGATGAGCACATTTTGAATAAACATGAACGTTGTGTGAAGCAAGATTCGAACAAATTTTCTGCTAGTTCTCATTGGTTGCTTCTTTTTGACAGACGTCCGAAAAACCGGTGGGCTACAAAAGTAGTTGTAAATATTTTGATTAAAAAGTCATTACATTGCTTTCTGAAAAAATTTTTAAGAATCATATCAAGCTGATAAATCATTCAGGAAAACCTTTAAAACTACGCAATACACAAACATTAAAATGATGACTGGTTACATCAGGGATATATGAAATCAAATGTGATGAACGTGACAGATTCGATAAAAACCGAAGTCGTATTGAGAGCAGAGAAGCTGGATTGTCGATTCTGTTTCTAGCGTCTTGACACCAACAGCAGTACAGCGCAACAGCGTCTTTTAACAAATTATGCAAAGCTCTATTTTTCAACTAACAGAAAGCGCTGACTAAACAGCCGTTAATGACGCATAAAAAACTCAGAACTCAGATAATGGCGACTGTTACAACTTTTGATTGTTAATAGATGCAGGAAATCTGCACCGAGCTGGCGCAGCTGCGCTTAAGATACAACTTACTCAATTTTGAAAATGGGTAAAACTTTTGAATTTGCTTGGTACTGTACAAACAATATACTTTCTCGTCTTATCTAGAAAAAAAAATTTTTGTTCATATCTTTTTCAAAAATTATACTGCATACAGCTCGGATAAACCGAAGTTAATTTGAGCAAATAAGAGGACCCAATGTATGCCAGCCCCTTTCTGATGGAGGACTAGCATCTCCAAACTGAAGTTCAGTGACTGGTAGATGATCTTTGTAAGTAAGAAATCCTTCGTCACTTCTTTCTGTATTGTCATTACGATCACAATTGCATTTCTGTTGCGGATTGGAACATGAACCTGCAACAAAACATCTGTTGTGCACTGCGTTCACAATCACTTCATGAATCGTTTCATCTTGTGAGTTGATATAAGTTTGATTAATTTTTCCTGTGGAAATGCATTGCAAAGCAAACTGATTCAAAAATAAAACAATAGATTGGACGACTGTAACGTTTTCTCAGTTTCTTTCGGTAAGATATTGTTATTAATTATACGTATTTGATTCATTTGTGAGCATGACTTACTAAAATACAGGTCTGGACATTGCACAATGCCGTTGAAAAACTGAGGGCGTATTGTGACGTCACTGTACACTTGCTCTCAATTGATTGACGTTTTGCAAAAACTTATTAAAAGCTCACAAATTTGCAATTTAGGTGGCAGATGCTTTTTATATAAAATTTCTGGCAGCTAAACAAACCAGATGATTCAGATTTTAAAAGTAAATTTCGATCAATTTGTTTTTTTAACACAGAAATAAATCTGGTCACAGTTACATAAACCAACAGTGGGCAAACTTTTTAACCTGAAGGCGCATTGGCCCATTTAAGAGTTGGCCGAGGGCCAGTGCTTAAAATTTTGCAATAGCTGTATATAATGCAATGCAACTGCTTAAAATCTTGCTATAGCTTATTGCAATGTCATATTGCTGGGGTGTGCAACCTGCTGTACGACACGTTAAGTTTTTTGGCCGATGGAAAAGGGCAGACGCCTAATTTCAGGCTTTGAACATGATGTTGTCCAAAAAAAGTCGAAATTCTCGACTTGGATGGACAGCTATTTCTATGATGGCTTTTATCGTTTTGGCTGTTTAGTAGGGCAAGTGCGGCCACCCCTGTTGTATTCAATTACATACATGGAAGTTTCTATTAGTGTTGGCCGTACCCACAAAATGCTCTGGCAAGCAGTAGCTTGCTCACCCCTGATCTAAACTATTGAAAAGCAGTTTTGTTCTTTTCACTACGTAAAAGCATAACAAGTCAGCAATAGTGACGTGTAGAAAGTGTAGACTTTTGGACTAGCTGTATTTAGAAATGCAAACATTGCTATGCTGTTTAAAACTTAGTGACCGACGAGATGATGTAGTGGTTAGAGCGTCCGCTTCGCAGTCGGTAGATTTATGGTTCATTCCCCTTGTCGAGTCATACCAAAATACTTTAAAAAATGGTATTCACAGCTTTCCTGCTTGGCGCTCAGCATTTAGTGGAGGTTGCGGAGAACAAGTCGGCAAGTTCGCTTGTTGTGTCCTTGGGCAAGACACTTAACGGGACGCCCCCACCTTTATATGGAAAACAGGTGGCCCAGTTTTCCCTCTGAAGAGAGGGTTGGTGGCAGGAAGGGCATCCGACCGTAAAACAAATGCCATGTCATAAAAATGCATATATCTGCTGTGGCGACCCGTAATCGGGAATAAGCCGAAAGAAAAAGAAGATCAATTGAAATCGATGGTTTGAAATCCCGATCGTAGTACGAGTACTTTGAATTAAGAGAGGTCTTAAAAAGTTTCTATCATTTGACAAATTTTATTCGTTTCTTCAAATAAATGTCGGAGAAAAAATGCAATAGTGGAAATCGTAATGGCTTTTGTTTCACGATTACACAAATCATTTATTTGGTGGTATCATGGCGTACCACCGTGTATCCCCGAAAATAAGACAGGACTTATATCAATTTTCAATCCAAAATATGACACTAAGGTTTATTTTTGGGGATGTCTTTTATTTTCATCTATCAAAAAACAAAATTACACAGAGAATTTTAAGCTAAATATACAAAAAATTTGAAAACCAACCTACTTTTACTTATGAATAATACGTTTTATATTACAAAAACACTTACTATAAATTATTCAAAAATGTCTATATCATTATCCTCTGAAATATCTTGCAAGTTATTCTGTATTATGCCCTGACCTACTTTTATGACGTCGCTATTTCCGCTATCCACTAGGGCTTATTTAAAGGTAGGGCTTCTATCAAAATCATTCTGAATATTCTCGCTAGGTCCTATTTTTGGGAAACACGGTAGAAAAACAGGCCGTGACAACGCGTGAGCGAATTGAGCGACTGAAGGCCAACTTTCGACAGAGAAAAAAAGACTAACTAGGTCAACAAGAGATCTTCAATCTCGCTAAGTGTAATGTTTGTTTCCAGCAGCTGCAGTTACAGAAAAACGGTTGATGGAATTGTTTAGGTTCATCAGTGATTGCATTTTTGTTACAAGGCGAGTAATAAAAGCAAAAACGAGTTAAAGTAGCTCACATATGCAAAATCTGAAAAAACAAAAAAAAAATTTTTTTTCGATTCAGGGGATTGCCGAAAGTTCAGTCCTAGTAGAACAAGTGTGCAAAGTTTCTGGTAGGAATATTCAGATCTTCAGGGTGAAACGGTTCTTCAAAGAGAGGCACCAATGTCAGATTTCCTTAGCAACGCCCATAGCAACCACGTAAAACTGTTCTATTAAAAAGCATGGACAGTGCAAAGCAACGAAGAAAAAACTCTCAGAGCAATCAAGAAGGGCTACCAAGACGAGAAACAAGAAGATGGCACATTATATGCCAAAGGGAGTTTTTAACAACTTTCAGATACAATTTATATGGGATTTCAAGACTGTTTTTCTAAAAATGCCTTTTTCTCAAAATAGAAAAAATTGACATTCGGATTGCTTCAAACATAAATTTCTCTGTTAGTTTTGGTCATATCTTTATGAAATTTTCACTTTGTGTTTCTGTCATGTATATGGAGAGATCCAAGTCAGGATTTTTTGATATATGCAATAGATTTTAAGATATGTAAGTTTAAATTATTCTGCTTAAAAAAAATCTTGCTAAAAGGGAAAAACAAGGCTAACTTTACTTGGTGTCATTCTTTTCAAAAACTGTGACTCAGCTCTCTAGTCCTACAAGTTGTGAACATGTAGTGAAAATTTCATTCAATTCTGTTGTGTGGTTGTAGAGATATTTATGTTTAAAAAATTGTCATGGCGCTACCTAGTGTTGAAAATATTTTTTAAAATAAGCTTTCTGAAAAAAAAATTTGTGATTTTTATTCAACTCGGCTAGTAGATCATTTTGATACCAAACAAGTGATAATATGTGATAAAATAAGCATTTTAGATTTTGCATATGTGAGCTACCTTAACACTAGAATGACCGTGAAAAAAGTCTACCGAGAACGACCAGAGGCGTCGATTTCGACACCTCTTAAAATGATACGTTTCTTCATCTTTATTTCTAATTGTTTGCTTCATCAACTTTGTGACAATGTTTACTTTGTGTTGTTGTTTACTTTTCGCAAAAGTATTACGCACGCTACACAAGACCGGATGATCTGCACAATATACAAATAGGTCATCACAGTTCAAGATTCAAACAAGCCATAGTCGGTAGTCACGTGACTGGAGGGCAATACTTGCAATATGGCAACTAGACTGACGCAAAATATTTGTACACCATTGACTTTTTAAAAACAAAATAAGTTTTTCTGCATTGCGAATTTCGAATATCCAAGTAAAATCCACCAAAGCTACACTTGGGAGTGCTTTGCGATGCAGAATATCAGTTCTGTGGCAAAAGGCATTTCTTACATTCGATAAGTTTCCAGTCGCCATTACCACATTTTCGACTAGTGGGCTTTCTGCAGTGCTGGCAAATAGAAACCCTGCTGTTGTTGCATTTCTTACCAGCGCATTTTTGACGTTTTCCAGAAGGTCGTTGCACACTCGCTTGTTCTACAGTATTTTCTTGAGTTACTTTTTGTGCAACATAGGCTCCTCTCAAGCCTTCAATCAGCTGCAGAATAGACTTGCGTCGGGAAATTTTTCGACCAGAAGCTTTCTTGTAAACAATCCAAGCGTTCAAGTGCTGCAATGTCAAGTATGTTGGTCCAAACCGCTAGGGTCATCTTCTACTGGATGTGTGTGCAGTGTATTTGCGTGCCATTTGGTCAAATACATCGATCCCAACTTTGTTTTTGTTCTAAAAATGTATAACTAGTGGCTTCTTTTTCTCTGTTCCATCTGTACTTGGGGCATCATGCATAGTTGAAATAAGATTTATGTTTTTCTTCAGCTTGCACTGTTAGTTTACCAACAAGCAGTTTTTATTAGCATTGTAAAAAAACTTACAACAAAATCTTTCCTTGCTGCTGCCAGTAATTTCCTTTGGCAGCCCTTTCCTGTTACCACGGACTGTTTTTACTACAGTAATTTCTTTGCTTTGCAACAAGGCAGCAACTTGTACACTGGTAAAAAAGTTGTCAGTGGTAATAGTGTACTCACGATTTCTTTGCAGGCAGTCAGTAAGCCTCATCACCACATCTTCAGCCAAGGTTTTCCAATTTCGCTACTTTTTTTCTAAAGCTCCCAAATACGGAAGAAGATTGCAAACGTACTTCGACTATAATTCAGCTAGCACCCAGAATTTCATGCCAAATTTGTCTGTCTTGTTTGGCATAAATACAATAAAGGGACACCTATTTACCATTGGAAACAGCTGCTCGTCGATTGTAAGGCTCCATTCTGGTACATAATTGTATTGACAGTTTGACACAAAGTTTTCCAGTGTTTCTCGTATGTGGACAAATTTATCGATTGTAGGTCTTTGGCTTCGTTGGCCTTTATGATCAAACACTGGAAACCTGTTTACTTCCATAAAACAAGCTCTGGACATGGTTTCAGAAAAAATTCTTGGACCATAGGTTTTGTTCCAGAGAAATGTGGAGGGTGTGTTTTTTCATATACTCCTCTGGCTTACTGCAAACTTATAAAAGCTTCTAACCTCTTAAGTGCCATCGAAAAGTAAGGATTAGATTTTTTGCTTCCCTTGTAGCATTTGCTTGGATGTTTTTCAACATTCTTGTGTCTACAAACAACTTCCAGCACTCATAAGGAGTACTGCATGCTTGCCTACTTATAGCTGGGTTCACACCAGACTTCACTCGAACAAAATTGGAAGCACTCGTTCGGACTGTTCTGTTAGATAGCAACGGAGTCCATATTTCTCCGTTTCTCTTAAAGTGTTTTCTGGTGGAAGAGGAATCATCAAGTTCATTGTCTTCATCTGAAGAACTATCTTCAGGGCTAGGCATTTCTTGGTCAAATAAAGTAGATCTGATCTCTTCCAGATCTGCCTCATCAACATCAACGTCACTGCTTTCATCATCTGACTCAGAGTTATCAGAATCCTCACCCAGCATAGACAGGGCTTTTTCAGCTGAGTATTTCGAAAAAAATTGCTGTCTTGACATATGAAATTATTATTTGCAAAGCTTATTGACTTAATCTACAGTATCTGTAAAAGAGTTGCCAGATAACGTAAAGCACTATATCGCAGGGTATATCAACAGCTTTACACCTAATTTGTCCCTAGGTTCTACTCCAACAAAACAAATGAGCTTCAGCTCTCTTAGATTTCAAAAGTTTAGTTTCCACGTTCTCTGAACTACTCTTTCATGCTCTAGTAAGCAACGTTATTACTAATTTCACAAAGCTGCTGTGAAAATTAGGTCAACAAGCAACTAAAGCTGATAAACTGAGTTCTTGATAACGTTTTCCAATAAGAATAATAAATCACAAACAAGGGTTTTGCATTTATAAATGCACTTCACCTACTTGTAAGAACTTTCCCCTACTTTTATGAGATCATCGGAAACTCAACTGACCACTGCTGCAAATCTCTACACCAAATTGGAGCTTCGTACCTCAAAATCAAGAAAGGTATCACCGGCCTCAAAACACTGAATCAATAATTTCATGCCCTACAGCTACCAATATCTAACTCAGCCAGCAAGCAAATTCAGGACACATTACAAGCTTTACGTGAAGGCCGAATCGTTTTGTCATAGAAAAGCGATTGTTTTAGATTGATTTCGCAGAAGGCTTCTAACACAAAAAGTTATTTTGAAGTAGTTTTAAATAGGTGTCCAAATCGACACCTCGGTGCTTAGAGGTAGAACTTTAAATAATTTTTTTAATGAAAACGCTATTCCATAAAATATGACATTAAATTACTGCTTTGAAATATTTAGGAAGGTACTGAATATTTTAAATCACAATTTAACCCAGAAAGTATAAATATTTTAAATTGAATTTTTAAAAGTGTCAAAATCGACACCTCGGTCATCCTAGTGTTAAATGTACTGCTGTGAGTGTGAAAATTTAATACAAAAAGAAATTAATTGTACAGTATCTTGCCTACCACTTGTTATAAAGTAAGGACCAAACTTAGAAGGTAGAGCACCTGTAGTGGCTTGATTGGGATCCAGTAATTGCTTGCTATTGACTACTGGGTTGAGAATTAGCCTAAAATTACATTCATATTTCTGCTTTTTCAGAGGTCTTTAAAATGATGAGTTCCAAAGTTCCAAATCATAATTTAGAAGTACAAATCAGTTGCTTTAAGTTGCCTAAAAATCAAGAGCATTGGATATCTGCTATTTCTCGAGCAAATCTAGTTGTAGCGAAATATACAGCAGTTTGTAGAAATCACTGCACAGAAAACGGCCAGTTTAAAAACATTCATAAAACACTACAACCTGTTGGGTAGCCTACTATATTTACCAATGAGCTCACAACCTGTTTTCCTGCTGCTCCTCTTTTCAAGCCTAGGAAAACTACGAAAGTTTCAACATCAGGAAGATCCGTTTTACCTACTGAACTTGAAAGTTGTGCAACAATGTAGTTGGTAACTTTCAACAACTTGCTCAAACATTAAAATCGAAGATGATGTATCTTATGAAGTTGATGATCTAGTTGCTTTTTAATCAAAGCAATTGATCTGTGGGATCCACACAGTGGTGGATATTCAAAATTGGGGGCCTGAGGAAAAATTCTAATAAGGGGCCCCAAAAAATTGATGTAGCCATAAATAATTGCGATAAAATAAGACCATTTCGCAGAATATGCGTACTGATTTGATCTTAAGCTTGGACCTTTTTAATCTGAGCTTTCATAACCGTCATCACAAACAGTTTCATAGCCGATATTTTGAGTTCAATCTGATATTTTTTGTCACAGCAGCTTACCATCAACGTCTAGCTGACCGACTCGAAACCGTAATGGATTAGAAAAAAGTTGAAATTCTTGATACTGCTTGTCAAAAAAACGAAAAATGAATTTCCTGTAAAATAAACTAAGAAGAATTGCCAATGTTAAAATGCTCATCAAATTTGTTTGTTTTTGAATAGGCCATTTCAGTTTCATTGCATTAATCGAAAATTGTTTTCATCTTTTTCTCATTAGGTCGTTCTTTGCATTAATTGAGGTGATGATTTGCTGATGTAGCGCATATCCGCCACTTGGTGCTGCTGTTACAACAGCTATACTTGCCGCTTTACCGCCGCTTTTATTTAGGAGATCCTGTCTCTAACTGTCTTGCTCATCTGAGGTCTTCGACACACGAGCACACACCAACTTGCAGAACATGAAGACTGTGTCAAAAAGGAGAGAGAAATTTCTTTCACAAATTAGCTGTGGCACATGTATCAATCACGACACGCTGGGCATATCTGGCTCTATATTACAAAATATTAAAGACTAATCAAAAATCTCCTAAATTACAATTCTTGCAAATAAAGATGTCAAGCGAATGCAAGACAAGCGTATATTATTATCAAATTAAGGCTAGCATTTGCTTACAATACAAGCTGTTCATTGTTTCCCGGTTGAGCTAAGACACAGACAAGCGCTGTTAGAAATACATTAACAACTTGCCACTCGCTCTAGTTGGTAGTAAAACATTAGATTTTCTATTCGCTACCACCCCATACTAAAACACTGCCAAAGTAGAGTAAGCTCATAAACGGTCAACAGGTCTGTTTAAGACCACAAATAGATGTGAGATCAATCAGCGAAATGGTCATATTGCCATTAACAATAAACCACAGTGACATATATATCGATGACAGTAAAGGCGTTAAGTAAAGAGAAAACAAGTCTCTTCCTTAATTTATAAATGGTTCAACATACTACATTTACGGTTTCTTTCCATTAAAGGTTGAACGTAATTGAAAACAATTTGTGAAATTGCAAAGTTTCTGATATATAAATCGGATAAAAATAGGTGTTGCACAAGCCAAACAAATCGGTTTGTGCAGTATATGTTTTTTGTCCCATAAATAAGCACAAAAGTTCGTGCAACCATTTTTTATTAAACCGCGCGTCTGGAAAAAATGCTTTAGATAACATAGTTTTCTGGCCAAATTTATAACTCAAAAACTTTCCGATTTACACGTCATCAATCAATTCATTTGGAAAAACAACTTCTCAAAAATTTGTAGGGGAGTAAAATCCTGTAAAGAAGATTTCAGATTTTCTAGTTTCACAGCCTCGGTATTATCCATGCTTGATCACTTGCTATATGACGGGATTTTCTTCTTTAATGTAATTTTCGGTCTTTCTTTCCTCTACTTTTTAACCGGAGGGTTTTAATCTGCTGACGTACATGGCAGGTTGGAGATATTTTCCTCGTCAGCATTTGCGACTTCTACAAGACCAGGCACATCACAAACTGAAAGCGTTGTAGTATCTTTGTATCTAATTTGCTCTCATCGATAAGATCATCTACGTTTAGAGGAACTAATGCCAAATTCTCATCAATATTTTCTGAAGATAAGTTGTCAAGAGCTACTTCAAGATTTAGAAATATCTTGCGACTCATATTGAATAGATTTTTTGAAGTAAATCAGGCAAAGCAATTAGGTTTCTGGTATTTAGTTACTTTATCTACGAAAACTGAAAATTAAAATTTCCTGTGAGCTTTGCCACTTGTCATTTAGCCTGCCTGGTTGGTTACTTCTTATTACGGAAATCTACGTCTAAAACACCAGGTACTAGAGCAGTGGCTCGCAAACTTTTTGATCAGTGTCCCAAATATTTAGTGAACAAAGATTTGTGGCTCGCCACCTGTCATAATGTATCATAAGAATTTACAAAGATTCTACACACACAAGCAATCTTTTAAACTATAAAAAAATTACGAAAAAAAGAGGGAATGTGTCCAAAAATACATTTTTTAATAAAATGGATTCTTCTGTGCTTTGGCAACAAGATTCAAAAATGTTGAGTCTGTTTATTACATAGTTCTGCAAAAATCTTACTTAACTAGAACATTATAGCTGCGCTTTGCCTTCCATGTAAATTTGTATAACATTGTAGACTTGATAAGACAGATTTACATAGCAAAGTAGTGTTGAAAAGCAATAACTTTTGTGGTGCAGTTTTGTGTATTTCTGGATATAACAATGCCACACTTAACCAGAAATCTGCGACCGCCAAGCTACAAAGCCAGATTCGTTAATAGTGTTTCTTTTACTTTTTCAACAGAAAGCTGAAACAAATTTCTTGCAAGTGATACGTTATGTCTGCAAATTTTAAATAAATGTGATTGGAATTCTTTTTGCAGTTTTTCGGGATGTTAAACATCATCGTTTAGCTTAAAAATATCAGCCGGCTGGCAAACATCGCAATCTTACAAAATTGCCAGTTCAACAATTTCTTCGCAAACTCTTTGATCAAATCCACAAACTAAATATTTTTTCTTTTTCTGGCATTTTCAGGTTACTGGTATTCTAGAAATATGTTTTCCATATCAAACAAGCAATGCATTTAAATCCATCAACTACAGATTTTTTTCAATGCAAGCCATAGATATGATGAGCAAAAATCGTGTAAACGTGCTATTCCAGACGTTATTCCCTTGTGTCGATACTGGCATGTTGCATGCAAAGTGTATGTATGGCATATCATTGAAGGTTTTCACCGTAATAAATAGCAAACGGACACGAGTCTTCTTCAATCTACAATATCAAAATGCAAACAAGAGTATTGTCGATGTTACAAACCATATAATCACCAAAATAATTGCCTCCCAAGTTTTTCTCTTGCCCTTTAAAAATATCCGGCTGGCTACGTGCCTGCACAAAAGCCTCCAAACCTATGCGATCAACCTAAAATTTTCGTCATAGTTGATGAAAAACAATCTAAAAACGTTTTTGTTTTAAGAAAAATAAATTTTCTTTACCAGTTTTTAAAAATAAGCTCAACAGAGCTCCACTTCTTTAGCGTTATTATAGCTCTACGGTGCTGCAGCAACAACTCGTCCCATACCTGGGGTCACGGTTGCCTACAGAATATTAAACATTAAAATTGTTACTCAAATATCGCGTTAATCAAAGAGAATTGAAAATTTTTATCGAAAATACGACTTCAGCGTAATTTTATATCAAAATAATTTTTTTAACTTTAGTGGGACTTGAAGGAAATCACAACCGATAAAATAACAGTAGTGCAAATCGCAGCGTAGCGCAGCGCAACACAGCGATTTTAAATTGTTCTGCACCCAAATGGCTTCTTTCTCACTCGGGAGGTGTAAAAGACGACTTTTTATTCGAAGCTTAGATCTTTCTTACATATAAGCTTCTCTTCCAATATTGTCTCAACTCAAATTCCAACAAGGCAAACACAAAAACGAAACAGTCATACCTGTCAAGTATTCATTTATTCAACAATAGCAGGTAGCTGCGTCATTTTGAGCAGTCGTTGCTGCATTGCTAAAAGAATAGTTTGCGATAATTAGTTACGTAAACAAAACCTCATGACATAATCGCGATTGGTGCGGATTCAATACTTGAATGTTTTTAGTTTACTGCTACGAGTGAAACTACAAAATTAAAGCGTCGGTAATGGAACATGGCAACAATATTTACATGTCATGTTATTTATGTTAAATTTTTACTTCTGAGTTTGCTTCTTTGAGTTTGTCTTAAGTTGTTTAAGTGGAGCATCCAACAAGCAAGTAACTAGCATTATCTAAAAGTACAATTGCCAGTTTTTTGATGTGTTCATCGACCATTTTTAATAGATTTTAAAAAAATTTTTACAGTATTGGTAAAATATTCAAACCTTACTTGGAAAGGCAGGTCGTAAAGAATAAAAAACGTCGCATTGGTCAATGCAATGTGCTCACAATTCCTCTGTCCTCCATGGAGAGCTAGCGATATTACTAGTGTGGTCGATCTTGAAGCTATTTGTAATGTAGTCGAAATGGCAACACTCTTCGATTGGCCGAGAAAGAATGGAACAGTTGTGTGTTTGAAAATTTTTTGTCGGTGTGGAAGAAAATTATTCGTTCGGAACAACTTCCAAAACATGTTGTTGTTACTTGATTTTTTTCTCTGAATAGGGCTGGCAGAGATCATGGAGCTCCGGAGGTAACAAAATGCTCTACGATTTGGACCAAAGATAATATGTAAAAAAATAGTTATTGAAGGGATTGTGGCATAAAGTATTCGTTTCAGTACAAGACAAAATGAGATAAGAGGTGTTCTGAGTTCAGTGACCATGGGCGCTGCAAGAAAAATTTTTAGTCCTGAACAGACAGGCGTTCAATACCAAGTTCATTGCAAGGAAGAATGATAGAGGACATAGTGACCATCAAGAGGAAGTGCAACTTGTTTAGAGAAAACTAAGGAGCACTTTTATGAAACAAATTTAGTGGTGGCACAACCACTCTAGTATGAGAGAAGGCAAGAGTTAATGCTGTGGGTGGCGCTCTTCGTCTGGCTAGTTTATCGGTATTTTCATGCTCCTGAAGAAATAAGTGGCAGGAAAATAGTAAACGCAACCTTCTTGATGAAAGAAGAAAAAAGCATACGTTGGTTTTACTTGATTTAGGCAGTCATTAGTCTTTATATGGGGAAGAAGGACGATAGCCGGAGAGCTCCTAAATATGATAACAATATAAAATCAGTCATGGTGACTGCAGGAAAGCCAAAAATCTCTGCCGTAAGAAAAAAGAATAAGTGTGGACCAAAGGTATAGAACTACTGGCCTTTTGATGAAGGCGAGCCATCTTCGTGATGTTGGTAGCGCAGAGAAATGGAAATTTTTGGGAGCATTTTGGCGATGTTACAAAGAAGTAGTTTATGGAGAAAAATAAAACTTCTTGTTAGGGCTCTACAAAAAAGGGGAGATACAGAGTAACGTCTTGAGATCGGAGAAAAAATCTACTATCAGTAAAAGTGCTTGTTCAAAACAGGAAAAACTGCGGTTGAAAGTGTCATTAATGACTACACATCGTCATTTATTACCGCTTTGTCTTTTTTATTCAATATTATGTTTCCTTGTGAGCGATTGCAACTGGATTGTGAAGATTTGATTATTCAGTGCAGTGCAAGAGTTATCAATTAAATAGTCTATTTGATGGGTTGCTGCATAATTATTTCTTGACTTATAGGAGCGACGCTAAACATAAAACACATTCTTGCTAGTGTTGACATGTCGCTTGAACTGTTTGGTATTTGAAGAAAGACAATCTTAAGTTTTTTTTTCCGTGATTCTCAGACTCAGAAGTGCTGATTTAGTGTATGTCTACCAACACACTCTCTTTCGAATCAGACATATTGGTGGAGCAACGTAGCCCTTTAAATTGCAGATGTCCTTCCTGACGAATGCCAGTGGTGTTTTATAGAATTATGAACACCGGACTTTTCGTTTCAAAGCTCTTAACAATACCACTACACCACGGCGGCTTTTGGCATTTGAATAAACCAAAAATCAACCATAAAGAGAAAATCATCATAAAGTGTTTTTCCCAATGCACTAAAACGTAGCTATCTTAACTTCTAAACGCATGTCCATTTAATTGTTATTGCTATAAAATACGGCTTAAACCTATTTAACCACGGTCTCAAGTCCGATAGCTTCTTACCACAGGAGAGCTGTAAAAGGTGAAAAGTCAAATGATTGCTTCTTGTTGTTGAGATTTTATTTTTGACCAATAATTTCAGACTTGCTTATGTAACTAAGTACTATCACTCATGTCGCTGTGAAGAAACAAAAGAAACTTTGCAACAGATTTCTCTGTTTGGTTGCAACGTTTGCAGTTGAAATGCACTCTGCCGGTGGTACAAGGATCTCGGCAGCAGCTCTGAGCGCAATTGTTTTGCTTCATAACTGCTGCTGTCTTCGGGTTATACGAGAAAAATATTGTGATTTTGTAATCTATTTCATGTTTATAGGCTGAAGAAATGATAAAGAAAATGGGAAGTAATGGAAACAAAAAAAATACCAGATTGAAAAAATTACCTGTAGAAAAGTGGGTAAGTGATCAATGAAAAATATTTTATTAAATAAGCAAACAAATTATCTCAAAATCATTTGTGAAGATTTTCGTGCTCTTTGTCAGACTACAAACTTTTGCAGTAAATTTGTCAATATGTACCAGTTATTGTATTGCGCACAAATATGTTGCAGTCATTTTTGTTAAATCCTGTTTGAAATGATACAATATTTCATAAATTACTGAGTTTATTTTGTATTGCCGTACTAAAGTGACGCAGTTTGCAGCAAGTTTAAAGTAATCTTAACCAGTGGCAATAATTGAAATTATTAAACTGGCGTAACTTTTGACTGAGTAATATCTAGTTGTATTGTTCAAAAATTACTTATTTCTCAAAATTTATCAAAAAAATTTTAAATATGACTCGAGAATTATTTTGGTGAGATTTACTTCGTTATTTTTTTAAATTTAAGTTTAATACTGTGTATTTTACAGAGTTGTAATCATAAGTATGGGTTCAAAATAACTAAGTTTCTTTGTTAAGTACACATGCAAATCACGCGTAATTTATTATCCATCGTAAATGAGCACATTTTAAATAAACATGAACATTGTGTGAAGCAAGACTCGAACAAAAACTCTGCTAGATCTCATTGGTTGCTCCTTTCTAATATATATATCCGAAAAAACCGGTAGGCTACAAAAATAGTAGTACATATTTTGATCAAAAAGTCATTATTGCCCTTAGTAAAAATTAAGAATCGTATCGAGCTGATAAATCTTTTAGGAAAACCTTTGAAAATACGCAATACACAAAAAATAAATGCACGATTGGTTATATTAGGGAAATATGAAATCAAATGTGATGAATATGACAAATTCGATGAAAACCAAAGCCGTAATTACAGCAGAGAAGCTGGATCATAAATTCTGTTTCTAGCGTCTTAACTCCAACAGCAGTACAGCGCAACAGTAACCCAGAAAGCGCTGACTTAACAGTCGTTAATCACTCTCAAACAACTCAGAGCACAGATAATGCCGACTGTTACAACTTTTGATTGTTGATGAACACAGGAAAATCTGCACCAAGCTGGCGCCGCTGCGCTGAAGACACAACTTTCTCAACTTTCAAAATGGCCGAAACTTGTATTTTGGTTGCTACAAACAATATGCTTTCTTTTCTTATCTAGAAAAAATTATTTTTTGTTTATAGTTTTTTCAAAAATTATACTATATACAGCTCGGATAAACCAAAGTTAATTTGAACAAATAAGGGGACCCAATGTATGCCAACCTCTTTCCCTACTAGCGCCAGCATCTCCAAACTGAAGTTCAGTGACTGGTAGATGATCTTTGTAAGTAAGAAATCCTTCGTCACTTCTTTCAGTATTGTCATTACGATCACAATTGCATTTCTGTTGCGGATTGGAACATGAACCTGCAACAAAACATCTGTTGTGCACTGCGTTCACAATCACTTCATGAATCGTTTCATCTTGTGAGTTGATATAAGTTTGATTAATTTTTCCTGTGGAAATGCATTGCAAAGCAAACTGATTCAAAAATAAAACGATAGATTGGACGACTGTAACGTTTTCTCAGTTTCTTTCGGTAAGATATTGTTATTAATTATACGTATTTGATTCATTTGTGAGCATGACTTACTAAAATACAGGTCTGGACATTGCACAATGCCGTTGAAAAACTGAGGGCGTATTGTGACGTCACTGTACACTTGCTCTCAACTGGTTGACGTTTTGCTAAAACTTATTAAAAGCTCACGAATTTGCAATTTAGGTGGCAGATGCGTTTTATGTATTTTTCTGGCAGCTAAGGAAATCAAATGATTCAGATTTTAGATTTAATTTCGATCAATGTATTTTTTAACACAGAAATAAATTTTGGTCACAGTTATAGAAACCAGGGATGAGTAAACTTTTTAGCCTGAAGGCGCATTGGCCCATTCAAGAGTTTGCCGAGGGCCAGTGCTTGCAGTAGCTGTATACAATGCAACAGCTTAAAATCTTGCTTTAGCTTCTTGCAATGTTATATTGCAGGGGTAGTGTAGGGGTATGCAAACTGCTGTACGACACGTTAAGTTTTTTGGCCGATAGAAGAGGGTAGATGCCTAATTTCAGGCTTTGAAAATGATGTTCTACAAAAAAAAATTGACATCCTCTACTTGGACGGACAACTATATTTATGATGGCTTTTATTGTTTTGGCGGTTTAGTAGGGCAAGTGCGCCCACCCATGTTATACATATCCCCTTACATACATGGAAGTTTCTGCTGGTGTTAACCGTACCCACAAAATGCTTTGGCGAGCAGTAGTTTGCCCACCCCTGATCTAAACTATTGAAGAGCAGTTTTGTTATTTTCAAAACGTAAAAGCATAACAAGTCAGCAACAGTAACGTTTAGAAGAGTGTAGACTGTTGGACGAGCTGTAGTCAGAAATGCAAACATTGCTTTGTTGGTTAAAGCTTAGTGTCAATTAGAATCAATGATATGATCACTCCTTTAGAGGAGTTATATTATTAAGAAATATGTTTAACTAGCCGACTCCGTCGGCTTCGCCCGGCAGCGCTACCGATCAGTCGGTTTAGTAACATCAATTCATCCCGCTGCTCCAACTTTAACCGTATTACATTTTTAAGATCATATGCTATAAGCTTGTACAAATGGGGGCAACTTCCCTATAGCCCTAATCCCGATTGTAGTACAAGTCCTTTGAATTAAGAAAGGTCTTAAAAACTTTCTATCATTTGACAAATTTTATTCGTTTCTTCAAATAAGTGTCGGAAAAAAATGCACAGCTGGGAATCGTAATGTCTTTTGTTTTACAATTGCACAAATCATTTATTTGGTGGTATCATGGCGTACTACCGTGAATCCCCGAAAATAAGATAGGACTTATATTAATTTTCAATTCAAAATATGACACTAGGACTTATTTTTGGGGATATCTTTCATTTTCCTCTATCAAAAAACAAAATTACAAAGTAGAGAAATATCAGCTAAATACAAAAAAATTTGACAACCAATCTACATTTACTTATCAATAATACGTTTCACGTTACAAAACCACTCTCTATAAATCATTCAAAAAGGTCAATATCATCGTCCTCTGGAATGTCTTGCAAGTCATTCTGTATTTTGTCCTGATCTACTTTTATGATGTCGCTATTTCCCGCTGTCAACTAGGGCTTATTTTAAAGGTAGGGTTTCTATCAAAATCAATCTGAATATTCTTGCTAGGTCCTATTTTCGGGGAAAAACGGTAGAAAAGCAGGCCATGACAATGAGCGAGCGAATTGAGCGACTGAAGGCCAACTTTTGACAGAGAAAAAAAAGACTAATTTGGTCAACACGAGATCTGCAATCTCGCCAAGTGTAATGTTTGTTGGCAGCAGCTGCAGTTACAGAAAAACGGTTGATAGAATTGTTTAGGTTCATCAGTGATTGCATTTTTGTTGCAAGGCGAGTAATAAAAGCAAAAACGAGTAAAATATACTGTTGTGAGTGTGAGAGTTTAATGCAAAAATAAATTAATTGTACAATATTTTGCCTATTACTCGTTATCTAGCAAGGACCGAACTTAGGAGGTTGAGCACCTGTCTAGTTGTGGCTTGATTGGGAATCCAGTAATTGCTGGCTATTGCCTACTGGATGTAGGATTACCCTAAAATTACATTTATATTTCTGCTTTTTTTAGATGTTTTTGAAATGTTGTGTTCCTAAGTGCAAATCTTATTATAAAAGTACTAATAAGTGCCTAAGTCGCCTAAAAATCAAGAGCATTGGATATCTGCTATTCCTCGAGCAAATCTAGTTGTAACAAAATATATAGTAGCTTGTAGAAAACGTCCAGTTTAAAACATTTATAGAACACTGTGACCTGTTAGGTCGCTTACTATTTTCCCAATGAGCCCACAAGTTGTTTTCTTGCTGCTCCTCTTTTTCAGCCCAGAAAAACTACAAAAGTTTCAACATCAGCAAGAACCGTTTTACCTAAGGAGCTTGAAAGTTGTGAAGCAATGTAGTTGGTAACTTTAAACAACTTGCTCAAACATTAAAATCGAAAATGATGTATGTTATGAAGTTGATGATCAAGTTGCTTTTTAATCAAAGCAATTGATTAGTGGGATGCGCATTATCTAGTTAAAATGAAAAAAGATTTAACTTATAAAGCGTTTAACGTTGGATCTTCTTGTACCATCACAACGTTATCTGAAAACAAAATTTACACTTGCAAAGAATGGTCTGTTGTTGAAGTAATAATTCGATATTTGAAAAACAAAGGAACTCAGGACAAAACCAAAATTCTTGTACAACAATTACAGAGCATGGGCAGGAAAAGGTAAGAGAAAATTTGTACAGCACAGATTTACCCAGATCATTAAAGCATTTAAATTTGCAATGTCTCGCGCGCTATACAACCAATTGGTGGAAAACTTTTATCTTTCTAACGTTCAAATATTAACTCGAATAACCTCCAAAGCTAGCTCTGCCAACAACGGTTTTTCTGAATAGTGTACTTGGAAGTGTGCCGGATTTCCAATGAAAATGTTTAATCGTATGGAATGAGGTTCATATTTAATTGGCCCTTTCCTATCATGGAGGCACAATCTTTGATGAAGCAGGAGATGATTGTAAAAAATTGGCAAAAACTCTCTGTGGAATAATGTTCAAATGTTTGATTAAGGGCCAGGGTTTCTGCACAAAGCGCTGCCTTTCAGCTATTTCACAATCAATTTTCCGTTGGATGTTTGTCATCCTTTGGTTGAGGCAATCGATCATCATTTTGTAACGAAAGTTGTGGCTATTGTTGCAGACGGGCATCGGATAAATCAAAAATGCTTCAGGAAGTTAAGTACTAATGTAGTTAAGCCATGGTAATGGCAAGGTACATGCAATTCAGACATGTTTATGCTTTTAACTGTCCACTTTAGCATTTCAGTTCCATTTTCTAGAGAGGTAGTTTCCAATAATTTTGTCCTGTTGCAATGGCTTGAAAAAATTGCAATATGTTTAAATGCAGTAGTCTCTTAAATTATTTTTTCATGACAATGAACGAAGACAAATTCATCCTTCACTAATGCCTTACAGTCTTTTTTGACTATATCAAACATTTCAATGCGGACTTTTTTAATGGTTCGGCTACATTTGCTTGTACTCAGTGGCGCAGCCAAAATTTCTTTAACGGGTAGAGCCAAAGTTTTTTGAGCAACACAGCCCAGGTGCAGTGGTAAAACCCTCGGGTCTAGTCACAATAGGGATATCGAGGTTTTTCTCCCCAGTAATTGAGAGGTGTGTGCGGTTTTTAAATAGAACATAAAAAATTTAATGCAATTGCACACACAAAAAATTTTACCCTTACATAATTGCACCCAAAGCATTTACTGATACAAACTGACTGGTTGTGGTAATCGGCGAACCAAAACAATTTGCTGGTGCTGTATGTCAAAATTTAACTCAACTAAAATTTAGCCTACGAATTTTACGTGAAAATTAATCAATCACATGTTTAAAGTTAATGTTGAGATCACGGTGAATAAACAACAATACCAATCCATTCAAACAAGCTTCTTTCTTTGAGAACCGCAAATAGGTTTTTAAATATTTCAGAGCACTAAACGAACGCTCATTTGTTGCTGTAGTAACCGGACCAGTCGTCAATATTTGAAGAAGAACTTTCAAAGATGGGTTCGTTTGTATTTCTTTAGCAGACAGCAACGCGCCTAAAGTTTTGTACGGTAAAGAATTACCTTTGTGGCGTAGCCAATATGAACGCCATCGCATAAATTCAACCTCCAAAGCGTCCATGCTGTCATCCACAAAGGAAAGATAGAAGTTAACAGCATTTTTGATTGAAGCAAATGTCATGCTTTACACTGACAGATGGTATCAAAAATTGGAGCTTTATGCAATCAACAAGATCAGGGCAAACATTTCTCTGAGTTAGTCAAGCACAGTGTCAATAAAAGGCAAAAAGACAGAACGCCTGTAAAACTGTAATGGTGAAACAGGTAGTGGATTCGCTCTATTGGCTTGCCGATTCTCAATCGAGGCATGGGTATGAGCTCCCCGTAGACACTTTCGGCATGTCTAAAGAGTCCAACAAATATTTCTTTATTGTCCCTAAAAGCCTTGATATCATCTTTGCAACTGGTAATTCTCGTAGCATCTAATGCAGTCAAAATAATTTCTTGATGCCCTGTAGCTTCTTTGCAACTGTTATGATAAGTTTCAGTGTAGCATTGATAACTTCTAGGCTAACCAAAAACCCAGTTGTTGTTATCGCTTTCAAAAAAGGTATAGCCCTTTCAAAAACTTCTCCATCTCTTGATTTTGACAGTTGATCGAGAGAACCAACAACCGCCGGATAAAACTCCTTGAAAACAAAGACAACATCATAGTTCTCAATCACAACAATCTGTTAAAGTAGCTATCAGTATATTTTGAAATGCCTCGTGTTTGTGTAAATTCTGCAGATAATTTCTGTTATACCTGTGGGTAGTTCACTGTGTCTCACAGAAGCGTGTCTTGACCACTAGAACAAGAAAGGCTTATCATCAGTACTTTGGTTGTAAAGTCGGAGATCAAGACAAGCCTTGGGCTCCTCACATATGCTGTAACTCTTGTGTGACCGCCCTTAATGAATGGTTGAAAAAGAAAAGAAAGGGAATGCCATTTGCAGTGCCAATGATTTGGAGAGAACCTACGGATCACGTAAACGATTGTTACTTTTTCTCACGCCTTCCATGAAAAAAGGATTCAACAGGAAGAAGAAATCTTTAATAGGGTACCCTGAAATACCACCTGCAATTCGTCCTGTTCCTCACAGTGATCAGTTACCTATTCCTGAACCATGTGAAGTAGATCTGCTGTGTTCAGATGATGCAGAAAGCAGTAAAGAGTCTAGCATTTCTGAACCGTGCACATCCAGGAATCAAGAATTTGGTATTATTACATCTGAACCACATTTAATCGATGTAAGTGAACTGAATGATCTCGTTAAGGATTTAGATTTTCCGAAAGTTAAAGCTGAGCTACTGGCTTCCAGATTAAAACAATGAAATTTGCTTCAAAGTGGTGTCAATATTTGTAGTTTTCGAACACGTCAACAGTCTTTTGCACAGTCTTTTAGCATGAAGGGGAACTTGTATATTGCCCAGATGTTGATGATATCATGCAAGAACTTAGAAACTCTCACAAACCAGAAGAATGGAGACTGTTCATTGATTAGTCGAAACTAAGTCTAAAAGCTGTGTTGCTGCACAATGGAAACATGTTGCCATCAATTCCCGTCGGATATGCAGCTCATATGCAAGAAACATACGAGAATATGAAGCATCTTTTACAATGCATAAATTACGAACAGTACAGCTGGCAACTGTGAGGTGAATTGAAAGTAATTGCAATACTAGTGGGATTGCAGCCTGGTTATACAAAGTATTGCTGTTTTTTGTATGAATATGACAGTCGTGCAAGGCATGAACATTACCTTAAAAAGGAGTGGCCAAAAAGAAGCACTTTGAAAGCAGGTACAAAAAATGTGAGGTATACTCTACTCGTTGGAGCATCAAAGATCTTACTTCCCCCTTGGCATATATTAAACTTGGCTTAATGAAAAACTTTGTAAAAGCGATGAATCAGGATGGAGCAGCTTTCAAGTACATTTGCAACAAGTTTTCTGTATTAAGCCAAGCAAAGCTCAAAGAAGGTATCATCGTTGGACCCCAAATTAAAACAAGCTATTAAAGGATGAAGACTTTGATTACACCTTGTATGGAACATAGAAAGGTGCCTGGAATGCATTTCGAGAAGTGGCACACAACTTTCTTGGGAATGCCAAGGCTCCAAATTATATTGAACTTGTGGGACACATGATAGATTCCTACAATATCAGGTGCAACTTGTCTTTGAAAACACACTTCTTACATTCGCACTTAGATTTTTTTCCTTCAAATTGTGGTGACGTAAGTGACGAACATAAGGAGCGTTTCCATCTGGATATTGCAGTCATGGAAAAACAATACCAAGGAAGATCGAGCCCATCAATGTTACCTGATTACTGTTGGACTCTTGCTCGAGATAAACCGAACTTGTCCTACAGCAGAAAAGCTAAAAGAAAGCGATTGTGAACTTGCACGTTTATGTTGTTGCATAAGCATTAATGCATGCATTCGTAAAAAACTAAAATTGAAAATATTCAAAAAACGAGAGCTAATTTAAGATTTGTATTGTGAGAAATGATTATTTCTATAAAAGAGAAAAAAATTTGTTGACATGTGGGGGCGTAGAGTAAAATTTTTATTTTTTTAGCAGAAAATAAAATTTTAGAGTGGCAACACTGCCTGGATCATAGAAGGCCACGTATGTGAGATATTGTAATCACAAGTATATTATAATCTAACAATGTTTTTAGCTTGTTTTTAGGTTGGTTTTTTCAGCTATCTCAAAATTTTTTTGGTAAACACCCAACGGCGAAGTAGAAAGTAAATTAACAAGTTAAAACATCACAGCATAATTTTAGCAAAATGGAAACTTTCATTGAACTCTATGCAGGGATTATCAAACAAGCAAAAACAGGTTTAATCTATGACTTGTTTACATATTTTGATCGCAAATTGACGCCAGGAACGGGAAAATAATTTTAAAATTGGCTTCAAGAGCAAAAGCATAAAAATTTATTTAAATACTGGCTTTTCTCAAATTTTGTAATCAAATCATTAATTTGTAAAGTTTGCCAACAAACACTTTTTGCTTTTGTATAAGTTCTTTTGATTTTGATTTGCTGGTTTTATACAACTTTATCAGTGAAGAGAACAAAATATAAAAGATGTTTTAAAAATCAAAGAAAAATACTTAAAAAACATTTTTTCGCGTTTTCTAATTAGCGTTTTTTTATCTCGTTTTAAGTAATTCGCATGTTGCAGGGATACGGCCTCGTAATCTCTCACCTTAATTACTTTACTAATTAAATTTACCTGACTCTCCACATGCGCAATAGTTGGGTCGTCGAGAAGTAACTCCTCCCCAATATGATTGTTGTGTGCCATCACGTGAGAGCCAGCCCGCCTGGGAATCACGAACATTAAACTGGATTGCAACACTGATGCATCGAAGCTGAAACATTTATCAAACAATAAGTACATATCAATTTTTTCGTCTGTTGGTTATCTCGTACATACATGAAAATTTGCATAAAAACAGCCTTGGAACAGAACAGAAGCCTTGACAAAGATGAGTCACATATTTAGCTATCCACCTACTTAAGAAGATGTCAATCAGTTTTTGCGAGTTGCTGTGACGAAACGAATTTGACGAAAGAGTCTTTCTTATCTTATTTTACTTAAAATGCCAAACCAACGCTGCTGAAATCTCTTGATACAAAGAAGTAGCGGCTCTTACTAAATATAATTTTCAAATTTCAGCACTGCAAATAATTTTACTTTTCATAAGACACCTTTCAATTTGCTAAAAATAAAATTTCCGCAGCTTCTCCACTACGTTGTAGAACTGTTTCGTTCATTATATCCGTTGTTCATGACCTCTGTGGTGAGGATATAAAAAAATCAATTTAATAATTAAAACTCGGGATGCTTAGGGACTTCACGCTATGGACATACAAGTTTAAAATTTTGCAAAGTTTAAGTTGACGAAAACCTGAAAAATCTTTCGTGATATTTAATCCATATCTTACTTGTGTCAGTTTAAACCGACACTTTATTTTTGGTCTCCAAAATTTTAACTGTTGCAAAAATCAGTGATGTTGTGATTGAGAATGGTTGAGTGGTAAATTTGCAACACGATTTGATATTTTGTTTTATTTTTTTCTGTAAAAAAAGTGGATGTTTGAACTTTATAAAAAAAGTTTTAAAAAAATTGATATGTTGACATTTTGGCTCACGTAATCAACGAAAAAAGAAATGCAAGAACTACCATACCTTGAAATTTTGTTTTTTGGACTATCTTGTACAGTTTTTAATTTTTATATGTTTATTCAACTTCGCACTGATGTATTTATTTCAATTTTTTTGCTGTCAGTTTAAACTGACACCAGGAAGATCCACTATCCACTTTTTGCAAAAGAATGAATTTTGCTATGAATTGTATTCGCGACATGTTATTGGCGTCTTTCAACTTTTCTTTTCGTGTTTGATGGGAAAATCGCCATAATCAGCTCTTTGTGTATGCAATCACGCTGGGACAGACAGTTCCGACACTCACAAGTCTCTTAAAGAAATTGGTTTGCAACAACTACAAAGGAAAAGGGATGAAGCAAAATTCACGCAGTGGTCCGACAAAGTTTTCCCAGGCTGAACAAGTAGTTCTTGGACTGCTGGATATTTCACTTTGCAACAACTTTGACAACGACAAAGACACCGGCATATGGATCACACGATGGAAAGATAGTAAGGTGGTTACGGTGGCGTCAACCTACGCTGGAGTAAACCCCATTAAAAAAGCCTAGCGGTACTCGAAAGCAGAAAAGAAGCGCGTTCAAATAACACAACCAAATTTAGTGACAGAATATAATTGCGGAATGGGTGGTGTCGATTGCTTTGACCAAAACATTGCTGCATATATGATAACACAGCGATTAAAGAAATGGTGGTGGCCAGTTTTCCAATTTTGTGTCGACTTGGCGGTACAAAATGCATATCAGATTTATCGTCTTCAAGCAAGAGGGGTATCTAAGAAGTTAGATTCCCTTGGCTTTAGGCGAGCTATTGTTGAAGTTTATTCCAAGAAATACACGAAAGATTTGTCTGGGCTCTTCAAGCATCCTCAAATGTGTCAGAGCAATGAAGTACGGTATGATAATGTCGGCCACTGGATCAAAAAAGCAACACAGCGAAGGTGCCAAAATAAGCCTTGCAAGGGCACGACACTATATTGTTACGAAAAGTGCACAGTTGCATTGCATCCAGAATGCTTCAAGGCATATCACACATATTAGACAATACAAGCATCGAGTAATCTACATGATATCTGAAGTTACGTATATGCAAGAACACGATGTGTGTGTCTAAAGAGAGACAAATAGAATGCACAATTTGTCACAAGTAGCCACAGTGCTCCAAGTTGTACTTGTACAAATTTAATTAGTTAGCAACTTGTGATTGCACATTATACAGCTAATGATGATAGCAAATGATTTTATCAACTTTTGGTGCCTTAAACTTTGTTATCAAGCGTGTTTCAACTCTTGCGTGCTTTTGCATTTTTTGTTTTTTTCATACCTTTTCTTCCTGGTGTCAGTTTAAACTGACGCTTGGATTCTTGCCATTTATACCAATAAAAAAATTTTATACCAATAAAAAATTAGCATAGAATCTTTCATTTTAAAAAACAACACAAAAAATTTGCGATCTCAGGAAGATATGGGTTAAAATCAAAGTTATTTACGAAAATAATATTATTTGAAACCTGTGTTACACTATTACCGCTTGAAAGATAGTTCGGTTTCCGGTATTTTGTAAGATGATAATCCGATATTATTAATTACTGCTTGTTTGCGGCTATTTATTTTCCTATACGTAAAGAGAAGACGGACATATTCAACCTATGGCAATCCCATAGCTCTTGCCCATTTTTGTGGTACCGGCAACACACGTGTGTAATACAAATGGATGCTGCGATGATTTATAGCTCACAAAATCACCAAGCTTACAACAGTCATGCTTACGTTGTTTGTCAACAACACAACAACAAAAACGCCATTATGTGGACACGGGATACGCCGACACATCTTAGCTAAAGAACTCGCGGCAGTCGTTACATACGTGCATTAAAGCGGGTCAAATTATATAAAACTTTTTATGTTTAAAATTCCACACTATGAATGGAGTTTATTCACATGCACTCATTTAACCCTGCTCTGGTACCATGAAAAAAATCACGTTAGCAGTACCTTGGGGTCAATATGACCCCATTACTAAAAATACATTTTGCCACCAGTAGAAAAACTCAATTTGTTATCAGTCTGTGTTTATTGCTTGAAAAATCTAGTGGAGTGCACAATACATAAATATTTTACTTCTGACACTGGTTACAGACCACCTTGCTGTGTTCTTCGCAAGTGGTGTAATGACATCTACTACAAGTGAATCTGTACTTTTTGTCCTTCAATCTCGGACAATCTTGCATCTCTTGCGCCTTGATGGACAATACCTGGTGATGTTTTGAACAGCTAGAGGTGCTTTTGGTAAAATTCCACAGCTGCAAATGATTTGTTTCACAACCTGAGGTGTTTGCAGGGTCACCAATTTGCGCTTAGCTTGGAGAACAATCAACAATATGAGTAGTTCTTTCAGGGGGTCAATATGACCTCAAACAAATAAAATGTAAAATATACAAAAAAGGCAACATTAAAATTAAGATTGAATGAATGGAAACAGTTGACAAGAACCTGCAAAGAAAATACAAAGCGAGATAAAAGCTTATAATCTCAAAGTTTGGAATATTTAGCCTATCAAATAAGCCTGGGTCATATTGACCCCATGGTACCACAGCAGGGTTAAAATATGTGAAAAAAAGATTGTGCGCTTTCTCTGCATCTTACACATTTTGCTCAAAGTTTCACTTTTTTGGCCCAGTTCTAGCAAGCTTTGGAGGTAGTCAGTCTTTGAAAATTTGTTTTAGTTTAGGTTTTAGAATTAGTTTCAAAATGGTTTGGTCATCCTGTACTCATCCACAAAAAAGATAGCTCAATATTTCAGTGGTAATATTAGCATTGAATGCATGCAAAAATTTTCGGCTCTCAGCGCTACGTTATACAATATTGAACATGATATTAACCAGATTTTCCAATCGAGCTGTTCTTTTCTAAAGTTTTAATATCATCAATTCTGCAAAAAAATCAAGAGTGTGATATTTATTTTCAGGTGCAATAATTACAAAAATAATTTGTTATAAAATCAGACAAGTTAATGCTTAGAATAATTGACAATAATAAGATCTTGCTATTTTACGAATTGATTGGATACAAGCTTACTGAGCTGCATTGATGGTGAAAACTCGAAAGAAGTCTTTCCATTGTTGGATTTCTAACAAGTTTTAATCTTACAATGATTTCATCCAAAGCTGATGTAATTAAACACTCGCAACATATTCAACAGAAGTACATTGCAAAACATCGTGAAAAGTTAGCAGCAAAAGATGCCAACGAATTGCTTCCACTGACTTGCAGAAGATATGGGCTTCATTTTTATTTCCGATTATCAGCTACAAAGATATTTGTTTGAAAATATAACGACTAGTGAAGAATGCATCATAACCTAACAAACTTCAATGAAACAAAAGAAGAACTGGTGAAAACTTTCTAAAATCTCTTGGCACGTATGAAGAAATGTTTGGTATATGTAGCTGTAGTTTTATAAAAATGGTACGGCAAGATTGGAGTGCAGATGTGACACACGCATTTCTGTTCTTGAATGGGACGCATTTGTGGATCAAAAATTGCGTGAGGGCCAATTTGGTGCAATAGTCTTACAAACGACAGCGGCACGATAGGGGCTGCTCAGAGAAAAATGGATGAAGAAATTAAACGAAAAACTTTGGAAGAACCTACACCATACAAAACTGCTGAATGTTCATCTGAAGCTGCTAGTACTGATAGTTGTAGAAGCACATGCTGTCAATTTTTGGTGCCAAAAGAACTGAAGAGCAAATGTCGAAATCGTTACTCATATAATCAACTTACAATTGTATCTGATCGTTATCGAGTCCGCAGCTGAGCAACTGCAGCAATTGTTAATGCTGCATTGCAAGGCATTGGGCTTTTGAGTGACGAAAATATGCTGGATAGAAAAAAAGTGATTAAGGAAAAGCTTCGGGTCGGTAGCAAGAATATCTTATCCGGTAAGAAGGAAAATGTTGATACATTTTGCATAGGGTTTGATGGCAGAAAAGATCAAACAAAAACAAGTGAAGGTACAGTTCTTGAGGAAAACCACATAATTATAAAAGAACTGGGCACTCAATATGTGGATCATGTTGCCCCATATAATGGTTCAGCCTGTTCTATCACAAAAAAATATTCCATTGTCATTGCGACAAATAGCTTCGACACATTACAAGGTGTTATTTGTGACGCGACTGCTGTTAACACAGGGTGGGTAGGTGGAGTTATAAAGAAACTTGAACTTTTTTGGAAAGACCACTTCAATGGATAGTTTGTTTGTTTCACCTAAACAAACTTCCGTTTGCCACCTGTTTGATGCTATTGAGGAAAGAACTGGACCAACAACGTTTGTGGGTGAAATTGGAGAATAGATCAAGAAAAATATTCATCAATTACTGCGAGTCACTTTCCAGCCAATTTCTGTTGATGTACCACAAATTTCACCAGAAATAGTAAAGAATTTGAGTATTGATCAACATTACTTTTATGAGTTATGTCAAACTGTCAGCATGGGAGTGGTAACAAAAGAACTGAGCATGCGCTATCCAGGAGCTTCACATCACGATCGCCGGCTTACTCGAGCAAATAGGATATAGCGTTTGTACATCAGCACATCAAATCCACCCGAAAACCTAAAAGATATGACGAAAATTACAACGCTGTTCTATGCATGAAGATGGTTTTACATGAAACCTGATCTAAGAGTAAGTGATGGCACACGGAATTTCTGTTTGTCGTCATCTAAAAGACTGAAAGGTGAATATCGAAAGATCGTGTTTGCCTGTCTAAACAAAAATGCTGTTTTTGCTCATTTAGAAAACCTGGTAGCTATGTTGACCGATAAACGTCAGGAGGTGAGGCGGAGAGTACTTGACTTGATCTCTTACTCATGTGAGCCAGAAAAGGAACGAAACTTTGTGTTTCCACGAGTAAACCCTAATGCACAAGTCTACACAAAACTGATTAATCTGGAAAACGAACTTCCAACACCACCTCTGTTAAAAGGTACAGCCAACTTAGCAAACATAGAGCAAGTACCGTTTCGGTTTGAAGGTATTTCTTGTCACAGTGAAGCCGTTGAATGGATGGTTGCTGTAGTTACTCAAGCAGCTGAACTGAAAACTGGTTACCACAGCAGGCATCGAACAATTTTAAATTGCATAAAACCATGAAAATGTTACCAACTTTTGAAAGCAAAGGAGACTGGGCTTAGAATAATTTAGAAACCATATTTTGAGCTTGATTTATTGTTGCTAAAAATATTTGGACACACTGTTTTATTTTACAAATATTACTTCTTTCTAGAAATAAAAATTTTTGTTGTGTTTGTTTAATTGCTTAGTTAAGATCTCCTGAAACCAACAAAATATTTACGTGTCAACATTTACAAGCATTTTACGTAACAGAACTCATTTAACCCCTCCGCGTCGCTTATCATCATATGATGATGGCAAAGAGAACGCCGCTCATCCTCATATGATGATTTGCCGGCCACGGCAAAATGGGTGTATTGAAGAGAGATGTCAAAAAGGAAAGGAAGATCTCTCCCAAGCGAGCTTTAAATACACGCATTTCGCCGTAGCCGGCAAATCATCATATGAGGATGAGCGGCGTTCTCTTCGCCATCATCACATGATGATAAGCGACGCGGAGGGGTTAAGTATCATAACATAATTTTTGATTATCTTTTTGCCAAAAATTTACGATTGGAAAATGTAATTAGAAATCAACTTAATTTTCTATCCTCCCGCACCAGAGCATTTGGTAATTTGTTCACACAAGAAATGCTTTTGTAGTAAAAAATCGTTCAACTTTAGTCAACTAAAAGCGCTTTTCGCATGTTGGCAGGCAGTTTTGCATCATTATTACAAATATTTGTAAGGCGCTCCAAGAAATAGAGCCATTTTGCAATTTTACATTTTAGTATGACTTTGAAAAAAGCCGTTTGAGCAATAAGCTTTCTGTGACGCTTTCATCAGTGACAGTATCGCATCAAAAGGTAAGATCTGGAGTGAATAAGTGTTTTATGTGAATAATTTGAACGTTAGGCAATCAAGATAAGCCAATGATAAGCGCTAGTATTGTAAAGCGCGTCATGAAAGATTTTGCAATAGCGAAATGCTAAAGAAAGTGCAGCAAGAGGCCAAATAACAACGCCGCGGTTATCAAAAGAGTTTGAGAGTGTAAAACAAACTTTTTCTGTCTTCATAACACCGGGCGCCGAGTCATGATATAAGCAGCCTCAAAGAGATTAAGATGGAAAGAGCTGCGTGCTGTGGCGAGGATTGACAACCGCTTATTATCATAGTTTAATGTACAGTGATCATTATCTAAAAGATGCTGACCAATGGCAGAATCACAATCCGGTTTGATGTCGTTTGTTTGCATGATCTGTGTGGTTGAGTTCGGCGTGGACGGGTCAATTGCTGTCTTAATCATTGCGGAACATAATAGCA